>JAANAP010000010.1:0-167132 GCA_018361395.1 Boechera stricta | reverse complement strand
CCYWRGKTTTATCCAGATTACTCAATTGCACTGTCGTGCCTAATCGATTAATCTAGGTTCTATATTCTAAGTGATCAGGTTAGAAATAGCTTTGAGAACAACCTATGGTGAAGAACTATTCAGATTTCGAACCCTAACAAATCAATTATCATAAATCAGAGAAATCCATATGAGAAATCCCTAAACYAAAATGAGACTACTCCAGACATGATAGATGAAACAAATAACATAACTGAATAAATCATGAAATTAAACAAAAGAATAAAAACAAGGGTTCGGGATCTTCTCTATGATGAACAGAGTCTTGGATCCGTCTCCCTCACAAAAGCTCTCAAATCTCAATGGTGGCTCAAGAATAATAGTTCAAAGTAAAGTCTGCCCTCTTTCTGACCTAATGACTAAAAGTTTGCTTAAATAGGTCTAAAAACATGAGCTGGGCCTCTTTGTAAATAAGAGAAAGTATTGGGCTTCTTATGGTGAAAGTTCTCTTCCTTGGATATCTCTCTATCTCCGCGTCAGTTACGTCGGTATCGATCGATACCGTGATGGTGTCGATCGATACCGGGATGGTGTCGATCGATACCGGGATGGTGTCGATCGATACCGGGATGGTGTCGATCGATACCGGGATGGTGTCGATCGATACTCGACTTCAAGCAGGTACTTTCTTCGGTTTGCTCCAAAGGCTCCAAATGGTTCCAAAATCTCCAATTTAGTCCCAAGCGGAAGCACGAAAAGACTCGAGCGATACAAAAACACTAGAAAGACTTGATAAAACAACTTATATCATGGCTAAAAACGGGTAAAAACCATGATATATCATGCCCTTTCAAAATTCAAATTTTGAATTTCCCCCCAACTGACTCGATCGACTGGCTCGACCTGGGTGATCGAGCAAGTTGATCGAGTCTGATCAATTTTTTTTCGTCTCCTCCTTTTCTTCATGATTCAATGCTCATACTCTCCTGAAAACACACCAGCAAGCCAAAAACACGAAATTAGCATAGCTAAACGACGGTTAAAAAAAACTAGATTATTATTTACAGGGATAGACATGGGACTTCCTCCCAAGTGAGCTTGTTTAAAGTCACTAAGCTTGACTGCCTTTTTTTATTATGCATGCAGACGTCCATGTTGGTGCATCGGACTAGTTAATCCGATTAAGAGAATCGACCCTGATTGGTCGATTTTGGGGTCCGATTCTTCTCTCAGCTGTGCTCGTCGATGTGCTTTGCTTCATCTCTTTCCACTTCTTAGTGTCAAAACCTTGACCATAGCTCTGGGGCTCATATCCTCAAGAGATAATGTGGTTCTTTGCTCATCCATCTTATCTCGTCTCTCTTTCTTTTCGATCAGTAGTTCTCTCAAATTTACTAGTGCACTTGAAATTCGAAAGAAGAACTTGTCTGAAAACATCTATGTATACATCTCATGCTACTTCCCTGTCAACGGCGCCAAAAACTTGATGCAGATGTTTTTATTCCTCTTCACAAGTTTCACCCGAGAAGTTAATCTCGAGAGTTTAACCCACAAAACCGCAAGTGCACAATTAAATGCAATTGTAGTAATACGGGGTCGATCCATAGGGAAATAGAATACCTACATAGAGAATGCAAATGGAGATCTAATCTAGACATGATAATAAAACATGAGGGGTTTTGATATGTCTACATTTTACATGGTTTGAGCATGCATTATTCTTACATTTAGCCTTTTCTAATAGCATATTCTTAGCATTTGTTTTTAGTTTTGCATGTTTAGAGTGTTTTGCATTAGGATCGCATGCATATTGCATTTTGGAGCTGTTTCAGGTGCAATCAAAGGATATTGGAGACGTTGGAGTCAAATGGAGAAAAGGAGAGTCTGACTCGACCAAGGGGCTCGAGTATGAGGTCGAGCTGATCAAGAAAAATGCAATCTTGGAGTCCTGAAGTCTGGCTCGACCAAGCCAGGTCGAGTCCACTGATCGAGCTGAAGATAAAAGAGGCGTCTTGAAGTTTTGGACCCAGCTTGACCAGGACAGGTCGAGGTGGCACATCGAGCTGAGCAATAAAAGAGCAGTCTTGAAAATTTCACCTAGCTTGACCAAGGCACTCGACCACCCTGGTCGAATGCACCCCCGAATTTAGCTATTTTGTCTTTTTGTGATCCTTAAGACTATATATACTATGTATTAATCTCAGATTAGAGATAACTCGTTTTTAAGCTTTCTACATCTGTTCTTGCTTTCTGGATCCAAGTACTTTGAATCTACTGAGTGTTTGTGTTTGATTCTTTCTTATCTATCTATTCTATTCCTTATCTTCCTGATTATGCAAGTTTTATTGATTTCTGGGTTAATGATTATGATGTTCTTCATGTGTTCTGAGTAGTCATTAAGGTTCTTAAGGATGGGATAGATTAGGTGTGAAATCTTAGTCTCTTAGGTGGTTTAAGTGTAGAATTTTTTGATTTCCCTTCTGGATTAATGTTCTTAATGCTATTTTCTCTCTGATCAATTAGAATTAGAACCTAGATATTTCCACACCCATAAGGTGTTTGATGAAATGCCTGACTAAACTAATTCCAGAGATTTACATTCCTAGCCTAAGGGATTAGTTGTTTAGGTTGTTTATTGGCTTTATTAAACTGAATCTTAACGCCTGCTAAGCTAGATTTCGCTAAAGATATTTAGGTCTGAAACTAGATTAGCTTGAGGTTACTTATCATGGGAATGAACTTGACTGCTTATGAGTTTAATGTCTAGGGAATAGCTTTGCTTGAGTTTTGTTAAACCACTTAGGTAGATTAAGAGGATGCACTAAGTCAACTACCCCATCCTTAGGAGCTTCTTTTGCTTGATTGATTTCTGTTTCATTGCCTTGGTTAGTCTCTGTTAGTCTCTGTTTCTAGTTTCTGTTATGCTTTTGATTATTGCTTTCTTAGTTTGATAGTTTCACACAACTACTGCTTGCTTGGCTTGACTTAAACTGTTTGATTGCATCTTTTCTGGCTAATATCTCGCCCATTTAGATGGATACCTTATTGTACTACAATGACATGATAGTCCAGTAAGAAATTGACAATATCAATTTGGCGCCGTTGCCATTTGGGTGTTGTTTGTTATAATTAGTATTTCAAATCGTTTCAGATCAAGTTCTTTTCAGTCTACTCTCTTACTAACTTAGTCTTTCTTTCTTTGTCTTTGCATTTCCGGTACACTCTTGACTCGACCTGCCTAGCTCGACGACCACATCGAGTCAGTCCATCTAGTCATCTTCCACCTGCATGCAAACGAGATTAAAAGGAAGCCAGAACCTCATCTGCTACCTCGACAATATTAACAAGCTACCACAACATTTGAGAGAGCAGAGAAAACACCTCAGGGTATATTAACAGGATCCGGTAGAAATGGCTGATGATAACCCACCAGCACCACCTCAACATGTGCCTCACCTGTGGAGGCAACGTCTGATAGGAGCAGGAGATGCTCCTAATACTCATACCAATAGACAAGGGATTGTACCTCCTACAGTCCAGAATAATAACTTTGAGATCAAGAGTGGCTTGATAGCTATGGTGCAAAGCAACAAGTTCCATGGGCTACCTATGGAGGATCCTCTTGATCACTTGGATGAGTTTGATAGGCTCTGCAGCCTTACCAGGATAAATGGAGTCAGTGAAGATGGTTTCAAGCTGAGACTCTTTCCATTCTCTCTTGGTGACAAAGTACATCACTGGGAAAAGACTCTACCCCATGGCTCCATTACTTCATGGGATGACTGCAAGAAAGCTTTCCTTGCCAAGTTTTTCTCCAATTCTAGAACTGCTCGCCTCCAGAATGAGATATCCGGTTTTCTTAGAAAGATGGGGAGACCTTCTGCGAATCCTGGGAAAGATTCAAGAGCTATACTACTCAATGTCCTCACTATGGCTTCAGCAATGAGTCTCTCCTTAGCACACTTTACAGAGGAGTTCTCCCAAAGGTCCGGATGCTTCTTGATACAGCCAGCAATGGTAATTTCCTCAACAAAGATGTTGATGAAGGATGGAAACTTGTGGAGAACCTTGCTCAGTCAGATGGTAACTACACTGCGGAATATGATAGAGGTGTGAGGGGCAGTGTTGATTCAGAGGAGAGGCATAAAAAGGAGATGAAAGCTTTGAATGCCAAGTTAGATCAGATACTACACCAGCAGAAGCATGTCCACTTTACCAATGAAGATACGGTCTTTCAGGTTCACGATGGGGAGGATACTGGTATGGAAGAGGTCAGCAATGTTCAGAATCAGGGTGGCTATAACAAAGGTTTCATCAACTACAAAACCAACCAACCCAAATCTCTCTTACAGGAGCACCAATGTTGCTAACCCTCAGGATCAAGTCTACCCGCCTCAGCAACAACCGCCTCAGTCCAAGCCATTTGTTCCTTACAACTAGAATCAAAGTTTTGTCCCTAAGCCGCACCACCAGAATAGCTATCCACAATAGGGAGTCATGGGTCCACCACCTGGTTTCACTTCTCACCAACCTCAGCCTTCTACAGCTCCAGATCAACAGATGACAAACATGCTGCAATAAATTCTTCAAAGTCAAGCAGCTGATGCAATGGAAGCTGCTAAGAAGTTTGGTGAAATTAAAACACAGATGGATTACACCTATAATGATCTCAACAGCAAGATTGAGACATTGAACTCTAAGATAAAGTATATGGAGGGCCAGACTGCATCTACTTCTAGCTTATCACAGCTCCCAGGAAAAGCAGTCCAAAACCCAAAGGACTTTGCTCACATTAATGCCATTACTTTAAGGAGTGGAAGAGAGCTACCTAAGCGGGAAGGATCAGTTAAAGTCACTGAGGATAGTGAGGTTGAGGATGGGGAGGATTTAATCCGCAAAGAAGATCAAGAAACTCGACTAGAGTCTGACTCTACGACCCAGCTAGAGCAACCTGGCCGAGCTAGCGCTCCGCCTACTGCAAAACTAGTTGTTCCAGAGAATAAGAAAGCACCCTTTGTTCCCTCTACTTACAAACCTAAACTGTCTTTCCCAGGAAGATTCAAAAAGGACTTAATGGAGAAGTATATAACCATTTTTGATATGCATATGAGGGAAGCAGAAATTAGGATGCCTCTCTTGGATGCCTTTTCAATGATACCTGCGTATCAGAAATTCTTGAAAAATGCATTGAATGAGAAAGCCAAGGAGATTCAGGGTATGGTGGTCTTGTCAGAAGAGTGCAGTGCTATTATACAGAAGAGGGTTATCAAGGAGAAGCTAAGTAATCCTGGTTCATTCACTCTACCATGCTCTTTAGGCCCATTAATTTTCAAGAAATCCCTCTGTGATCTTGGAGCATCTATCAACCTCATGCCACTCTCAGTTGCCAAGAGGTTAGGATTTAATAATTACAAGTCTTGCAACATTTCTTTGGTGCTTGTCGACAGATCTGTTAGAACTCCTCATGACATGTTACAAGATCTACCTCTAAGGATTGGAACAGTTGAGATACCCACAGACTTCATAGTGCTGGAGATGGATGAAGAACCAAGAGATCCTCTGATTCTACGAAGACCTTTCTTAGCTACAGCTGGAGCAGTTATTGATGTTCGAAAGGGAAAGATTGATCTTAATCTTGGGAGTGATTTCAAAATGACATTCGACATCAAAGACACAATGAGAAAGCCAGCAATAGAAGGACATATCTTTTACATTGCGGAAATGGATCAACTTGCTGATGAACTTCTGGAGGAACTTAATGAAGAAGATCACCTTGCTACTGCCTTGACCAAGAGTGGGAAAGATGGGTACCTACACGATGAGACCTTGGGTTATGAGATGATCTTGGACTCACATAAAGCTGTGAAAGGGTCAGAAGTGTTTGAAGATCTGATTGGGGTTGAAACAGAGGTTTTAGCTGCAGAATGCACTGGTGCTAGCAATCAGCTCGACCAATCTGGTCGAGCCAGCCTACTCTCTGCGCCAGACTCGACCAAGCAGCTTGATCCCCAGGTCGAGCCAGACCTCCCTACTTCAGACGACTGGTCAGAACTCAGAGCACCTAAGGTAGACCTCAAACCACTTCCTGCTGGGCTAAGGTATACTTTTATTGGACCAAACTCTACATACCCAGTCATAGTCGATGATAACCTTAGTGATGATGAGTTGCATTTGCTATTGACTGAATTGAGGAAATTTAGAAGAGCTATTGGGTATTCTCTGGATGATATTAAAGGAATTTCACCTAGCTTATGTACTCATAGAATTTACCTTGAAAATGAATCATATGCTAGCATTGAACCTCAGAGAAGATTGAACCCGAATTCGAAAGAAGTGGTTAAAAAGGAAATTCTTAAGTTGCTAGAAGCTGGTATAATCTATCCTATATCTGATAGTATTTGGATTTCTCCTGTGCATTGTGTTCCAAAGAAAGCTGGTATAACTGATACCCACTAGAACTATCACTGGTCATAGGATGTGTATTGATTACAGAAAATTGAATGCTGCATCTAGAAAGGATCATTTCTCATTGCCATTCATTGATCAGATGTTAGAAAGGCTTGCAACCACCTAAGAACGTCAAGGATATCAGAACTATCCTTGGGCATGCTGGGTTCTACAGGAGGTTCATCAAGGATTTCTTAAAACTAGCCAGACCACTCACTAGGCTATTATGCAAGGAACAAGAGTTCATCTTCGATTCTGAGTGTTTGAGAGCTTTCCAGCTGATTAAGGAAGCTTTGGTCTCAGCTCCAATAGTCCAAGCACCAAACTGGGACTATCCGTTCGAAATCATGTGCGATGCTTCGGATTATGCTGTGGGAGCTGTTTTGGGTCAGAAGATTGAGAAGAAGCTGCATGTGATATACTATGCAAGCAGGACACTAGATGAAGCTCAAGGGAGATATGCAACAACACAGAAGGAGTTGCTAGCTGTTGTATTTGCTTTTGAGAAGTTCAGAAGCTATCTAGTGGGTTCCAAGGTGATAGTCTACACAGATCATGCAGCACTAAGGCATATCTATGCAAAGAAGGAGACTAAGCCAAGACTGCTCCGATGGATCCTTTTGCTTTAGGAGTTTGATATGGAGATTGTTGACAAGAAGGGCATCAAAAATGGAGTAGGGATCACTTGTCAAAGATGAGGATTGATGATGCAGTACCAATTGATGATTCCATGCCTAAGGAACAGCTCATTGCTGTTGTCTTGACACTAGAAGAGAAGAGCCTGCTCTGGTATGCAGATTTTGCCAATTACTTTGTAAGCGGCGAAATCTCTGGAAGTCTTGATGCTTACAGGAAAAAGAAGTTTCTGAGAGATGTGAACCATTACTTCTGGGATGAGCCGTACTTATACAAGAGAGGTTCGGATGGTCTATTCAGGAGATGCATAGCTGAAGAGGAAGTAAAGGGAGTTCTAGAGCATTGCCACGGTTCAGTGTATGGAGGTCACTTTGCCACCTTCAAGACTGTCCAGAAGGTACTCCAAGCAGGTTTATGGTGGCCATCAATGTTCAAGGATGCTCAAGCTTTCATTACCAAGGGTGATCCTTGCCAGAGAATGGGTAACACCAGTAGGAGAAACGAGATACCTCAGAACCCGATTCTGGAAGTGGAAGTGTTTGATGTATGGAGCATTGACTTCATGGGACCTTTCAACCCACCATCTTATGGGAACAGTTACATCTTGGTGGCTGTTGATTATGTCTCCAAGTGGGTTGAAGCAATAGCTTGTCCTAATAATGATGCAAAAGCTGTCTTGAAGATGTTCAAAAGTGTCATCTTCCTCAGATTTGGAGTGCCAAGAGTAGTAATCAGTGATGGAGGATCTCACTTCATCAACAAACTCTTTGAAAATCTACTGAAGAAACATGGGGTTAGGGACAAGGTAGCTACACCCTACCATCCTCAGACCAGTGGGCAAGTAAAAGTGTCTAACAAGCAGATCAAGGCTATTTTATCAAGGATAATGGGGGTTTCAAAGAGAGATTGGTCTTCTAAGCTTGATGAGACTCTTTGGGCATATCGGACTGCATTCAAAATACCAATTGGGAGAACACAGTTCTAGCTACTCTACGGTAAAGCTTGTCATCTGCCTGCTGAGAATGTGTACAAGGCATTGTGGGCAACAAAACTTCTGAACCTGGATATCAAGACTGCTCAAGAGAAGAGAGAGTTGGATCTGCATGAACTAGAGAAGATCAGGCTGGATGCTTATGAGAACTCTAAGGTGTATAAGGAAAGGACTAAGGCTTTCCATGACAGGAAGATTTTGCCCAAGGAATTCAAGACTGGTGATCAAGTCCTTCTTTTCAACTCTAGGCTCAAGTTGTTTCCAGGAAAGTTGAAGTCTAGATGGTCAGGACCATTCAGCATCAAGGAAGTTCTACCCTATGGAGCAGTCACTCTGATTGGAAAAGCAGGCGAGTTCACAGTGAACGGGCAAAGGCTCAAACCGTATATGGCTGACCGTATCATCCCAGAAGGAACCTCAATTCCTCTGGATGAACCTCTCCAAGCCTAAGAAAAAGGGCAGTCAAGCTTAGTGACTTTAAATAAGCTCACTTGGGAGGAAGTCCCATGTCTATCCCTGTATATATTGCTTTAGTTTTCTTTTTTTTTAAAACCATCATTGAAGTATGTTAAATTCTTGTTTTTTTTGGCTTGCTGGTGTGTGTTCAGGAGAGTATGAGCGTTGAATCATGAAGAAAAGGAGGAAACAAGCAGAATTGGTCTAACTCGACCAACTAGCTCGACCACCTCGTCGAGTCAGGTGATCGAGTCAGATGAGGAGGGGGGAGATTCAAATTTGAATTTTGGCGCTAGAAGGAGGGGACAGCTCGACCAGGTGGAGTCGAGTCAACAGCTCAAGACAACACAAATGGCACCCAAAATTCAAATTTTGAATTTCAAACAAGCTCTAGACGCTCATCCCTTGTCATTTAGCTCCCCTCCCCTTGCCTATATAAAGAGAACTCGCCCTCACAAGCTCTCCACACCCAAAACTTCAAGCTCTCTCTCCAGAATCATCTTTTCATCTTTTCTTCAGCTTTCCTTCAAGATGATCAACCAATTCCTCTTCACCAGGCCCAAGGGATCCCAGAGATCATAACAAGCTCGAAGACCATCTGCCAAAGCTGTGCTAAGACAGATTCAAAAGCTGAGAGGACCGGTTGCACTAAACAGAGAACCGATGGAGAATGATACAGCGCCTAGCTCGAGCCCCCTGCTCGAGTCAGTAGGTCGAGCCAGCGTGACGAGGAAATGGCGAGAGAGTTCTCACGAGCCAAACATGATGTTGCCCGAGGAAGGAAACCGGTGGAATCCAGCAAGCAGGCTGACTGCAGTGAGAGTGAGGAGGAAGCAGCCCAAGAAGTCCAACAAACTTTCCGAAAAAGAGTACCTGAACATCTTCCTTGCTCGGGGTTTCGCAGGAACAAGGTACCCACATCGTGAAAATTGTAGAAAACTTGGTATAGCCTGGGATGTGGAGTATCTGTATGAAATAGGTAACCTCTGCACATTCATGAGGTTCCAGCTTGAAGCTTACAAGGAGGAGACTTGCCATTTCCTCTCTTCACTCAAGGTCCACTTCTACGAGGATGAGCCAGAATATAAATCGGATGGAGGCCCAGGTTTCATAACTTTCACATGCAGAGGTGAGCTTTTCTCACTCACTATAAAGGAGATGGATACTTTGTATGGATTCCCCAGCGGAACAGGAAGGCTGCAGGATATTGACTACGCGGAGCTGCAACAACTATGGACAACCATTGGTGATGATAAGCCTTATTCGTCATCCAGAACTAAGAGCTCTCAGATAAGAAGCCCTGTGGTGAGATATCTTCCCAAGGCTATTGCCAACACAATGTTTGCAAGGAAGATTACTGGGAATGTCAATTAAGTAGAACTGAAAATGCTGGATATCACTTTAAGGAAATTTCTGGGTTGCACAAGAAACGGGATGGAGATGATGGGAGATAGAGCAAAAACAAGCCTCACCTTTGTTCTGTTGAACCAGTTCCTATATTACAAAGATTGGGCATTGAGGATGCATAAGATGGATTCAGCAGGGGAACTCAGCATTGGCGAGATAATCACTCCGATTCTCGTTACTTGTGGTGTAAAGCTAAAATCAGAACCACATCCACCTAGATGGATAGACATTGAGCACTTGAGGAGAGCTAGGTTTCTGGACCACAACTGGCCATCTGATGAGCATATCGACCATCCAGCTCGATCAAGCTGATCGAGCCAGCCATCTCTCTGCGACAGGCGCGACCAGCCAGCTCCACCACCACGTCGAGCCAGTGGTCGAGCCAATCTCCCACGCTGCATACACCAGAGAAAGCATGGAGGATTCAATTTCCTCCTTGTTCTCTAACCCTTGAGGTACCAGCTCTATCCATTCTTGTACATATCATTTGCATTTTTTCTTGCCTTTTGTTGTTTCTTAAACCTTCTTTCTGAAATTTTAATTACACAAGGGACTGTGTAATTTAAGTTTGGGGGGAAGGCTTAAGATGTGTTTGACATGTTTATTGTGTTCTTATTTTTCATTTTCGTGCATATTTGAGTCTGCATGCATCTAAGGCATAGAAAAACCAAAAAACTTTTGAAAATTTTCGAAAAAGATTACAAAAACAGAGTGTTCATGTAGTTGCATTTACATTTTAGGAGTGAGTTTAGATTGTTTTCATATAGGGCTGTTGCATATGTATAGGGGATTATGATGTTTATAACCTGCCAAGCTTGCTGACTTAATATGATAATCTCAATGCCCTCGTTTCTAGTTGTCTAATGCATTGTTAATGAACTTGAAGTAAGACTGCACCATACGTTGAATGCATAACTAGATTATGTCTCAATTGAAACATGATGTGATTTGATACCATTTCCTATCTATTTGAACCTAAACTTGACTTATAATTATCATGTCTATGCACTGCATTTGAACTCATGGATACCATATACATACTTGGATTTTCTTTCACCTGTTTACCACTCATGCTAATCCAAGTAGTTGTTCTCATTTTTAGAACAGTTTTACCCTATCCTTAACCTAGCCTTCTTTCAAGCCATGTTTATATTTTATTGAGTGTGTGAGGCCTGTTTTTGAATGAGCTTGGTAGGAAGTGTTAGGTTTGAGCCGAGAAGGATAGAATCTCATGTAGTTCTGGTTTGCAATTTTCGAATCAGATAGGACTAGGTGGGAACTTGATATTGGGTATGGGGTTTGGTGTTAAAAAAAAAATAAAAAAAAAAATTAAAAAAAAAAATTTGGAGAAAGATGAAAGAAAAAGGGTTAAAAGGTTTTAGGAGAGGAAAAGCTGAAAGTAAACTAATCTAGTAAAGGATTTTGGGGTGTGCTAAGAAAAGAAAAAGAAAAAGAAAGGCAAAAAGCCTAATGTCTTAAGGAAGAAAACCTGAGCTGAGAGTGAAAAACCCCTAATCCGCTTGAAGTCTAATGAACCTCTCCTTAGAACAAGAAAAAAAGAAAAAAAATGAGTGTGATCCAAGAAAAGTTCAAGGCAAATTACCTAAGTGTTAAGGGTAGAATTAGGATAACTTTCTGGGTTTAGAACTAGAGGTTAAGAACACTTGTGTATGATTGGGTAGATGAGAGTCTATTCTTGTATGCATAGGTAGGTTCTTACCTTTAGTATTCTACTACGGCTCATTCCTCTTCTTGAGAGATCCCTGTTTTGAACTGATCAAACCATATATGGAAGGGACCATCTTTGTCTCTTAACCTTACCCTTAGCCAAATGAGTTCATTGAAAGTGCATAGCTTGATTCATGGTTTCTGCTTAATTGAATGTTAAAGGGGATGATAGATTTGAATGCATGTCTAGGTTGAGACTTAATTGAAATTGTGTTGTGAAGAGTATGGCTGAAGTTTTTAAGTAGAGTTCATATACTTTGCACTCTAAAACTAGCAACTTGGACGTTGAAATCATCTATTATATCAGCATGCTTTGGTTCTGAATCCCCATTTTTAAACCTCTTCTCCATCTTATTCTTATCTGTTTGCTTGAGGGCAACCAATGACTAAGTTTGGGGGAGTTGATATATCTACATTTTACATGGTTTGAGCATGCATTTATCTTACATTTAGCCTTGTCTAATAGCATATTCTTAGCATTTGTTTCTAGTTTTGCATGTTTAGAGTGTTTTGCATTAGGATCGCATGCATATTGCATTTTGGAGTTGTTTCAGGTGCAATCAAAGGATATTGGAGACGTTGGAGTCAAATGGAGAAAAGGAGAGTCTGACTCGACCAAGGGGCTCGAGTATGAGGTCGAGCTGATCAAGAAAAATGCAATCTTGGAGTCCTGAAGTCTGGCTCGACCAAACCAGGTCGAGTCCACTGATCGAGCTGATGATAAAAGAGGCGTCTTGAAGTTTTGGACCCAGCTCGACCAGGACAGGCCGAGCTGGCACATCGAGCTGAGTAATAAAAGAGTAGTCTTGAAGATTTCACCTAGCTCGACCAAGGCACTCGACCACCCTGGTCGAGTGCACCCCCGAATTTAGCTATTTTATTTTTTTGTGATCCCTAAGACTGTATATACTCTGCATTAATCTCAGATTAGGGATAACTCATTTTTAAGCTTTCTACATCTCTTCTTGCTTTCTAGATCCAATTACTTTGAATCTACTGAGTGTTTGTGTTTGATTCTTTCTAATCTATCTATTCTATTCCTTATCTTCCTGATTATGCAAGTTTTATTGATTTATGGGTTTATGATTATGATGTTCTTCATGTGTTCTGAGTAGTTATTAGGGTTCTTAAGGATGGGATATATTAGGTGTGGAATCTTAGTCTCTTAGGTGGTTTAAGTGTAGAATTGTTTGATTTCCCTTCTGGATTAGTGTTCTTAATGTTATTTTCTCTCTGATCAATTGGAATTAGAACCTAGGTATTTTCACACCCATAAGGTGTTTGATGAAATGTATGACTAAACTAATTCCAGAGATTTACATTCCTAGCCTAAGGGATTAGTTGTTTAGGTTGTTTATTGGCTTTATTAAACTGAATCTTAACGCCTGCTAAGCTAGATTTCGCTAAAGAGATTTAGGTCTGAAACTAGATTAGCTTGAGGTTACTTATCATGGGAATGAACTTAACTGCTTATGAGTTTAATGTCTAAGGAATAGCTTTGCTTGAGTTTTGTTAAACCACCTAGGTAGATTAAGAGGATGCACTGAGTCAATTACCCCATCCTTAGGAGCTTCTCTCATGTGATTGATTTCTGTTTCATTGCCTTGGTTAGTCTATGTTAATCTCTGTTTCTAGTTTCTATTATGCTTTTGATTATTGCTTTGTTAGTTTGATAGTTTCACACAACTACTGCTTGCTTAGCTTGACTTAAACTATTTGATTGCATCTTTTCTGGCTAATATCTCGGCCATTTGGATTGATACCTTATTGTACTACAATGACATGATAGTCCAGTAAGAAATTGACAATATCAGGTTTCCTAATCTAACATGCATAAAATAAATAAAGCATAAAACGAGTAAAGCAATAAATAGAAAACAGTAGATCTAAACTAATAAAGCAATAAATAAACTAGACTAAGCATTAAAATAAAAGAGCATGAATTAAATAAACCTAAATTAATATTTACAGAATGTGGGTGATAATTGATTTGTCAGGAAATCTAGATCTAGAGTTTATGTTTTACCTAATAAGTTTATGTTCGTTGTTCTAGAGATTTTCTATGTCTTGTTATTCCACTCTCGTGGTATGCTAGACTCTATATTCAAACCCACTCTCGTGGCGAATGAATATGCATTTCATACAATCCCATCATCGAATACTCTCATGAGTGATAGACACATCACAAGGGTTGTCACACCTCCATGTGAACCAATATGGTCAGTATTGGTGAAATCATGCCTAAAACACAGAGTAAATGATAGATCTATTTCTAGAGTCCTTCACACTCCGACTAGTTGATGCATCTTCTGAGAGTTTTCTTGGGAAATTTCTTACACTCTATATCGACCCTGACTGATCGATTCTAGCATCGATATTGGTCTCCTTCGGTTTCCTAAAATCCTTCTCTGAACGAGTATGATCCAAGTGGTGAAGCCAACTCTCCCATAGGTTCTAGCAGGCTCGAGAAGCAATCTAAACATCAAGTTGTAGCTCCAAGTACCTAGAATCATATAAACACATGCAAACACACTAGAACTACACTAAATGTTAGTTATAAGGCATTAAACTAACTTATTATAATGCATAAAAATATGTAAAATACGATGTTATCAGGTATCCACGGCCATGAAGCTGAATTTATTTGAGGAAGTAAGTAACCTCAGTCCCAACCCTTCTTTGAGCACAACATCAATGCCACATGTTAAGGAAGGAGGCCTAGAAAGGACCTTTAAAGCCGAGATCACTTTGGAGCTCTTTGATAGAATTTGGAGCTATTATAAAAGTAAGACCGAGTCACTTGAGTTGCGGTCTATCCAGAGGAAGGGCGAGTTATCTTATGTTGCAGAGGTCAAGATTGGTTGCCTAAAACCTCTGAATGTTGGTATAAGAAGAGACACAAGTTCAGCCCACGAAAGGACAGAAAAATCGCTAAGTCCGATGGAATTCAACACCGCGTCAACCGTTTCAAACTCCGAGGAAAGTCCAACTGCTTCTTCACCTTCTATGGGTCTGAGTTGGTTTTTGTGGTGTAGGTACCATGGTTGTCTGGAGGTCCAAACCTTTTGAAGGGGGAAGGGATGATGTAATCCTCACATCGGACCCTATAACTACCTCGGATTGGGACGGATTGAGAGACCCCATCCCGAGGACATAAATGAAAAACGATAAAACTCGGGACTTAATTCATACTTTTTTTTGAAACAAGGATCGATCGATCACGCCATGATATGTCTGTATTTTACATGGTTTTAGCATGCATAATTCATACTTTTTGAGCTTTGTTTAACTAGCTTGTTCATACTTAGCATTTGTCATTTCATTGACCTTTTTCATCGAGGGATAATGGAGACTTTGGAGTCAAATGGAGAAGGAGAATGCCTGACTTCGATGACAGAGCTTGAAGGGCGAGATCAGTGACGACATATCTTGAATATTTGAAGACGGCTCGACCACCCATGGTCGAGCTATCGACTCGAGTGCAATAAAAGCAGTCTTGGAGTGAAGTCGACTCGACCAAGCCAGGTCGAGTCCACCGATCGACTGAGGATAAAGAGGAGTCTTGAAGATTTTGGAGTCGCTCGAGCACTCGTCGAGTCCCCATCTCGAGCCGAAGAAATAAAAACACGATCTTGATTTGACCCAGCTCGAGCACAGAGCTCGACCACCTATGGTCGAGCCCTCCTTCGCACTAAGTGATTTAGTTTTTTTTATCTCTTAGTATAAATACCCTAAAACGTTTTAAGACTAAAAATCTCGATTTTCTTAAGTATTCTTCATCTGTTCTTGCTTCCTGGATCCTGTATCTTTGATTCTGAGTATTTGAGTTTGAATCTTTCTTTCATCTCTTCTCTTCCTTATCTCTCTCACTGATGCATTTTGATTTGGTTTTTGTGATTATGTTGTTCTTCATGTGTTCTGAGTAGTGATTAAGGTTCTTGATGATGGGATAAATTAGGTGTTGAATCTTAGTCTCTTAGGTGGTTTAAGTGTAAATTATTTGATTTCCCTTCTGGATTAGTGTTCTTAATGCTAATTACTCTCTGATCAATTGGAATTAGAACCTAGGTATTTCCATGCCCGGAAGGTGTTTGATGAAATACCTGACTGAACTAATTCCAGAGATTTACATTCCTAGCCTCTGTTTTTAGTTTTCTAGGGTGTTTATTGGCTTTATTAGACTAATTCTTAATGCCTGCTAAGCTAGATTTAAGCTAGGGATTAGGTCGGAACTAGTTTAGCCTGAGGTTATTTATCATGGGAATGAACTGACTGCTATGAGTTTAATGTCTAGTGGAATAGCTTGATTGAGTTTTGTTAAACCACCTAGGTAGATTAAGAGGAAGCACTGAGTCAATTACCCCATCCTTAGGAGCTTCTCTTGTTTGATTGATTTCTGTTTCATCGTCTTTACTAGTTCCTGTTAGTAGATATCGCTCGTTATTGCTCGTTTCGCTTCACTAGTTCGCTAGTCTCTGTTTTAGCTTCTGCTTGTTGATAGATTCACATCGCTTGCTTGGCTTGACTTAAACTGTTTGATTGCATCCTTCTTGGTTAATATCGCACCCATTTGGATTGATACCTTTCTGTATTACAATGACATGAATATGCATTAAGGCATTTGACAGATAGTTCAGTAAGAAATTGACTATTTCAAATTGGCGCCGTTGCCATTTGGGTGTTGTTTGTTACAATTAGGATTTCAAATCGTTTTTGATCAAGTTCTTATTCGCCATCACATTAACTTCGCTCTTCCTTTCGTTTCTTTGCATTTCAGAACGATCTTGACTCATCTTGACTCGACCCTCCTGGTCGAGCTASCCTAGCTCGACCACGCCTGCTCGAGTCAGCCAATCGAGCCAGCCTTCCACCTGCATGCAAACGAGATCAAAAGGCAGTCAGAACCTCATCTGCTATCTCGACAATATTCACAAGCTACCACAACAGCTGAGAGAGCAGCGAGAACATCTCAGAGTTGATCACCAAGATCCCCTAGATATGGCTGATTATAATCCACCCCCATAGCCTGAACATGTGCCTCATCAGCGGAGGCAACGTCTGATTGGTGCGGGGGATGCTCCCAACACTCACACTAACAGGCAAGGGATTGTACCTCCTACAGTCCAGAACAACAACTTTGAAATCAAGAGTGGCTTGATTACTATGGTGCAAAGCAACAAGTTCCATGGACTGCCTATGGAAGACCCTCTTGATCATTTGGATGAGTTTGATAGGCTCTGCAGCCTTACCAATATCAATGGAGTCAGTGAAGATGGTTTCAAGCTGCGACTCTTTCCATTCTCTCTTGGTGACAAAGCCCATCTCTGGGAAAAGAATCTACCCCATGGCTCTATCACTTCCTGGGATGATTGTAAGAAAGCTTTCGTTGCCAAGTTTTTCTCCAATGCTCGAACTGCTCGCCTCAGGAACGAGATATCCGGGTTTTCTCAGAAAAACGGGGAGATATTCTGCGAATGCTGGGAACGATTCAAAGGTTACACCACTCAATGTCCTCACCATGGTTTCAGCAATGAGTCCCTCCTTAACACACTTTACAGAGGAGTTCTACCTCAGGTCCGAATGCTTCTTGATACAGCCATCAATGGTAATTTCCTCAACAAAGATGTTGATGACGGATGGGACCTTGTCGAGAACCTTGCTCAGTCAAATGGTAACTACACTGCGGAATATGATAGAAGTGTAAGGGGCAGTGTTGATTCAGAGGAGCAGACTCGGAAGGAAATCAAGGCTCTGAATGGCAAGTTAGATCAACTACTCCAACAGCGGAAGCAAGTTCACTTTGCTAGTGAGGATACGGTCTTTCAGGTTCAAGATGGGGAGGATGATGATATGGAAGAGGTCAGCTATGTTCAGAATCAAGGTAGCTACAACAAAGGTTTCATCAACTACAAGAACAACCCAAATCTCTCTTACAGAAGCACCAATGTTGCCAACCCTCAAGATCAAGTCTACCCGCCTCAGCAACCACCGCCTCAGTCCAGACCTTTTGCTRCTTACAACCAGAATCAGGGTTTTGTTCCTAAGCAGCACTACCCGGGCAGCTACCCGCAACAGGGAATCATGGGTCCACCGCCTGGTTTTCCACCTCCCCAAGCTCAGCCTTCTACGGCTCCGGATCAACAGATGATGACTATGTTGCAATAGATTCTACAGGGTCAAGCAGCTGGTGCAATGGACGCCGCTAAGAAGTTCGGTGAAATGAAAACGCAGCTGGATTATAATGATCTTAACAGTAAGTTTGAGACATTGAACTCCAAGATAAAGTACATGGAGGGCAAGACCGCATCTACCTCTAGCACATCCCAGCTCCCAGGAAAAGCRGTCCAAAACCCAAARGACTTTGCTCACATCAATGCCATCACTTTAAAGAGTGGAAAGGAGCTCCCTGAGAGGGAAGGGTCTGTTAAAATCACTGAGGACAGTGAGCTTCAAGATGGGGAGGATTTGAGTTGCAAAACGGACCAAAMAACGTGTCCGGAGGCTRACTCGACCACCCAGCTCGACCTCCCTGGTCGAGCTAGCCCTCCACCTGCTGAAAAACCAGTGGTTTCAGAGAAAAAGAAGGCACMTTTTGTCCCTCCTCCTTACAAACCCAAACTRCCTTTCCCAAAAYGATTCAAAAAGGAAATAATGGATAAGTATAGAGCGCTTTTTGACAAGCACATGAGGGAAGCAGAGATTAGGATACCTCTCATTGATACCTTCTCRATGTTTCCTGCATATCAGAAATTCTTGAAGGATGCAGTAAACGAGAAAGCCAAGGAGGTTCAGGGTATGGTGGTTTTGTCAGAAGAGTGCAGTGCTATTATTCAGAAGAGGGTTATCAAGGAGAAGCTAAGCGATCCTGGTTCATTCACTCTACCATGCCCTCTAGGTCCTTTAATTTTCAAGAAATCCCTGTGCGATCTTGGAGCATCTATCAGTCTCATGCCACTCTCAGTTGCTAAGAGGTTATGATTCAGTAATTACAAGCCTTGCAACATCTCTTTGGTGCTTGCAGACAGATCTGTTAGAACTTCTCATGGAATTTTACAAGATCTACCTCTAAAAGTTGGAACAGTTGAGATTCCTACAGACTTCATAGTGCTTGAGATGGATGAAGAACCAAGAGATCCTCTGATTCTAGGAAGACCTTTCTTAGTTACAGCTGGAGCGGTTATTGATGTTCGAAAAGGAAAGATTGATCTCAATCTTGGGAGTGATTTCAAGATGACATTTGACATCAAAGACACCATGAGAAAGCCAAAAATAGAAGAACAGATCTTTTATGTTGAGGAAATGGATCAACTTGCTGATGAACTTCTGGAAGAACTTAATGAGGAAGACCACTTTTAGACTGCCTTAACCAAGAATGGGAAATATGGGTATCTACACGATGAAACCTTGGGTTATGAGATGATTTTGGACTCACATAAGGCTGTGGAAGGGTCAGAAGTGTTCGAAGAGCTGAATAGGACGGGAACAGAGATTTTTGCTGCGGAATGCGCTGCCTCCACTACCTAACTCGACCAAACTGGTCGAGCCAGACCACACTCAGCAACGGACTCGACCAGACAGCTCGAGCTCGTCGTCGAGTCAGTCCACTCTGCATCAGACAATTGGTCAGAACTCAGAGCTCCTAAGGTAGACCTCAAAACTCTTCCTGCTGGGCTAAGGTACGCCTTTCTTGGACCAAATTCTACATACCCAGTCATAGTAAACGATATGCTTAGTGATGATGAGTTGCATTTGCTATTGACTGAATTGAAGAAGTTTAGAAAGGCAATTGAGTATTCTCTGGATGATATCAAAGGAATTTCACCTAGCTTATGTACTCATAGAATTCACCTTRAAAATGAATCATATGCTAGCATTGAACCTCAGAGAAGATTGAACCCGAATTTGAAAGAAGTGGTTAAAAAGGAAATTCTTAAGTTKCTAGAAGCTGGAATCATCTATCCTATATCTGATAGTACTTGGATCTCTCCTGTGCATTGTGTTCCAAAGAAAGGTGGTATAACTGTTGTTAGAAATGATAAGGATKAGCTGATACCCACTAGAACTATCACTGGTCATAGGATGTGTATTGATTACAGGAAATTGAATRCTGCATCTAGAAAAGATCATTTCCCATTGCCATTCATTGATCAGATGTTAGAAAGACTTGCAAATCACCCTTATTACTGTTTCTTAGATGGGTATAGTGGTTTCTTTCAAATTCCAATTCATCCTWATGATCAGGAAAAAACTACTTTTACCTGCCCATATGGAACATTTGCTTATAGGAGAATGYCTTTTGGTCTTTGTAATGCACCTGCTACTTTTCAGAGATGCATGACTTCTATATTCTCAGATTTAATTGAGGAGACTGTGGAAGTATTCATGGATGATTTTTCCGTGTATGGCTCCTCTTTCTCCTCCTGCTTGTTGAATCTTTGCAGGGTACTTACTAGGTGTGAAGAGACAAATCTGGTTCTCAACTGGGAAAAATGCCATTTCATGGTTACAAAAGGGATTGTCTTGGGGCACAGAATTTCTGAGAAAGGGATAGAGGTAGACAAAGCCAAGGTTGATGTGATGATGCAGCTGCAACCGCCTAAGACTGTCAGAGATATAAGAAGTTTCCTCGGGCATGCTGGGTTTTACAGAAGGTTCATCAAGGATTTCTCAAAGATAGCCAGACCACTCACCAGGCTATTATGCAAGGAACAAGAGTTCATCTTCGATTCAGAGTGCTTGAGAGCTTTCCAGCTAATAAAGGAAGCTCTAGTCTCAGCTCCAATAGTCCAAGCACCAAACTGGGACTATCCGTTCAAAATCATGTGTGATGCTTCGGATTATGCTGTGGGGGCTGTTCTGGGCCAAAGATTGAGAAGAAGCTGCATGTGATCTATTATGTGAGCAGAACACTTGATGAAGCTCAAGGGAGATATGCAAAACAGAGTAGAATTCAGTTGATTTGAGAAATTTGAAGCTATCTAGTGGGATCCAAGGTAATACACACAGATCATGCAGCACTTAGCATATCTATGCTAAGAAGGAGACTAAGCCAAGACTGCTCAGATGGATCCTTTTGCTTCAGGAGTTTGACATGGAGATTGTCACAAGAAGGGTATAGAATGGTATGATCACTTGTACGAGGATTGACGATGAAGACCAATTGATGATTCCATGCCTGATGAACAATTCATGGATGTTATCATGATAGCTCAGGAAAAGAGAGCATTGGATCTGCATGAACTAGAGGAGATCAGGCTGGAAGCTTACGAGAGTTCCAAAATTTATAAGGAGAGGACTAAAGCCTTCCAAGACAGGAAGATTTTACCCAAGGTGTTCAAAAATGGTGATCAGGTCCTCCTATTCAATTCTAGACTCAGGTTGTTTTCAGGAAAACTGAAGTCTAGATGGTCAGGACCATTTATTGTCAAGGAAATTTCACCATATGGGGCAGTCACCTTGATCGGAAAGTGCGAAATGAATTTGAAGAAGGCAAAGGATCAAACCGCATGGCTGACACATCATTCCGAAGGAACATCAATTCCTCTGGATGAACCTCTCCTTGCCTGAGTAAAACAGGGAGTCAAGCTTAGTGACTATAAACAAGCTCACTTGGGAGGGGAAGTCCCATGTCTATCCTTGTATATATTGCTTAATTTTTTTTTTTTTCTTTTCTTTTTAAACCATTAAATAAGTGTGCTAAGTTCTTGTTTTTAATTTGTTTGTGTGATTTCAGGAGAATATGAGAACTGAATCATGACGAAAAGAAGAGCTTACTTAAAAATATCGACTCGAGCACTGCCTCACCGATCGAGCTGCCGATCGAGCCAGATGGAGGGAGATTTAAAATTTGAATTTTAAATGCTAAGTAATACAACCAGGTGGGGTCGAAAGGGTCGATCGAGCCCAAGAGTCTAATTCACGTGGGACGCGTCATCACTTCGAGTCAAGCCTTGGGTGCTCAAAAATTTGAATTTTGAAATTCAATTGAAGCTCCATACGCTCCCCCTCTTGTCATCTAGCCTCTCCCCTTGCCTATATAAGAAGAACTCGCCCTTATGTGCTCCCCACACCAACAAAGCTTCAAGAAAACTCTTCCTTTCACTAGAATTTTTTTTTCTCTCATCTGATTCTCGAGTTTTGCTTCAAAATCCTTCAAGATGATCAATCAACTTCTTTTCATCAAGCCAAAGAATTCCCAGAAGCCGCCTCAAACTTGTCGCCCATCCGTTAAAGCCATGGCCAAGCAATTTCAGAAGCTAAGAGGACCTGTTTCTCCAAGCAGAGCACCCATGGAGGTAGACGGAGCACCTAGCTCGACCACCCATGGAGTTAGAGATCAGTCGGCGCAACGAGGAGGCGACGCGTTGCTAGCAGGCACCAGCTCGAGCAGCCAGCCAGCATGACGAGCGTTTGGCCAGGGAATTTTCAAGAGCCAAACGAGATGTTGCTCGTGGAAAGAAACCGATGGAACCCAGCACGCAGCAAGTTCGCAGTGAGACTGAGGAGGATGAGCCCAAAGTGGTGAAGAAGTCACAGAAGAAGCCAAAGCAACCTTCCCAAGAAGAGTACCTGACCATATTCCTTGCTAGAGGCTTCGCAGGAACAAGGTACCCTCACCGAGAAACTTGTAAAAAACTTGGTATTGCCAGAGATGTGGAATATCTCTACGAAATGGGGGGCTTAAGCGCGTTCATGAGGATACAGCTAGAAGCTTACAAGGAGGAGACATGCCATTTCCTTTCATCTCTGGTCCACATGAAGGCCGGAGTATGAATCGACGGAGGTCAGGCTTTATCACCTTCACCTGCAGGGGTTTCCTTTACTCCCTCACTATAAAGGAGTTGGATGCTCTATATGGATTCCCGAGTGGCACAGGAATGCTGCAAGATATTGAGTACATGGAACTGCAACAACTGTGGACAACCATTGGTGATGATACCAAGCATTATTCGTCATCAAGAAGCAAGGGCTCTCAAATAAGAAGCCCTGTGGTTAGAGACCTTCACAAAGCCATTGCCAGCATTGTTTGCAAGGGCGATTACAGGAACTGTGAATGAAGGAGAACGCAAATGCTGGATGTGTGTTTAAAGAGGTTCAGGTTACACGAGAAAGGTGGAAATGCAAGGAGCGAGCGAGATACAAGCCTCATTTTTGTTCTTTTGGGACAACTACTCTACTACAAGTTGTTGGGCATGAGGATGCACAGGATGAATCTGAAGGAGAACTTAGCATTAGAGGCATCATCACTCCAATTCTTTTGCATGTGGTGCTCATCAGAGCCACATCCGCCCGATGGATCGATATTGAGTTCTTGAGGAGGTGTAGATTTTTGGATCACAACTGGCCTTCTGATGAGTTTATATATAAATTCACTCACCCAGCTGGAGAAGCCCACTTGCGCCTCCTTACACTGATATAACCAAGGTTAGATTGGGTGTCGATTCTCTCCCCACTTGACAAGCTCGTAACCGTAGAAGAAGCACCACAACGAGAGAATTCGGTGATTCTTTGATGATAATGAGGATGATGCATCGGGGAAGTTCGGTTTGGGGCCACCTACAGCCTTCATCTAGCCCGCCTTGAAGGAAGCACTGGCGCATTGGCATACTAGAAATGGAACAAGTTCCAAGGCAAGACCATAGCTGCTTTGAAAGGACAGTGATCTAAGGACCAGATGAAAGAAGTAAGGGATCAACTCAAGGATTTCCAGCTAAAGTTCAGTGCTTTCCTCCAAGAAGTGGTATTACCCAAGCAGTATTGCTGGGAAGTGGTTCATTTCGTGAAGAGCCAAGGCCTCGAGCACTTGGAACAAGAGCCTCATCGTTCGAGCCAAGGCAACAAGTCAAGCAGTACGCAAGGAAAAAGAGGGGTTCGGTGAGCAGACACTCCAGCTCGAGCAGCCAGCTCGAGTCATTTGATCGAGCCGTCCCATTCCCCATGTTCGACACGACCGAGCCACTCGAGCCCACGATCGAGTTAAGTTCCCACGCCACCTACACCAGAGAGAGCATGGAGGATTCGATTTCCTCCTTGTTCTCTAACCCTTGAGGTACCAGCTCTATCCATTCTTGTACATAACATTTGTATTTCCTTCTTGCTTTTTGTTGGTTCTTAAACCTTCTTTCCAAATTTTTACTACACAAGGGACTGTGTACTTTAGGTTTGGGGGGAAGGCTTAAGATGTGTTTGACATGTTTATTGTGTTCTTATTTTTCATTTTCGTGCATATTTGAGTCTGCATGCATATAAGGCATAGAAAAACCAAAAAACTTTTGAAAATTTTCGAAAAAGATTACAAAAACAGAGTGTTCATGTAGTTGCATTTACATTTTAGGATTGAGTTTAGATTGTTTTCATATAGGGCTGTTGCATATGTATAGGGGATTATGATGTTTATAACCTGCCAAGCTTGCTGACTTAATATGATAATCTTAATGCCCTCGTTTGTTATAATGCGTTAATGAACTTGAAGTAAAGCTACGTTGAATGCATAACTAGATTATGTCTCAATTGAAACATGATGTGATTTGATACCATTTCCTGTCTATTTGAACCTAAACTTGACTTATAATTATCATGTCTATGCACTGCATTTGAACTCATGGATACCATATACATACTTGGATTTTCTTTCACCTGTTTACCACTCTTGCTAATCTAAGTAGATGTTCTCATCATTAGAACAGTTTACCATGCCCTGCCTAGCCTTCTTTTTAAGCCATGTTATTATTTTATTGAGTGTGTATTTCTGAATGAGCTTGGTAGAAAGTGTTAGGTTTGAGCCGACAAGGATAGAACCTCATGTAGTTCGGTTTGCAATTTTGAATCGATATAGGTGGGATCTTGATCATTGGGTATAGGGTTTGGTTGTGAAAGAAAGAAAGAAAACTTGGAGAAAGATGAAAGAAAAAGGTTAAGAGTTCTTAGGAGGGGAATAGAAAAAGGTTAAGAGTTCTTAAGAGTTTACGAAAAAATAGTCTGACTCGAGCACCCAGCTCGACCTCACTGATCGAGCCAAGCGATCGAGCCAGATGGAGGGAGATTTAAAATTTGAATTTTAAATGCTAAGGGTACAGCTTGACCAGGTGGGGTCGAGTGGTCAGATCGAGCCCAGTAGCTCGACCACGTGGGACGCGTCATCACTTCGAGTCAAGCCTTGGGTGCTCAAAAATTTGAATTTTGAAATTCAATTGAAGCTCCATACGCTCCCCTCTTGTCATCTAGCCTCTCCCCTTGCCTATATAAGAAGAACTCGCCCTTATGTGCTCCCCACACCAACAAAGCTTCAAGAAAACTCTTCCTTTCACTAGAATTTTTTTTCTCTCATCTGATTCTCGAGTTTTGCTTCAAAATCCTTCAAGATGATCAATCAACTTCTTTTCATCAAGCCAAAGAAGTCCAGGCTGACATGCCAAGCCAGAAGGACGCTTTCTCCAAGCAGAGCACCCATGGAGGTAGACGGAGCACCTAGCTCGACCACCCATGGTCGAGTTAGGGGATCGAGTCGGCGCAACGAGGAGACGGACGCGTTGCCTAGCTTGAGCCCACCAGCTCGAGCCAACACTTCGAGCCAGCATGACGAGCGTTTGGCCAGGGAATTTTCAAGAGCCAAACGAGATGTTGCTCGTGGAAAGAAACCGATGGAACCCAGCACGCAGCAAGTTCGCAGTGAGACTGAGGAGGATGAGCCCAAAGTGGTGAAGAAGTCACAGAAGAAGCCAAAGCAACCTTCCCAAGAAGAGTACCTGACCATATTCCTTGCTAGAGGCTTCGCAGGAACAAGGTACCCTCACCGAGAAACTTGTAAAAAACTTGGTATTGCCAGAGATGTGGAATATCTCTACGAAATGGGGGGCTTAAGCGCGTTCATGAGGATACAGCTAGAAGCTTACAAGGAGGAGACATGCCATTTCCTTTCATCTCTCAAGGTCCACTTCTATGAAGACGAACCGGAGTATGAATCGGAGGTCAGGCTTTATCACCTTCACTGCGGGGTTTCCTTTACTCCCACTCACTATAAAGGAGTTGGATGCTCTATATGGATTCGAGAATGCAAGAGATTGAGTACATGGAACTGCAACAACTGTGACACCATTGGTGATGATACCAAGCATTATTCGTCATCAAGAAGCAAGGGCTCTCAAATAAGAAGCCCTGTGGTTAGAGACCTTCACAAAGCCATTGCCAGCACATTGTTTGCAAGGACGATTACAGGAACTGTGAATGAAGGAGAACTGCAAATGCTGGATGTGTGTTTAAAAGAGGTTCTGGGTTACACAAGAGAAGGCTGAAATGCAAGGAGACGGAGGAATCTGAAGCCTCATTTTTGTTCTTTTGGGACAACTACTCTACTACAAGGATTGGGCATTGAGGATGCACAGGATGAATTCTGAAGGAGAACTTAGCATTAGAGGCATCATCACTCCAATTCTTATTGCATGTGGTGTAGAGCTCACATCAGAGCCACATCCGCCCAGATGGATCGATATTGAGTTCTTGAGGAGGTGTAGATTTTTGGATCACAACTGGCCTTCTGATGAGTTTATATATAAATTCACTCACCCAACAGCTGGAGAAGCCCACTTGCGCCTCCCTTRCACTGATATAACCAAGGTTAGATTGGGTGGAAACATCGACTTCTCTCCCCCAGACAAGCTCACTCTGTATGAAGAAGCACTGACCAGAAGAAATTCCGGTGATTCTGTTGATGATAATGAGGATGATGCATCGGGGAAGTTCGGTTTTGGGGCGTACCACCTACAGCCTTCATCTAGCCCAGCCTTGAAGGAAGCACACAAGCGCATTGGCATACTAYAGAAATGGAACAAGTTCCAAGGCAAGACCATAGCTGCTTTGAAAGGGACAGTGATCTAAAGGACCAGATGAAAGAAGTAAGGGATCAACTCAAGGATTTCCAGCTAAAGTTCAGTGCTCCTTCCTCCAAGAAAGTGGTATTACCCAAGCAGTATTGCTGGGAAGTGGTTCATTTCGTGAAGAGAGGAGGCCTCGAGCACCTGTGGAACCGCCAAGAGCCTCATCGTTCGAGCCAAGGCAACAAGTCAAGCAGTACGCAAGGAAAAAGAGGGGTTCGGTGAGCAGACACTCCAGCTCGAGCAGCCAGCTCGAGTCATTTGATCGAGCCGTCCCATTCCCCATGTTCGAGCCGAGCCACTCGGCCACGATCGAGTTAAGTTCCACACGGAGAGAGCATGGAGGATTCGATCTCCTCCTTCCCGACCGGTACTTTCTATCCATTCTTGTACATAACATTTGTATTTCCTTCTTGCTTTTTGTTGGTTCTTAAACCTTCTTTCCAAATTTTTACTACACAAGGGACTGTGTACTTTAGGTTTGGGGGAAGGGTTAAGATATGTTTGACATGTTTACTGTGTTCTTATTTTCCATTTTCGCGCATATTTGAGTCTGCATGCATCTAAGGCATAGAAAAACCAAAAAACTTTTGAAAATTTTCGAAAAAGATTACAAAAACAGAGTGTTCATGTAGTTGCATTTACATTTTAGGATTGAGTTTAGATTGTTTTCATATAGGGCTGTTGCATATGTATAGGGGATTATGATGTTTATAACCTGCCAAGCTTGCTGACTTAATATGATAATCTYAATGCCCTCGTTTCTAGTTGTCTAATGCATTGTTAATGAACTTGAAGTAAGACTGCACCATACGTTGAATGCATAACTAGATTATGTCTCAATTGAAACATGATGTGATTTGATACCATTTCCTATCTATTTGAACCTAAACTTGACTTATAATTATCATGTCTATGCACTGCATTTGAACTCATGGATACCATATACATACTTGGATTTTCTTTCACCTGTTTACCACTCTTGCTAATCTAAGTAGATGTTCTCATCATTAGAACAGTTTTACCATGCCCTTAGCCTAGCCTTCTTTTAAGCCATGTTATTACTTTATTGAGTGTGTGAGGCCTATTTCTGAATGAGCTTGGTAGAAAGTGTTAGGTTTGAGCCGACAAGGATAGAACCTCATGTAGTTCTGGTTTGCAATTTTTGAATCAGATAGGACTAGGTGGGATCTTGATCATTGGGTATAGGGTTTGGTTCTGTGAAAAGAAAGAAAGAAAACTTGGAGAAAGATGAAAGAAAAAGGTTAAGAGTTCTTAGGAGGGGAATAATCTGAAAATGTGTTAGTATAGTAAAGGATTTGGGGGTGTGCTAAGAATAAGAAAAGAAAGGCAAAGCTTAAAGTCTGAAAAATATATATGTACAAAGAAAATTGCCTAAGCTGGTAATGAAAAAGCCATAAGAAACCCCAATCCGCTAGAAGCGTATATAGCCTCTCCTAGAACAAGAACAAAAGAAAAGAAATGAATCTGATCCAAGAAAAACAAGGCAAAAAACGCCTTAGGGGTTAAGGGTAGAATTAGGAGGACTTTCTGGGTTTAGAACTAAGGGTTTGGAAAACTTATGTATAGGTTGGGTAGATGAGAGTCTATTCTTGTATGCATAGGTTGGTTCTTACCTTTAGCATTCTGCTAAAGCTCATTCCTTTTCGAGAGATCACATTACGAGATTGAGTCCCATAAGGGACCATCTTTGTCTCTTAACCTTACACTTAACCAAATGAGTTCATTGAATGTGCATAGCTTGATTCATGGTTTCTGCTTAATTGAATGTTAAAGGGAATGATAGATTTGAATGCATGTCTAGGTTGAAACTTGATTGAATTGTGCTGTGAAGAGTATGGCTAAAGTTTTAAGTAGAGCTCATAAACTTTGCATTCTAGAATTAGCAACTTGGACATTGAGATCATCTGTTATATCTGCAAGTTTTGGTTCTGAATCCCCATTTTCAAACCTCTTCTCCATTCTTATTCTTACATTTGCTTGAGGCTGACAAGACTAAGTTTGGGGGAGTTGATATGTCTGCATTTTACATGGTTTTAGCATGCATAATTCATACTTTTAGCCCTGTTTAATAGCTTGTTCTCAGTGTTTATCTCTTGTTTTGCATACTTAGGGTGTTTTGCATTAGGTTTGCATACATTTTGCATTTAGACCTTTTCAGGTACATCGAGGATAATGGAGACTTTGGAGTCAAATGGAGAAGGAGAATGCCGACTTCGATGAGAGCTTGAAGGGCGAGATCGAGCGAAAAACGCAATCTTGAATATTTGAAGGCGCTCGACCACCCATGGTCGAGCTATCAGTCATGATAAAAACGCAGTCTTGGAGTCCTGAAGTCCGACTCGACCAAGCCAGGTCGAGTCCACCGATCGAGCTGAGGATAAAAGAGGAGTCTTGAAGATTTTGGAGTCAGCTCGAGCACTCACGATCGAGTCCCCATCTCGAGCCCGAAGAAATAAAAACACGATCTTGATTTGACCCAGCTCGAGCACAGAGCTCGACCACCTATGGTCGAGCCCTCCTTCGCACTAAGTGATTTAGTTTTTTTTATCTCTTAGTATAAATACCCTAAAACGTTTTAAGACTAAAAATCTCGATTTTCTTAAGTATTCTTCATCTGTTCTTGCTTCCTGGATCCTGTATCTTTGATTCTACTGAGTATTTGAGTTTGAATCTTTCTATTCTATCTCTTCTCTTCCTTATCTCTCTACTGATGCAAGGTATTTTGATTTCTGGTTTTGTGATTATGTTGTTCTTCATGTGTTCTGAGTAGTGATTAAGGTTCTTGATGATGGGATAAATTAGGTGTTGAATCTTAGTCTCTTAGGTGATTTAAGTGTAAATTGTTTGATTTCCCTTCTGGATTAGTGTTCTTAATGCTAATTACTCTCTGATCAATTGGAATTAGAACCTAGGTTTTCCATGCCGGAAGGTGTTTGATTAAGGGATTTAATTCTGTTTTATTAGTTTTGGTGATTCTTTACTATTAATTGCTAAGGATTAGTGCAGAATGATTAGTAGGGTTATTTATCATGGGAATGAACTTGGTACATGAGTTTAATGTCTAGGGAATAGCTTGATTGAGTTTTGTTAAACCACTAGGTAGATTAAGAGAAGCAATAGTCCCAGTCTTGGAGGCTTCTCTTGTTTGATTGATTGTTTCATCGTCTTTACTAGTTCTGTTAGTAGATATCGTTATTGTCTCTTTTTCGTTTTATTGTTCTGCTAGTCTCTGTTTTTAGTTCATTTAGATTGATAGATTCACATCTTTTGCTTGCTTGGCGGCTTGCTGTTTGATTGCATCCTTCTTGGTTAATATCGCACCCATTTGGATTGATAACCTTTTGTATTACAATGACATGAATATGCATTAAGGCATTTGACAGATAGCAAAACCATAAAAATCTGCTATTTCACGCCACAAGATCGATCGATCTCCGCAAGCAAAACAGAGTATCACCAAAAACAGAGCATGTCCGATCGATCGATCCATATGTTGGCTCGATCGATCTGGACTTGGACAGGTCGATCCTACATCTCCCAGTCGCTCAAACAAAAATACGTTGAACTCGATCGATCGATCCACCCCTTGTGATCGATCGATCGGAACCCTGACCGACCAATCTTCTCCTCCTGAGTCGATCCTGAAAAAGTACGCAGATATGGATCGATTGATCTTGAAATCCTACGGCAAAACGAATCGATCGATCCCCCTTACGATCGATCGATCTGGCCCCTTAGCAATAACGAGACGCTTAACCGATCTACTGGATCGATCGATCGGCCTTAGATCGATCGATCCCCCTTGTCCTGCGCCCAAAACAACCTCACTCAAGCAATACACAACAACAACCAACAACAAGCCATGCCTTGCTTAACTTAGGCCTTTTCCCTTATCAAACATCGCTATCAAGCCTATTTTATCCAAAGCATCACTAAAACGTCAAAGCATACGCACAAAGCAAAAGATACAAAGAACCCTTTTACGCCTAGATCATCCTTCCTTCTTGCCTTGGTTCCACGAGCTCCACTACTTACGACTCTCCTTACCTTGATTACATGATATGCTCAAATTAATACCCTAAAAGTACTAAAGCAGTTGCTGCAGATATCGTGGGTCTAACACAAGAACTCAAGAAAATTCACAATAAATAATTTAGAGGATTAAGCTAAAAACAATAATCAATGAGAAAACAAATGATTGAAATAAGATTAGTGAATATGGATGGAAGCTAGCTCAGGAAATTCTCAGAAATCAATGATAAATAACAATTAATCAATTAAGGTTCAATTCAATTAAGTACGTCTTGAACTCAAACACGAAAGTATAGTTAACCAACTGCGCTGAAAACTAACTAAGTCTAAAGTCTAAAATTCCAAATCTCTTTGCAAATCCTACACAGTAAACCAGCAATCAATTCAAGTTTGATATGTTCACCGACAACCAAATCTCTTTCAGATAATCCAATTGTCACCCTAGGTTTTATCGACACAATCGCCGCGTGCCTAATAATTAATCAGGTTATATATTCTAAGTGATCAGGTTAGAAATATTTGAGAACAATCCTATGGTGAAGAACTATTCAGATTTTGAACCCTAACAGATCAATTATCATAAATCGAGAAATCCATATGAGAAAACCCCTGAACCTAAAAGGAGACTACTCAGACATGATAGATGAAACAAATAACATAATCAATAAATCATGAAATTAAACAAAAGAATAAAAAACAAGGGTTCGATCTTCTCTATGATGAACGTAGTCTGGATCCGCCTCCTCACAAAAGTTCTCAAATCTCAATGGTGGCTCAAGAATAAGTGAAAGCAAAGTCTCCAAAATCTCATTCCCCAAACGCTAAAACCTGAAAAGACTCTAAATGATAGAAAAGACTAGAAAGACTGATAAAATGACTTATATCATGGCTAAAAACGGTAAAATCCATAATATATCACTCCCTCAGATTTAGCCTTGCTTTGCCCTCAAAGCAAAACAGAAAACTAATGAGAGAAAGAGGTTTGAAAAACCTAGATCCCGACTGGTACCAAATCGCTGTAATGACCTCTTCAAGCGCCCACGTTGCCGATCAGCTCATCTAACCTCCATGTACTTCCATCGGAATCTCCACTTCAGACTTCACTCATGACCCGCTAAGTGTTCATCCAAGCTTATCATCGCGCCATCGCTAAAATCAATGTCCATGACCTTTCTAGATTCTTTCGTCATACCATAGCCAAGAACAATTCATTCAACTTTTTCTTGGTATTTAACTCCCCAGACTTATTTCACAACCAGTTCTTATTGATTTTTTTTTTTTTTTTGACTGCATATACAAATCAAGGTTCGAGACGCGAGTATTGATAGTGTTACCACCGAATTCCTGCTTACCTCTCAATGTATCAAGTATCTTAGTGAATAATGGGTCATAGGAAATTTTCCTACCCTCACTTTAGCACTGTGATCATCCTTATCCAAGTAGAATAATGGGGTCATAGAAATTTTCCTACCAGGAAATCATTTCATCTTTCATGCATTTTGATCCTGATTCATATCCATACTTATCACGGGGAGATCTACCATTTCTTTCATACGCAATAGTTCCTTAGCTAGGTAATGAATGATGAATCAAGCTCTTTGACATTTACCTTATTGATGAAGTGCAGAATTTGGCTAAAACTTGTGATGAAAACTTGTTGGAGACAATCCATGAATCTCTGGTTTACCTCGATTTTTCATTATCGAACGATATTGATCCTGTAACAGACACTCAAAAGCAAAACCAGCACAGCAGAATCTCTAAGTTGTTTTGACACGAAAATCATTTTTTTTTTTTTTTTCAAAATGAACACACGTCAAGAACTACCTCCCCGACTTAAACAACACTGTCCCCAGTGTTTATCAAGCCCAGAAGGTGAAAGAAATCAAAGGACAAACGAATAGTCAAGAACAAGAGGTGTTATAGAGCGTGGTGTCGATCGATACCAAGGTGGTGTCGATCGACATCGAGAAAACGACCATCTTTCTTCCGACCGATTCGCAAGACATAACAAAACACAAAAACTCATATTTATAGACTTACCAGGGTTGCCTCACTAAGCGCTTGTTTAATGTCACGAGCTTGACTTTGGCTAAGTTATCCAGACAAGGTGGAGGACTCATTCCGAGATAAGCTCCACAACCATACATCTGCAGCTTCAAAGTTTTGCTCATCATATCCTCTTCTTTCTCTTTCATCTCCGTAGAATGAGAACTCTAACCTTAGAGAAAGGTTTCGAGGTGCCCTTGCACTTCACCTTATATTCGATCGAATCTCCATCACACTTCGAGGAATCAAAGTGAAATTAGCAACACCATTGATCTTCTTGCTGTCGCCTTCCTCTTTGTTGCTTCGTCTCTCCACAACTTTCTTGGGGTGTGGGGTTCATTTGAAACATCTGCGACTTTTGGTTCATCATAAGACTCATCGAGCATCGATCATCGAGTCTCGCCGAGGCAATGGTGATGCGCGAGACATGTGGGTGCTCCTCCGTAGGAATGGCATCGCAGAAGACGCCTCCGCAATGAAGAGAAAGAGATTCTCTTATTAGCGTGTCCATGATCGCGCCTAACAAGAGCCATAAATGGTCTCTCCCAAAATCAGGGCACCCGATCCTGGCTCATCTCCACAACCTGAAAATCAGTAGGAATCGACAATCTCCTATTTTAACAGTAAATCAAGAATTATAGTAGGGAGGTAAGAATCGCAGCATGTGAAGTTGCAGTGATCTCATATCAGCTTTCCTCTCCGCAATCGTCTCGACATGACGTTGACACTAGACCTGAGTCAACGAGAGACTCCTTGAAGTTTACTCAGAGATGGAGCATGGAACTGAAAATTTCCCGGTCTTCTCTTCAACTGCCTCTCATGGTGTCAGCGGGAGGTCCTCGAACCATTTTTTTGACAAAACTTGCTTCTAAGCAGCCTCCCACCTCTCTGTCAGCTTGGGAATAATAGGATAGGCAACTTCGGCTTGTAGACCCTTTCTTCAACCATCTCGTCTTCTCGCATTATCTTCACCGGCGGTATCGACGATACCTGATGAGTCGATCGATACCTGGAGTTTGGTATCGCTCGAGTTGGTGTCGATCGACACCTGGTAGTGTCGATCGATACTGTGGAATCTCAGAATTCTTATCTCCATCTTCAGAACCTTGAATCTACAAAATTGTAGTATCGATCGATACCAGGTGGGTATCGGCCGATACTAAGATTTTGGATACGGACATAGTATCTCAGCTCAAAATCCTCTCTCTAGCGCCGAGGTGATGATTGACATGTCCATGTTGTGGTTGAACTATCTTTCCCTGACATAGCCGATGTCCGAGCTATTTGGTTTTCCAAAGATCTTCTCGATGGATTTCGAGCGCTGATTCTCCCATTCAGACATGTATAGATTATCCAGCTTTCTATTAAAATCTCCAGTCATCTTTTTCTTGTCCCTCGCAGAATTTGTTCCAAGAGGATCTCCGTCTACTCTCTCTCAGACCTCGGAGAATGCGGTTGGTGCTGAATTATCAGAAAATGCCTGAAGTGGTTTTGGCGACAGTGGCACCAAAACTAGACAGTTACCTCCGAATCAGAACCACCTTTGCTGATTGTCAGTTAAGCCGTTGTTGTTGTAATCCAAATCACACCCTGAAAACCAGAATCACCAATGTAGTTAACATCTTCTCGCTTCATCTTTAATCTCCTACTTCTCAAAGAAAATGTACATTTCTGTCTTCCCACTAAGAAGTCAGGTATCAGGTTCACTTCGCCTGAACCTCAGAATCGCGAACTGTCAAAGAACACTAGCCGAGCCTCTTCCGCTCAAAATCAGCATTCTTGGTGCTATTGCTGACAAGTTCTCAATCAGCTTCACAAAGATCGTTGGAACCCTAGTGTCAAGTTCCCGCTGCCGTGTAATCCAAAGGCCATCTCGATACCGCCAATCAATCCTCTCGTAAAAGATCCCGAGTAAAACTTGACTGAAACCGCGACAGCCTCTCGGTAGGATCCGAATCTCACCCAAGCAGCCTGAGCTCCGACCGAGAAAATTGAGAGATCTTGTTCCCCGAGGTCCTCCGATCTCGCATCGTCATAGAAATTGTTCGAATGCTTCTGGTCTCGCTCCAAGTAGTGAGAGATCCTGAGGCAGCCAAGAAGTGCCTCCACCAAGAGAGTATGGAAAGAGCTTACAAAAGAGATATTCCGTGGTACTCCATGATTTCATACCGTGACCAAGTCCCGAACTCGATGTGATCCATGGGTGCTCATGAGAGACCGTGAAGGGTGCTGTCCAACAAGAGTGAAGTGTGCTTCACCAAAGTCATTCCTCCTGAAAGGAATACGGATCCGCACGATTGGTAATTGATCCGGTCTAACGCTCCGCCAGCTTGGGAGGAGGTATTTGTTCACCTTCCTCATCATGCACCAAACCTGTGGAAGATCCATCTCAACTGTAGTTCTTTCGTCTCGACAGGCGCTCAAGCCTCGCTAGCTCGGAGGAGAGATCGATCAGGCGTGTCTTTCTTTCTCCTGGAGACGCTGATGCATACACCTGAAAATCAAAAGACGAGAAAATAAGTAACCAAAATTTAAAAGAGTGTCGATCGATACCAATGGAGATCGACGATACGACACTAACTTATTAATCACAACTAAAATTTAATGGTGAATTTTGAGTCCCCGGAACGCCCAAATTTGATATGCTCAAATTAATACCCTAAAAGTACTAAAGCAGTTGCAGTATCAGGGCCTAACACAAGAACTCAAGAAAATTCACACAATAAAAATTTGTGAGATTAAGCTAAGCAAACAATAATCAATGAAAACAAATGATTGAAATAAGATTAGTCGATTAATATAATGGAAGCTATCAGGAAATTTGAAATCAATGATAAATAACAATTAATCAATTCATGTTCAATTAAGCTGCTTCAACTCAAACACGAAAGTATAACAACAACTGTCATGCGAAACTAACTAAGTCTAAAGTCTAAAATTTCAAATCTCTTTGCAAATCCTACACAAGAAACCAGCAATCAATTCAAGTTTGATATGTTCACAATTCGATTAAACCAAATCTCTAGATAATCCAATCGCTCACCCTAGTTTTATCGATTACTCAATTCGCCGCCGTGCCTAATCGACACCCAGGTTCTATATTCTAAGTGATCAGGTTAAATTTGAGAACAACCATGGTGAAGAACTATTCAGATTTTGAACCCAAGATCAATTATCATAAATCGAGAAATCCATATGAGAAAACCCTGAACCTAAAAGAAGACTACTGATACGATAGATAAACAAATAACATAACTGAATAAATCATGAAATTAAACAAAAGAATAAAAACAAGGGTTCGATCTTCTATGATAACGTAGTCTTGATCCGCTCCCTCACAAAAGTTCTCAAATCTCAATGGTGGCTCAAGAATAATAGTGAAAAGTAAAGTCTCCAAAATCTCCAATTTCGTCCCAAACGTGCTAAAACCTGAAAAGACTCTAAAATGATAGAAAAAGCACTAGAAAGACTCGATAAAACGACTTATATCATGGCTAAAAACGGGTAAAATCCATAATATATCAATTACGGTTGCAAAGAAGAATACTCTTGAGCTTAAATCCCTCAACCTTGCTTCTCTTTGGTTCTTACTCAACCAACAGCAAAGTATCACCAATTCCCTAACAAAAATATCACCAAATACACTCTCAAGATGATTGATCACAAGCTCCAAACTCAATCACTTAGCTCAACAATTTCGGGTTCTTCTCCCAAAAATAGAGCTTTACTTAACCAACCGTATCTCTTGCCCTAGACCATATCTGACAATTTCCTTCGTTGGAACCCAAGATAAGACATTCAAGAACTTATCTCCGTAGCATTCTCGGGTCTCGGCCATTCCCTGATGGCCATAATCTTCTTTGGGTTGACAAAAACTCCACTCTCAGAAACCACGTGACCCAAAAATCCAATCTGCCTTTGCCAGAAGCTACACTTACTTAGCTTAGCAAACAACTTCTGCTCCCTTAGCTTCTCCAATACCCTTTTCAAGTGATCACCATGCTCGTCAGAACTCTTCGAATACACCAATATGTCATCGATGAAGATGATCACGAACTTATCCAAATATTCTCGAAACACATCATTCATCAATCTCATGAACGCTGCTGGCGCATTCGTCAACCCAAAAGGCATCACTACAAACTCATAATGCCCATACTCGTTCTAAACGCCGTCTTCTGAATGTCTGACTCCTTGATTGGAATCTGATGGTACCTAGAAGTTAAGTCAATCTTCGAGAACCAAGTAGCACCTCTTAACTGATCCAATAACTCATCAATTCTCGGAAGAGGGTACTTGTTCTTTATTATCACCCGATTCAAACCTCGGTAATCAATGCATAATCTGAAACTCCCGTCCTTCTTCTTCACAAACAAGACGGGTGCTCCCCATGGCGAACTACTCGGTCTTATGAAACCCTTATCCAATAACTCCTATAACTGCTTCTTAAGCTCTGCCATCTCCGCCAGTGCCATACGGTATGGAGCCTTAGAGATAGGAGCCGTCCCCGGTTCCAAATCAATCTTGAAGGGATCCGATCTCGGCGGTGGTAATCCCTTCAAGGGTTGAAACACATCTTCAAATTCCCTCACCATAGGAATATTTTGAAGCATTGAGTCTCCAACCTCCTCGGGTATCGAGATAGTCGCGAGATATGCTTCACATCCTTTCTCTATCATCTTCTCGGCTTGAATAGCCGAAATCACCAAGCTTCATGGCATGGGTCTCACACCCTGATACACTACTTTTCCAAGATCATTTTCGAACACCACTCGACCTCGATAACAATCCAGGTGAGACTTATGCTTCCCAAGCCAATCTATTCCCAATATAACATCATATAACTCCACCGGCCACACAATCAAATCAGCTAGCTTCACTTCTCCCGCAATATGGACATCGACATCTTTTACTAGACTGTGAGTCTCAAAAGTCTGACCCCCAGCCACTTTCACTCTTCTCAAACAATCACTAGGCTCTTCTCGGAGCCTTCCCTCTCTCGCTAATTCCGGAGTAATAAAGCAATGAGATGCTCCGGAATCAAACAACACATGAGATGTAACCCCTCCCACGTTGAGGGTCCCTACACATAGTCTATGCATTGAGACCACACAACAATAGCAACCACCACAACACACAATTGACAAAACTCATAATCATAACAAAATAATTAATAAGAAAAGAATTCTAACCCGTGATTGGCTTGGTGTTGCTCCCTTCTCCTGACTCGATGCTCAGAGAGTACACTCGAGGAGTTACCGCCGTCCTCTTAGCGGGTGGAGCTCCAGAACTCCCTCCACCTTGTTATAGTTTGGGACATGAAGTCTTGATATGTCCCACCTCCTTACAATGGTAGCAAGTCCTGGTATCCTTATTAGGGCAGTTAACAGCCTTATGACCTTTGCCTCCACACTTGAAGCACCCGGATTGAGCGCTAGAAGCACTCTGAGAAGAGCCCTCCCACTTCCTCTTCTGCCCTCCCATGAACTTGCCACCTCTCCCTAAATCAAAAGTAAAAGACTTCTTCCTTTGAGTTTGAGACTTAGCTACCTTAGTCTCCTCCAATAATCCCTTTTCAATCATGGCCGCCCTCCACTAACTCGGCCACCGATGCATACGATCTCACAATGCATCTATTCCTTAATTCCAACCGCATCCCCCTTAGAAACCTTCTTATTGGGCATGTTCATCCTCAAGACCCCTTCCCGCAAACCTTCAAAGTCGGTTGAACTCCACTTCATATTCTCTCACCGACTTCGTTCCTTGCGACAATTCTAGGAACTCCATCTCCAATCGGTCCATGGCTTCTTGCGGGAAATATTTGAGGTTGAACTCTTCACAAAACCCCTCCCAAGTATCTACACCATTGGTTCTCCTAGCCAACCCACTTCTCCACCACATATGTGCATCTCCCTCCAGGTAATGCACTGCTAGATCCATCTTATATTCCTCCGGGCACCTCACCGAGAGGAAGTTTCTCTCTAACCTTGACTTCCACTCATCCGCCTCCACCGGTTTAGCACCTCCCGGGAAAAATTTGGTGCCAAGTCGTTGCATATGATCTAGCATAGTGAGATATGGTGGGATTACAGGACCTACCACATCTCCCCTAACCTCAGGGTTCGCCACTCTCGGCGGCTCAATAATCTCAGGTGGCGCTACGGGAGCTGGAGCCGGGACCGCTCCTGATAACCTCTCTAAAATCTGAGCCAGCAACCCCAACATTTACCCCATTTGATTCGGACCCTCCTGTTGCTGAACCTGTACTTGCGGTACTCTCTCAGCCACTTGAGCCGTATCACCCGCAGCTCCCCCATTTCCCGACTCAGCAACATCCTCAACCATCACTTGGTCTTCACCCCGGGGGTCCGTTTGTTCCCTAGGCTCAGCCGGCTCTCGCGCCACTCCTCTTCTACTTCTACCACTTCTTGTACTTCTCACCATACTACAAAACTAACATAGGATTCAATACTCAAAACTCAATAACACAAATACAAGAGAAGTCTTACCGTGGAACCTTATACTTGGCCGAAGAGGATGATCTCTAACCCAACCCGCAATCACATAATCACAAATCAACAATCACAAGCAAGCAAGCACACCCTAAACACACCGTCCTAGAACCGCTACGCTCTGATACCACTAAATTGAGAGACCCCATCCCGAGGACATAAATGAAAAACAATAAAACTCGGGGCTTTTTTTTTAAACAAGGATCAATCGATCACGCCACAAGATCGATCGATCTCCGCAAGCAAAACAGAGTATCACCAAAAAACAGAGCATGTCCGATCGATCGATCCATATGTTGGATCGATCGATCTGGACTTGGACCGATCGATCCTACATCTCCCAGTCGCTCAAACAAAAATACGTTGAACTCGATCGATCGATCCACCCCTGTGATCGATCGATCGAACTCGACCGATTCTCCTAGTACATGGATCGATCGATCCATTTGTTGGATCGATCGATCAGACTCGGATCGGTCGATCTTGAAATCCTACAGCAAAACGAATCGATCGATCCCCCTTACGATCGATCGATCTGGCCCCTTAACAATAACGAGACGCTTAACCGATCTACTGGATCGATCGATCGGCCTTAGATCGATCGATCCCCCTTGTCCTGCGCCCAAAACAACCTCACTCAAGCAATACACAACAACAACCAACAACAAGCCATGCCTTGCTTAACTTAGGCCTTTTCCCTTATCAAACATCGCTATCAAGCGTATTTACGGATCCAAAGCATCACTAAAACGTCAAAGCATATGCACAAAGCAAAAGATACAAAAAGAACCCTTTACGCCTAGATCATCCTTCCTTCTTGGCCTTGGTTCCACGAGCTCCACTACTTACGACTTCTCCTTACCTTGATTACGGTTGCAAAGAAGAATACTCTTGAGCTTAAATCCCTCAACCTTGCTTCTCTTTGGTTCTTACTCAACCAACAGCAAAGTATCACCAATTCCCTAACAAAAACATCACCAAATACACTCTCAAGATGATTGATCACGAGCTCCAAACTCAATTACTTAGCTCAACAATTTCGGGTTCTTCTCCCAAAAACAGAGCTTTACTTAACCAACCGTATCTCTTTCCCTAGACCATATCTGAAAATTTCCTTCGGTGGAACCCAAGATAAGACATTCAAAAACATATCTACCAAATTTCAGCCCAAACAAGCAAGTATTGAGTGCCCAATCACTCCATCAACTCGCCCCGTCGCTACAGCCCGAAAACAGGGTAGTCTAGGGAGAAATATCATATCTCCCAAACCACTCAACATAATCCCACGAAATTTGGTAGAAAACTAGGCAAGAGATTGAAGAACTTACCCACAAAAGCTCAGCTCAATCCGCGCTCTTCTACTAGGTCGATCGGACCTCACAATCACCACCAAAAACTCTGTTTCCTCAAGCTCTTCTCCTTTCTCTTCTTCTTCTCCTTCTTTTCTAGCTCTCTCTCCTTTTTCTCTCCTCTTCTCTCTCTAACTCTAGATATTTTTGTTCCCCAAAAATGAAACAAGAGAAGAGTGTAGAACCTTTTAGAAGAGAGAGGAAGATATATACATACATGATTGTATATAATCATTGGTTTAATCACAATTAAACCTCACTAATCCAAATTCCTTAAACCGCAACAATTGATTCTTCCTCTTAACCCTTTCCGCTCGGTTTAATAACTTCATCAAATTTCCCAAAATATTTGAGACATCTCCATGTCTCGAAATACTTCTTCCACTCCCGTCAAAACTCCGGAATTATCGCTTAATTCCGCTAAAACCGAACCACTCGGGATTACATCTCTTCGATCAATCCTTTGATCAAATCAACCCGTCTCCCGCCCCTAGGGCCATCAATCAAGCTCGGTATTGTTCCATACTCAGTTCAATAACACTCCTGGGTCTAACATCACAAGATCCTACGTGGTCACCCAACGGCTAACTCGTCGAAATCCAATATCCCCGGATTCGAACAAGTCGAAATCCAATATCCTCGGATTCGAACGAGTTAAGTCCGTCAAACGACCTAGTATATTAGAATCCAATAACACCGGACCCTAATATACTAAGTCCCCGTGAGATCCAATCATCATAGGATCCCACCCCGGTCTACCGATCTATTAGGATCAAATACCACATGACCCTAATCGGTAAACCCCTGGTTAGAATTAAATACCACATAATCCTAACCAACGTCATTAGAGCTAAATACCACATAACTCTAATGATCCCTCATTAGGGTTAAATATCGTATAACCCCAATGACCCGTCAATAAGATTAAATATCGCATAATCCTATCGACCCCAACCACGTATTAGGATCTAGTGACCTAAACCCAAAAATCCCCGAACCAAGACGGAACAAAACACCGCTCCCAACTCCGCAACACATGAAATACCACATCATATGTCAAACCCATCGATATATGAAATACCACATCATGTACTCGACATCCCTAATACATAAAATACCGCATCATGTATTAATCATTCTCAACAATTCGATAAACATCCACATATTAATAATTCCTCGTCAAATATAACAAATCCCGAGGGTCCATTACAACAACCATCAAATACAATACAATCTCAAGAGGATGACTAAGGAACACGGATGTTACACGGATCAAACCTTGGATTAGAGATGCTCGTGCCACTTGAGGTTACTAAGAAGAAGGAAGAGAGCACGGCGGGAGAGCAAGGAGAGCCATTCAATATGATCGTGCCAAGCTCCGAGACCGAGATCCAAGATCAAACCGTAGCCGAACCGGACCTGACGAGCCAACTTCGGACCGAGAGCCCTCAGACACTTAGTTTTGGGAGCAAAGCTTCATGTGTCCTCACTCATCATTAGTGAGGACACCCTCTAAGACTTTAGATGAAGTAAGACACTTTTTCCTTACCCCTAGTTTTTCCGCTTTTGGGTTTTTATACGAAAAAGTTTTAATGAGGTCCAAAAGGTCTAAAGCATCATATCTCTTCTCCCTTGTGTGTTTGACATGGAAACATCTAAGACAAGTATAAACACATAAGAGATATGATCCTATCTCTAAGGAAGACCTCTACTTATGTTTTTTCTTTCTTACGACTTGCCTTTTTCCTTCTTTGGCTATTTTTAGGATTAATTTATGTTTAATGGGCCTAAATATCAAGGCTTGTCCAATATTTTCTTAGGCTTATTTCTCATATTTAGTAACCCTAATTGTAGGCCTATAAAAGGCAAGCCACTTCTTTCATTAATGCTAAGCAACCAATTAGTAAAAAGTTAGTAACTTTGTTTATAGTCTTGTGAGACTAGGGTTTTCTCTTGGATATTGAGGTTGGTCCTCTATCCTTGAGAGTGGCTGTATCAAAGGAACCTCCATATCCTTTGTGGTGCCTTCATTCCACCGTTGCTTCACTCCACCACCACCTTCACTCGCTAGTTCGCCGGATTGAAACATATCTCTGCCGCTACCTCCACCTTCCACCGTGTTCTTGCTGGTTCTTGTTCGCGACTCCAAAGTTGAGCTCTTACCACTTCATTCTATCCTTCATCATCACGTCCTCATCCTCCTCTAGCCACCGTTCACCACCTCCTTCCACCACCGCTCATCACATCCGCTCCCATCCACTAGTTCTCTTTGAGTCTTTGGGTTCGCTAGTTGTTATTCCTCTTTAAGCTTAGATTAGCCCTTTCCTTTAAGATCTAGGATTGTATCAGGGGACCAAAGATAAACAAATTGTTGAAAATATAATTGATCTAGCGCGATATGACTAATAAGGATATGTATCTCTACTATGGGGATGAGAGTAGTGAGACACACAATCTATATTAAGCTCATATGAAAACAAGTAATTTTTGGACTAGTGGTCCAAACATCAAAAAGTATCATGATATATAAGACAAATACTATAAATAAAAGTTTTTTTACTTTCTATTTTGTTTTTGTTTTTGGATTTTCAGGTTTCTGGACTTGAGAAGCTAAGGATGGATCCGTTGCTAGACGTGGAAGACAAGAGAGTGGTGCGTGTGCCAAGGGCAACCCAAACGATTGGTCTGATCGACGAGCCAACAAGCCACGGTCAACACATTTTTCCAATCCAAAACAATATCATTTAACTTATTTCAACTCAGTAAAATCCTAAACCTATTTCTACCACCTCAAGTACTATAAATAAAAGTTCTTATGCCCAAGAACAAGGAGAGCGAGACCAGCAGCCATGGAGAGACGCCACACCATATCCGAATATCCTCCATATCCATCGATTCGTCTCTTGCCTCGCCTCTCACAATCGTTTGTTTAGTTTCGATTTCTCATTGTGTAAGGGAGAAGATCCTACACTTTTTCACTACAGAGAAGATCCCTAAATTCATTTTAATACTTATATCCGATGCAATCCTTTACATCTTTTGTTTTGGTTTGTTTCATCATGTGTGAGTAGTTTCGTTGTTGGGTTTTAGGGGTGATTTGAAAGGGGTATCAGGTTCGATGTTGTTAGGTTATTAGATTCGATTTTCATATACCATTAGATTCTTCGTCTAAGCTTTTAATAACTCCATGTTGCTTGATTGATCACGAGTAATTGATCCCAATAAATAAATCCATCATAAGTGCATAACTTTATTTCTCTGAACTAGTTTGGAAAAACAATTTGATCATAACTTGCGATTCGTTGAGTTATGGAGTATCATGAACTGATTGTACTGGATAGAATGTTTAGTTGCGTCGTTGCCTAATATAGGTTGACTAACGAAGTTGTTTAGGCATTAGATAATCGATTCTGCGAATTGTAGGTCTTTTATTTAATATTTTTGCGAGTTTGAGAATCCATTAAAATGAAAACGTATGTTTGATTGCTTGACTTATTGAAAACCATTATCCCTTGAGATATCGCTAATGCCCAATGCCTTTAATCTCTGAATTTACATTGCTTTTACTTGCTTTAGTTTTTATTTTCGTCATTAGGAAAACCCAAAAACAACCAACTTCATATTTTTGTTCTAGCTAGATTTTGTTCTCTCAATTCATTTGTGTAACTTCACTCTCTCTGTGGGACCAATCCTTAAATACTACATATGATTAGTTTTGAACTTGTAACTTTCCGTGTGGTTTTTAACATAAAACATTGAGAAAAAAACTAACATACATCAATTGCCTATAATCTATTAAGTAACGAATAACATATTGGGAACAATGGTTGATGGCATTTTTTAGAAGAGAGATGTGTTTGAGTCCCAATTGTTTAGCCAATAAATTCTTCACTAAACAAAGTGAATGTTGTATTAACCTCAATGGGAGCCAAAAACTGCTTTCATTGCAAGGGCCAGTGAGAAACAAGATACCAGTTGATGCATTTTGTAGAAAGACATGGATAAACAATTTAAATGAAAACTAAGTTGTTTTTGTGATCCTCAACAATTACTGAAGATGGTAGTTATGATCCAATATCATTTCTACCTCTAACTTTCCACCAACGATGTGGAAAGAACAAAAGCATGAGATGCGTAATCATTACGTGAATAAATTCATCAAAAGTTAAAACTATAACACTAATTCCGTCAAGAGAATAAAATTACATAGGTATGTTCCCGACAAGTGTCCAAATCGGAGCAAAGAATATCGATTTTGGTATCGGCTAAGGAGTCAAAAGCATTCGTGGATTAGACATAGATTAAGTTTGAATAAGGTTTTGTCCTAAAGCGAGTAAAAACCGACGAACTATAAATGATATAGGTTTTGTCAAGAGGGTTGTAAACATAAATCTTGCCACAATTTTCTCAAATATTATCAAAAGACATTGAAGATATGTGCAACAGTTGGGGGAGAACAAAAAAGTTGCACTATCATGTGATTGTTCCACATAGATGTACATCTATAATTCATTGAAGACAGGCCCGGCCTAGAACATAGGCAGAGTAAACTCAAGCTTAGGACCCCTAATATTTTAAGTTTTAAAAGGGCCTCTAATTTTATATATTAGGTCTTACGATTTCCTTTTTTTATATATTACGATTTTTTATTTGTTTTACATTTTAAAGGGTTCCAATTTTTTTTTCCGCTTCGGACCACTATTTTAGTTGGACCGGCCCTGTTGAAAATAACCAAGACATGATCTTTTAGCTTTGGAATTCATCTTTTTTAAAAGTCAACGGTACCACTTTATTTGAATTTTCAGGAGCATACTTGAATTTTTCATCCCATGAAAACTTCGGAGCTTTCGCAACGTAATGAGAAGCGAAAGCCTACATATCTACAGTGGTTCAAACCGTACAGTAGATAACGACGCAAGATGATTAATATCCGAAGAATCCGAGAACAACATGATTTAAAGTACCTCTTTGTACCGAAATATATTTGCAAAAAAAAACAGAGAGAAATCAAAGAAGAAAAACAAGAAATGCTCACCAGTCACGATTTCGACCTATGGTGAAAATCAACACTCGAATATGAATTCTCTCACGGATTTTGGCATAGTACAAAAGAAGCAAAACCCCATCAATTCATAATTATGATAACAATGTAATCAAGAAACAAAGATAATGTATGTAGTATACATCAATATCAACATGATAATAGTTTTATTAATTTTTCGATTAAATTTTACTAATTAGTCAAATTGTGGAGAGTAAGGTCGACTAAAAAGTCATGATTTAAGTTTGAATAAGGTATGAAACGATTTGTTTTGAAAATTGGATATTTAAAATTTTTGGATCCGAAACCAAATATCTTGATTAATAAATAAAAGAGTTAATTTGGAAAAATACCCTAAACTAAGATTAAAATTTGAAAGGTACACATCTTTTTTTGTTTTAAGACTACACTTTTTCTATACTAATTTACTAAAATATCCTTGATTTATAATTACTTCAATATTTAAGTTAAATATTTAATTATTAATTACCAATATACTAAACCACACAACTACAAGGGCACAAACTATGAGAAACAAAGATTTTGAATGTAAAAGAGGATTTGAGGTCATATGTACTATGTAGTCACTTGATAGCATCATCTTTTACATGCTCTTATGCTTTAGAATAAGTTAGTTTTAGCCATTATAACTAACATTTAATGTAGTATTAGTGTTTCTGCATGTGGTTATATGTTTTTAGATACTTGGAGCTAAACATGAGTTCTTGAGATGTTTTTGGAGCCTACTAAAGCGTTCGGGAAGATTGGTGACATTGCTTGGATCGTACACATTCGGAGAAGGATTTCACAGAGTCAGAAGAGAACAATATCGACCTGTGGGGGTCGATATCATGCCCATAGAATTTCCTGAAAGGAAGAATCAATCCGTCAGAGAAAGGAACTCAATATCGACCCTAGCATCGACCTGGTCGATGCTGGCCTTTGAAAAAGATGGAAAAATCCTTACGTGGCAAGATATGATTCGGGTAACTTGTCATTTCGAGTTTTTGGCTTCCAAGAACAAGATAAGGACGAAAAGGAGAGATCTAAGAAACCCTAATACTATATAATCACTTGTTATCTCACTAGACAATAAACAACTTTTCATACCCTAGATACACATCTCTTATCCTTGTAGCCACTATTTCATATCTAATAAAGAGTTCTTATTTTACTTATTCTTTTCTGTTTTAGAGTAGATCTTTTAGAGCACTAGGGTGGTGGTCGATGATGGGATCTATGTTTTAGAGTTCATTATTATACTTAACCGATCTAGCAATTTTAGTATGCACAATAATGCTGAGTGTTTTCTCATGGGAGATACTTAAGAGTACAATTGAATCTAGTAGGTGTGGTTGTCTATATAGAAGTGTTTAATGCCACGAGAGTGGATTAAACCTTCAGATCTGCATACTAGAGAGTCATAGCTAGTGTCGAATTTATTGTTTGATAGAATTAATTATAGATCTGGCTTTAGCCAAGTTAGATTGAATATTTTAGGAGTATTTCGCCACGAGAGTGGGTTGTACTTTAGAAACAAATCTATCACTCACTTTGTATTCTTGAGGCGAGAGTCTAAGGATATTTGGTATTCGATGATGGGATTGTATGAAATGCATATCCAGTTTATCACGAGAGTGGATCTAGATATAGAGTCTAGCATACCACGAGAGTAGACTAGCAAGACATGAAAAATCCCAAGAATGACAAATATAAATTATTTAGATAAAATATGAATTCTAAACTTAGGTTTCCTGATTTAGACTATCACCCAAGTATGTGTAAATATTAGTTTAGGATTATTTAATGTTTATTTAATTCATCTTTAGTTTAGTTTATTTACTGTTTTCTTAGTATAGATTTATTGCTTTATTTATTTTATGTTTTTATCTATGTTATGCATGTTAGATTAGGAACCAACCCCCATTTCTCTATTTTGCTTAATTAGATTTAGGCTTGTATTCTCTGTGTGTTATTCTCAGTTCCTGTGGATCGACCCTGTATTACTAAAATTGTATTTAACTGTGAACTTGCAGTTTTGTGGATTAACTCTCGAGATAAACTTCTCGGGTGAAACCTGTGAAGAGGCATAAAAACCTCCCATCATCACTCAATCAAAGGAAACTAATTACGTTGGAACATTAATCAATTGTGCGCCGAATCAAATCTTATTGTTAATGTTCATCTAAAAAAAATCCCTAATAATTTATTTTTCCAAAATCTTTATGGTAGTGTGATTTGAATGTTGTGATTAGTTAAACAATTGTATCTTATATTAACTATAAGTCTTATACAATATTTGTGTGAAAAAGGCTGAACTTCCACTGCAAGAAAACATGTATGTTCTGTAGGTAAGGCATCGATTGCACTCTTTACCGATGAAATACCGACGGCCGGCGTACGTCGGTTATAGAGCGTCGGTAAAGTATATTCGTCGACAAGTGGACGGAAAATCCCGATAGATTACCGATGGAAACAATATCTACGGAAAACCGACAGTCGTATCCGTCGGGTTTAGAACCGACGGTTTGCCGACGGTGTCCATTTGCTGACGAAATCCCTAACACAAAAAAGGTCGGGTGACGGGAAGATTCCCGCACCGTTCATACATGACAGAATCCCAATGGTTTACCGATTCATATTCGCTTTATTTTTGGGAATGTTTTTAATAAATAATCAATTGAAAATAAAAAATTGCAAATAATTAATAACAATGAAGTTTTTTAATTAGTAATTAAAAGTTTTAAACTAAAAACATCAAATATAAAACATAAAAAAACAGAAAATACAAAACATTAAAATATAAATAAGTTTTAAAATTTGTCCCTAGCCTCTTCCTCAGTTCCGCAAACTCCTTATACATCTTCTCTTCTTTCTCCCGAATTTCCTTCATCCTTGGTTCAACATGTTTATCGATCTCATCACATTCGGTTAAAAACTCGTCGAGAATAGCAACGACTTCCTAAGCCGGGCCTCGGGCTGGAACCGGGGCCGGGACACTACCCTCCGGAGCATCGTTCAAAACAATACTCTCAGAAGCCATATTCATTTCAAATAATATATTTAGTACATATTTTTATTTAAAAATAAAATTAAATAAATTGTATTCAAACTAACAGTAGAAGCAGATGTTGTTCCACAACCCGGTGAAAAATCTCGAACAGCAACAGCATTGCGTTTCTTATATTTAAGTTTGTCCATCTCAGCTACAATAACATTAAAAAACAATATAAACTAAGTTTATATAAGTGTTAAATTCTAAACATTGCAAATATAAAATTACATTACTGAAAGGTAAGTTGAAGATTTTTTTTTTTTGTTGTTGAAGGTTTTCTTTACATCTTATGATTCCGATCACTACTCATATCCAGAAAATTTTCTAAAAAGATTCCAATCATCAAACTTCTTACCCATTTTCTACATGCTTTACAGTTTTTGATTTCAATCTTTAAACTCCATTATTACCTGAAATCACGTGCCTGGTAGTACAAAATACCAACATATGTTGTGGATATCGGACACGGTGATCTACGTAATTAAGAAATTTCATATTTGGAATCTGAAACTAAAACTTTTAATATCTTTTAACGACAGATTCGCTTTGGATATTAATAACCCATTGGGAATCCTTGTGAAGATGACACTTTATAAATAGACCTCTTTAGTTACCAATTTAAACAAATATTTTACAGTTTCAGATTCAAATCTTGAAACTCCATTATCAATTGGAAACACGTGCTCGGTACTAAAAATATGAACATTTTTTTTTGGTTATCAGACACGTTGAACCATTTGATTAAGGACGGATTTCCGACGGTGTTTTGTTCCCGACCGTCTTTGCCGTCAGCTGCCCGTGGGTAAATTCTCTACGAATGATGTCATCGGGTAATCCCGACGGATTTGCCGAAGGCTGGAGAAATGCCTATGAAAATACCTACGGCTGAAGAATTATCGACGGATTACCTAGGATTTTTGGTCATCGGATTTTCTTGTCGGCTTTATGTCGATTAAAACCGATGGATTTATTTCCGTCGGGAATCGTAGTGTTTTCTTGTAGTGTTCTACTTACGTAACTGATGCAGGAATTTTCTTTCGATTATCTCATTCTCAGGTTTCACCCAAGTCTACCTATAGGGTATTCTCGAGAGTTTAACCCATAAGACCGCAAGTGCACAGTCATACAATTGTAGTAATTATCGGATCGATCCACAGGGACTGAGAATAACATACAGAGAGTACAATTCTAAATTTAATCTAAGCAAAATAGAGATATGGTGGTTGGTTCTGAATCTAACATGCATAAAATAAATAAAAGCAAAAAATAAATAAAACAATAATTTAAACTAAAGTAAGCATATATTAAATAACATAAATTAAATATATAAAATAAATAAACTAAAACATTAAACTAATATTTACAGAGGATTGGGTGATAGTCTTAATTCTGGTAATCTAGATCTAGGGTTTATGTTTTATCTAAATAATTTGTGTTTGTCATTTTAAGGATTTTCCATGGCTCGCTAGTCCACTCTCGTGGTATGCTAGACTCTATATTCAAACCCACTCTCGTGGCGAATGAATATTCATTTCATACAATCTCATCATCGAATACTTTCATGAGTGATAGACACATCGCAAGGGTTGTCACACCTCCAAGCGATCCAATAGGGTTAGTACTGGTGAAAACGTGCCTAAGAAACAAAGTAAACGATAGAACTATTTCTAGAGTCCTTTCCACTCTCATGGTGAATTCCTCCTAAGATCTTTACCTAACTTGATCAAGGCTAGATAAGCATAGAGGTACTCTATCAAATAACAAACTCGACCATAACTAATACTCCTAACTATGTAGATCTAAGATCTCTACCCACTCTCGTGGCGAAGAGAATCTCTAATAGTACAACCACACCTACTGGATTCAGTTGTACACTTAAGCATATCCCATAAGAGAATACTTAGCATTAAGATGCATAGAAAGGTAGCTAGATCGTTTAAGAACAATCAAACATATATTAAACCTTAAAAATAGATCCCATCATCGACCACCACTCTAGTGGTCTAAAAGATCTACTCTAAAATAGAAGAAAAGAAGTAAAAAAGAAAGAACTCTTCATTAAGGTTTTTAGAAGTGGTGACTACAAAAGTTATCTATTCTAAGTTCTCTATTCCAAGTTGTCTTTTCTAGTGAGATTACAAGTGATTATATAGTCCTAGAGATTCTTAAAATATTATATTTCGTCTTTATCTTGTTACTGGAAGCTAAAAACTCGAGATGACAAGTTGCTCAAGTCATTTCTTGCCACGTAGGAAATTTTCCAGCTTTCTCGGAGGTCAGAATCGACCCTGAGAGGTCGATTCTAGGGTCTATTTCCTGCTCCTTTGACTGTTCGATGCATCATTCAAGATTTCTCTCTGGAAACTTTTCAAACTCAATATCGACCCCTATAGGTCGATTCTGGGGTCGATTCTGCCTTCTTCAAACTCTGTGAAATCCTTTTCCGAATGTGCATGATCCAAGTGACAGTGCCAACTCTCCTATAGGTTCTAGCAGGCTCCAGAAACATTCTAAACATCAACTTTTAACTCCAAGTACCTAGAAACATATAAACACATGCAAACACACTAAAATTATACTAAATGTTAGTTATAAAGGCTAAAACTAACTTATTTTAAAGCATAAAAGCATGTAAATATGAGTCCTATCAACTCACCCACACTTATCCTTTGCTTGTCCTCAAGCAAACAAAAGTCAGACATGGTGAAGTTATTTTATTGAAAGCAGTAAAGATAAAGAGAGTGAACTTGTATCTTGTGACATTGTTGTGCTAGTGCTTTTCGTCTTTAGTGGAAGTGGAGCGATCTCTAACGTACATCATGTACTTTGCCATAATCATAGCAACGCACCTCAATCTGAACCGCTCTCATTTGAACTTAGACTCCTCGTTGTTGACTCCCCTTTTGTTTTAATCGTGAGTTCTCAATTTGGGAATATCGATCAAAGGACATAAGCACTTACTCTTTCGGATTTTTGTAAGCTCATGACCGTCTTGGTACATTTCCTTTCCTCTCCCTTTTCTCACTTCAAGGTCGATTGATTGTTCTCTACTTTTCTAGGATATCATTTTATTTTTTCTATCAATCGTCTTTTCTTTTCTTTTTCTAGGACAGGTTTCCATGAAACGCGAATGCTAAAAGTGGTAGCTTCCAACACCTGGTTCACTTCTTTCTTACATATATCTTTTCTTTTCTTTTTTTTTTTAAAATGAAGGGAAAGAAGAGGGGAAATACACTCACATAGACGTATCTTGCAGGGTCTCATAGAGGTTTCACGTCCAATGTCTCTCAAACCCCAAATCGAGAGATTTAAGGATCATTAAGGTGAGAAGTCAACACCAATTTGTATAAGCCTCTGGAGATTGATTCTCTCGAGGTTTGTTGATCCACTCATGGGGTTTCTTCGGTTCCTATTATTGATCACACGCACAGTCCAAAAAGTATCCAAGCAAAACACAATTAACACAAAGCACAATATTCTATTGCTACCTCACTAAAAACATTTTCATATGTTACTGAACTTATGAATGAGGAAAAGAGTGTAACAATCTCTTAAAATGCGAAAAACTTATGGTAAAACTTACATCTAAAGATGTCAAGGAAAGGAATTACCTCCATTGATCGTCCCTCCCCCACACTTATTTCACAACGTCCTCGTTGTGATGTAAGATGGAAAGGGAAAAAGCAAGAGAAAAACTTACAGTGATTCTCTTATCGGTTGTGGGTTGGTAGCTCCCACGTGTGCAAGTCCTGATTTTTTTTTTTTTATGGTGAAGAACATCTGAAAAGCAAGAAACAAAAATGAAAAAATAGAAAAACCAAAAACTAGAGAATAAGAAAAACGAAAATCCTAAAAGAAAATTGTATGTACAAAGGTGAGGTGTTTTTTTTTAACGTCGTGAGCTCGACGACCTCATGGAATGGTCAGATGAATTGAGGAGATGATGTCCGAGTGGTTGCGCGATGGTTCCTCGTATCGATCATTTTGGAGTTGGTATGGTGAATGGATTTCTCCCCAACAGGAGTGTAGTCATTCGTTAATGGTCTCTTCACCAAGAGATTCCTTCCTTGATTGTGATCGTGGCGTCGAGGTAGCACTCTCGGTATCTCCAGAACGGGGATTGATATAGGTCAATTTCTTACTAGACCAAAGTTTCGTTGTAGTATAGTAAGGTGTCAATCCATAAGGGTGAAGATATTAACCAAAAAGGATGAGATCAAGCAATTGAGACAAGCCAAACAAATGGTGAATGGGACTGTGACCTAGACGAGAACTGGAAATAAGAGTTAAAGAGATACTGTCTAGGACTAGCAAGAACTAACAGAAAATGAGAAATATCAGAACGGCGTATAGGACTAACAGAAAATTCAATCAATGCAAGAGAAGTTCCTAAGGATGGGATAATCGACTCAGTGTGTCCTCTTAGCCTACGGTTGTCTAACAAAACTCAATCAATATTCCCTAGACATCAAACATCACAACCAGTTAAGTCCACTCTGATAAGTAACCTCAAGCTAGACCAGTTCAGACCCAATCCCTTGGCGAAATCTACCCTAGCAAGCATTAAGATTCAATTGATATTGTCAATAAACACCTGACAACTACTAATCCCTTAGGTATGCAAATCTCTAACATCAGTTCAAAGCATTTTATCAAACACCTTTTGGGTGGAAAAACACCTAAGTTCTAATCTCAATTGATCAGAGAAAATTAGCATTAAGAACACTGATTTAGAAGGAAATCAAACAATAAACACTTGAACCACCTAAGAGACTAAGATTTCACACCTAATCTATCCCATCCTCAAGAACCACAATACTACTCAAAACACATGAAGAACAACATAATCACAAACCCAAAAATCAAAATAACTTGCATAAGTAAGGAGATAAGGAAGAGAGAGGTAGAATAGAAAGGTTCAACACAAATACTCAGTAGAATCAAAGATCACCATCCGAGCGAAACGATGAAGAACAAAGAGAACTAGAAAGTTAGGGCTAAAACCAACTCTCCTTAGTCTTAGTCCCCATTAGGTATTTATACTAAATCTTAAAAACCCTAAAGCGTCATGGACAAAATGGTAAAAGCGTGCAGGATAAGATCCATCGACCATTACGGTCGAGTGGTGTGCTTCAGGAAAAATTCCAAGACTCTCTTTTATGATGGGCTCGATCATGMAGCTCGAGCATGGGTGCTCGAGCTCGGCCAGAAATCTTCAAGACTATCTTTGACCTCAGCTCGATCATACAGCTCGAGCGTGGGTGCTCGAGCTCGGCCAGAAATCTTCAAGACTGTCTTTGACCTCAGCTCGATCATACTCGAGCATGGGTGCTCGGAGCTTCTACTCGATCGTCTGTAGAGCATCCAGGTCGAGTCGATGTCTGACAGCTTCGAACCTAACTTCTCCAAAATCACTCGAAAGTACCTGTAACAAGCCAAATATAGGATGTATGCAAACCTCATGCAAAACACTCTAAGTATGCAAACTAGGAATAAATACGAAACGAGGGTGAATAACACGTCTAGATGTATGAATTATGCAAGCTAAAACCATGCAAAATGCAAGCATATCAACTCCCCCAAACTTAGTCCTTGCTTGCCCTCAAGCAAACAAAAGAATAAGAATGGAGAAGAGGGTTGAAAGTGGGGACTCAGAACCAAAGCATGCTGATATAATAGATTGTCTCAATGTCCAAGTTGCTAGTTCTAGAATGCAAAGTATATGAACTTTACTTAAAAACGTTAGCCATACTCTTCGCAGCACAAGTTCAATCAAATCTCAACCTAGACATGCATTCAAATCTATCATTCCCCTTAACATTCATTTAAACAGAAACCATRAATCAAGCTATGCATCACAATGAACTCATTTGGCTCGGGGTAAGGTCGAGACAAAGATGGTCCCTTCGCATGGTTTTGTCATTTCGAACAAGGATCTCTCAATGAAAAGGAATGAGATTTAGTAGAATGCTAGGTAAGAACGCATACAAGAATAGACTCCCATCTACCCAGTCTACACAAGTGTTCTTATCCTTATCAGAATCTATACCGAAAGTCATCCTAATTCTACCCTTGTTGTTAGGCTTTTCCCTTGATTTCTTGGACCAGTTTCATCTTTTCTTCATGTTTTTGTTCTATGAGGTTATACAAATACTTAGCGGATTGGGGTTTTTCTCATGGTTTTTTTTTATGACCAGCTTGGACATTTTCATATTTTTCAGATTTTAAGCTTTTTGCCCTTTCTTTTCTCTCGCACCCAATCCTTTACTAGATACTTAGACATTCAGATCATTCCCCTCTAAGAACTTTTATCCTTTTTCTTTTCTATCCACAGAACCACATACCCGATGATCAAGATCCCACTAGTACTATCGATTCGAAAATTGCAAACCAGAACTACATGAGAATCTATCCTTGTCGGCTCAAACCTAACACTTTCTACCAAGCTCATTCAGAAATAGGCCTCACACTCGAAAATAATATCAAGGCTTGAAAGAAGGCTAGGCTAAAGGCATGGTAAAACTATTCTAATGATGAGGACATTGGATCGAAAGAGTGGTATAAACAGATGAAAGAAAATCAAAGTATGTATATGGTATCCATGAGTTCAAATGCAGTACATAGACATGATAATTATTAGTCAAAATTCAGGTTCAGATAGATAGGGAATGATATCAAATCACACCTGCTTCAGAGAACTAATCTGTTATGCATTGAGTATGGTGCGGCCAATTTCATTAACAATGTATTGACAACTAGAACGAGGGCAGAGACTATCATATTAAATCAGCAAGCTTGCAAGGTCATAATCATCATAATCCCCTATGCATATGCAACAGCCCTATATGAAGACAATCTAGACTCAATCCTAAAATGTAGATGCAACTACATGAACACTCTGTTTTTTTCAAGTTTTACGAAATTTTTCAAATTTTTTTTGGTTTTTCTATGCCATAGATGCATGCAGACTCAAGAATGCACAAAATCAAAATAAGAACAGAGAAAACATATCAAAACAAATCTTAACCCTTCCCCCCAAACTTAAATTACACAGTCCCTTGTGTAATAAAAATTTGGAAAGAAAGATTAAGAAATAACAGAAAGCATGAAAATGATGCAACTAATATATACAAGAATGGACGGAACAGGTACCTCAAGGCTTGGTGAAGAAGGAGGAGATCGAGTCCTCCATGCTCTCACGCGTATAGGCCGGCTCGGTCTGGGTGTGCTCGAGCTGATGGCTCGAGTCAGACCAGTGCGCGTCGCTGGCTCGACCTCCGTGATCGAGCTGACTGCTCGAGCCAGGCAGCTTGCTTTTGAGCGTCTCTTCGGTGCGCTCGTAGTGTTGAAACTGTCTTGGTTCGTAAGAAGAGGCTCTTGGTGGTTCCGTGGCAGGTGCAGGAGGCCTTGATTCCTCCCGAAACGAACCGCTTCCTACTAGAATTCGCCTTGGCAAGACGGTTTTCTTGGATGTAGGGCCAGTGAGCGTTTGTGTAAAGTCCCTGAGCTGGTTCTTGACTTCCTTTATCTGATCCTTGGATCCTTCATACCTTAAGTGCAGCAATAGTCTTTCCCTGGAACTTGTTCCACTTCTGTAGGAGACCAATCCTCTTGTGTGCTTCTTTTATGGCTGGGCTATGTGAGGGCTTAAGGCTGTACTCTTCAAATGAATAACCTTCTGTTTCATCATCCTCCTCCTCAACAGCAACATGATCGTCGGATCTTATGTCTTGCTGCATGATCTCTTCATCTGTATGGTAGAGTCTATCAAGAGGAGGATCGAAATCTATGTTCTGGCCCGTTCGTACCTTAGTCAAATCCGTGCAGGGAAGACGCAGCTTGRCTTCCCCAACGGTTGGATGCATGAACTTGTATATGTGCTCATCTAGAGGTGGTGTATGGTCTAGGAATCTGCACCTTGTCAAATCTACATCTATCCACTTTGGTGGATAAGGCTCTGAATCAACTCACATTCACGGCAACAAGAATGGGAGTAACTATACCCCCAATGCAGAGCTCACCCCCAGATTCCATCCTATGCATCCTCATTGCCCATTCCCTGTAGTACAGGAATTGTTCCAGCAGAACAAATGTGAGGTTTGCATTCGCCCTATCACCCTTCATCTTCAGCCCGCTTCTTGTATAGCCTAGAAGTGGTAATACACACAASTCCATCATCTTCAATTCTCCTTCATTCACTGTCCCAGTCGCCTTTCTTGCAAACATAGTGCTTGCTAAGGTCTTGTGGAGATATCTCAGAACAGGGCTTCTGATGTTAGAACTCTTGCTTCTGGAAGAGGAGAAAGGTTTAGCGTTGTCTCCAATGGTTGACCATAGTTGCTGAAGCTCCTCGTGGTCAATATCTTGGATGGATTCATCTCCTCGGAAAAGTATATCCGATCTCCTTGATGGTGAGAGCATAGGCTCGACCTCTGCAGATGAAGGTTATGAAGCCAGGACGCCGGATTCATGGTCAGGCTCCTCATCATAGAAGTGAATAGCGAGAGATGAGATGAAATGGCATGTCTCTCTTTGTAGGCTTCGCTGGATCTTCATGAACTCACATAAGCCTCTGTCTCATAGAGGAACTCCACATCTCTAGCAATGCCGAGTTTCTTCATCGTTTCTCTATCGGGTACCTTGTCCTTCAAAACCTCGAGCGAAGACCTCAGGAACCTTGCTGTAGATGGTTTGCTCTTCCTTTGAGGCTTTCTTGTGCCTTATGTTCATCTTCTTACATTGCGCCACCGTCATGATACATGCTTGGCTCTATTGGTTTCTTTCCTTCACGTTTGCCGGAGAGCTTTCTGTCCACATCACCTCCTGGACTCGACTTCGCCGGCTCGACCGAGGTGCTCGAGCTCGACACTGCGCCCCGACTCGATCCTCTGGCTCGAGCATGAGTGCTCGAGTCAAGCGCTGCTGCAACCTCCATGGATTCTTCGCTTGCAGGGACGGTTTCTCTCCACATCTGGAAGTTTCGGGYGAGTGCTTCAGCTGATCTGCGACGAGCTTGGCGTGAATTCATGTCGAGAATCACTCAAGCGAAGAAAGATTCAGAGTGTGAGAATAACCTCGACAGCAACAATAAGCGAAGAACAGTATGAACACTCAAAACAACAAGAGCTAATAGAGAGTCTGGAAAATGAAAGAAGAAAAGTGAGGGTCTTGGTGGTGTGAGGAAGGTCTTGATCGAGTTGAGCTTATATAGCCAAGTGGGAGGGGACAAAGAGGACAAGGTAGAGCGTCATATGTCGGTTTACGAATTCAAAATTCGAACTTGGGCGCCAAAGGAGGTTGMCTCGAGCTGAGCACTCGACCAGGTGGGGTCGGTGGCGTCCTCGACACCTTACATCTTGAGCATGCGACTCGACCAGTGAGAGCTGGGTCCTGTCAAAATTTTGAAATTTGAATTTCCCTCCTAGGCTCGGTTGGTTGGCTGTCGTCAGAGCTCGATTATAGAGCTCGATCACGGCTCGAGTCAAGCCATTCTGCGTTTTGCCCCCTTTTCATGATTCACCTCTCATACTTTCCTGAAATCACCTGATATTAAAAATCAAACAGCTTAGCACATTTATTTGACATTTTAAAAACTAGAACAAAGAAATATGTACAGAGATAGACATGGGACTTCCTCCCAAGTGAGCTTGTTTATAGTCACTAAGCTTGACTTCCTGTTTTGATCAGGCAGTGGAAGGCTCATCCAGAGGAATCGAAGTTCCTTCTGGAATGATGGTGTCAGCTAGATAGGGTTGAGTCTCTGCCGTTCACGTGGTCGTTTCCGCCCTTTCCAAATAAGGTGACTGCTCCGTAGGGTAAAACTTCTTTGACGGAGCGTCCGGACCATCTCGACTTGAGCTTTCACTGGAAACAGCTTGAGTCAGAATGAAAAGGAGGACTTGATCACCAGTCTTGAACTCTTTGTGCAGATCCTCTTGTCATGGAAGGCCTTGGTCCTCTCTTTATAGACCTTAGAACTCTCATAAGCATCCAGCTGATCTCCTCCAGCTCATGCAGGTCATACTCTCTTTTCTGGGCAGGCTTGATATCAAGTTCAGAAGCTTTGTTGCCCATAACTTTGTACTCAACCTCAGCAGGTAGGTGTGACAAGCCATAGAGGAGTGGAATGGTGTTCTTCCTATAGGAGTCTTGAATGCAGTCTGTATGCGCCCGAGGTCTCATCCAGCTTAGCAACCAATCTCTCTTTGAAAGCGCCCACTACTCAGCCAAGATGGCTTTGATCCTTGAGACACCTCCACTTGACCACTGGTCTGGGGGTGATATGGTGTAGCCACCTTGTGCTTGACCCATGTTTTTCAGATTTTCAAAGAGCTTGTTGATGAAATGAGATCCCCCATCACTGATAACAACTCTTGGTACACCAAATCTGGGGAAAATAATGCTCTTGAACATCTTCAGAACTACCTTTGCATCATTGCGAGGACAAGCTATAGCTTGACCCACTTCGAGACATAATCAGCGACCCTAAGATGTAGCTGTTCCCAGAGGATGGGTTGAAAGGACCCATGAAATCAATCCCCCAAACATCAAACACCTCCACTTCCAAAATCGGATTTTGTGGCATCTCATTCCTTCTGCTGATGTTGCCCATTCTCTGGCAAGGATCACACTTAGTGATGAAGGCTTGAGCATCTCTGAACATTGTAGGCCACCATAGACTGCTTGCGGCACCTTATGAACAGTCTTGAGCGTAGCAAAGTGTCTGCATAGGAAGAACCATTTCAGCACCTGAACTTCGTCTTGTCTTTATCACCTCTGAGCAGACCATCGTACCCCTTTGTACAGGAAAGGCTCGTCCAGTAGTAGTGGTTGACATCCCTCAAAACTTCTTTTTCTGTAGGCATCAAGATCATCAGTAACTCACCACATGCTAGGAAATTGGCGATCGAATACCAGGTATGTCCTTCACTCTATCAGAAACGACATCAGGAGTCTCTCATCGGCATGGTGTCATCAACAGTGCAGCATCATCTATCCTCATCCTTGACAAGTGATCAGCCACACCATTCTCTATACCCTTCTTATCAACAATCTCCATGTCAAACTCTTGAAGAAGGAGTATCCATCTGAGCAGTCTTGGCTTAGTATCCTTCTTAGCATAGATATGTCTTAGTCTTCATGATCAGTATAGTACACCTTAGACCCACCAAATAGCTTCTGAATTTCTCAAAAGCAAAGTACAGCCAACTCCTTCTCTGTTGTAGCATATCTCTTGAGCATCATCAAGCGTCATGCTTGCATAGTAGATCACATGTAGCTTCTTACTCAATCCTTTGGCCCAGTACAGCTCCTACATAGTCCGATGCATCACACATGATCTCAAATGGATAGTCCCAGTTTGGTGCTTGGTATTGGAGGCAGTGACTAAGGCTTCTTAATGAGCTGGAAAGCCTTCAAACATTCTGTATCAAACAGAAACTCTTGCTCTGCACAACAGCCTTGTCGGTGGTCGGTATCCTTGAAAGTCCTTGATGAACCTTCATAAAACCCAGCATGCCCAGAAACTCCTGATGTCCTTGGCGTTTTTGGTGGCTGCGCTGCATCATCACATCAACTTTGGCCTTGTCCTCTATGCCCTTTTCAGAAATTCGTGACCCAAGACAATCCCTTCTCAACCATGAAGTGGCATTTCTAATTGAGCACCAGATTTGTCTCTTCACGAGTAAGTACCTGAGGTTGAAAACAGGGGAGAAAGAGGAGCCATACGGAAAAGTCATCCATGAATACTTCCACAGTCTCTCTATTAAATCCAGAATATAGAAGTCATGCATCTCGAAATGTTGCGGAGCATTACAAAGACCAAAAGGCATTCTCTACATGCAAATGTTCCATAAGGGCAAGTAAAAGTGGTCTTTTCTGATCATTAGGGTGAATTGGAATCTGAAAGAACCCATTACCCATCTAGAAAACAGTAGTAAGGATGGTTAGCTAACCTCTCTAGCATTTGGTCATGAATGGCAAAGGAAAATGATCTTTCTAGAAGCGCATTCAATTTCCTATAGTCATACACATCATGCCTGTTACAGTCTAGTAGGTATCAATTCATCCTTATCATTTTTAATCACAGTCATACCCCTTCTTAGGTACCTGATACGGGATATATGATTCCAGCCCTAACAACTTAGAATTTCCTTTTTAACAACTTCTTTTAAGTTTGGGTTCAATCTTCTCGGGGTTTAATCTTTAGCATATGATTCGTTTTCAAGTGAATTCTGTGAGTGCACATAGGTGAAATTCCCTTAATGTCATCCAGAGAATATCCTATAGCCTTTCTAAATTTTCTCTCGTCACAGCAAATGCAACTCATCATCACTAAGCATGTCATTTACTATGATTGGGTAAGTAGAATTTGGTCCAAGCGTACCTTAGCCGAAGGAAGAGGTTTGAGATCTACCATAGGTGCTCGGAGTTCGACGATCGTCCTGAGATGGGCTGGCTCGAGCAGGAGGCTCGAGCTGACCGTATCGGAGCGTGCAGGGGCCGTCCGACTCGATTGTATGATCGAGCTGGACACTCGAGTTCGGCGTCCTGGACAGGGTAGCTCAGTGTATGGTCGAGGCTTGGTGTCCTCGGCTTTACTGTGTTGACCCTATCAGGCTCCTCAGAAACCGTCATCTTCCAGAACCTTGTGTGAGTCTAAAATTATCTCATAACCCAAAGTCTCTTCATGTAGATACCCATCTTTACTACTCTTGGTTAAGTCTGAGGTGATCTCTTGATTAAGCTCTCCAGCTCATCCAAGACTTATCCATTACCTCGACATAGAAGATTGTCCTTAATTCTGGCTTCTCATAGTGTCCTTGACATCAAATGTCATCTTGAAGTCACTCAGGTTGAGATCGATCTTTCCTTTTCGACATCTATGTTGCCAGGTAGCAGCAGGAAAGGTCTTCCCGAGAATCGAGAGGATCTCTTGGTTCTTCATCTCAAGAAGCTATAAAATGCAGAGGTATCTCCTTGACGACCATCAGAGGAGATCTGGCAGCATACCATGAGGTCTAATTGATGCTGCAGCAGAGAGATGTTGCGGACTTATAGTTCTGAACCACAGCTTCCTTGCAGGAGTGGCATAAGGCGATAGATGCTCCAAGAGATCACGAGAGACTTCTTGGAATGGACCTAGAGCATGGTAGAGTGAAGGAACACAGGGCGCTAACTTCTCTTTGGCGACTCTCTTCTGAATGATGGCTGCACTCCTCGATAAACAACCATACCACGAACTGTCTTTCTCATTGCATCATGAAAACTTTTGATAGCGGTACCATGGAGAAGGCATCAATGAGGCGACCGATCTCGGCTTCCTTGATATGCTTATCGATTTGCTTATGTTTCTCCATTAAATCCTTCTTAAACCTCTTTGGGAAAGGCAATTTGGGCTTGTAGGGAGGAGGGATATAAGGTGCCTTCTTTTCCTCTGAAATCACAGTTTTGGAGTGCAGGAGGTAGGCTGCTTGACCCTACTGAGCGTTTGGGCATAGGGCAGCTTAGCTCGAGTATCTTGGTCGAGGTTGGGGTGCTCGGCGGGAGTAAGACTCTTGTCTTGGTCGTTTTGAAACAAATCCTCCCATCTTGATCTTCACTGTCTCGATGATTGTAGGAGGTCCTTCCCTTCGGGTAACTCCTTTCCATTCCTCAAAGTGATGGCATTGATGTGAGCATAGTCCTTAGGGTTTTGTCTTGCTTTTCTGGGAGTTGGGAAGAGTGAGAGGAAGAAGCTGTCTTGCCCTCATGGAGCAATTTTGGACTGCGAGACTCAATCTTGCTGTTAAGATCATTATAAGTGTAGTCCATCTGAGTTTTAATTTCACAAACTTCTTGGCTGCCTCAAGTGCACCAGCTGCTTAACCTGTAGTTCTTTGCAAGTTGTTTGTCTGTTGATCTGGAGGCGGTAGAAGACTAGCGTGGTGAGACTGAAAACCGGTGGTCCACAAGGCTCCTGTTGCGTAGGATGACTCGGATAAGGCGGTCAGGAAGTTCTGCTGCGGATTGTAGGGAACAAAGGCTTGGGTGAGGTTGTTCTTGAGGTGGGTAGACTTGATCTGAGGGTTAGCGTTGGTACTCTGTAGGACAGTCGGGTTGTTCTTGTAGTTGATGAAACCTTTGTTGTACTGACCCGATTACTGCAGGCTGACCTCCTCAGACCATCATCCTCCCCATCTTGAACTGAAAAACTGTATCCTCGGTAGCAAAGTGAACTGTTTCTTCTGCTGTGATTGATCCAACTTAGCGATCGCTTTGATGGCCCGTCATCTGTAGCAACACTTGGCCGGACACTCTATCATACTCAGCGGTGTAGTTACCATCAGATTGTCTGGTTCTCACGTGCCAACCATCAACGTCTTGGTTGAGGAAGTTACCATTGCTGGCGGTATCTAGAAGCATGCGGACGGGAGAAACGCCTCGTAGAGAGTGCTAAGTGACTCATTGCTGAAACCGTGGTGAGGGCATTGAGTAGTGTAGCCTTTAAAGCGATCCCAGCATTCACGAAACTTTCACCATCTTTACGAGAATCCAGAAATTTCATTCCTCAAGCTGTCTGGCATTGGAGAAGAACTTGGCGAGGAAGGCTTTCTTGCGTCATCCCATGAAGTGATGGATCCATGGGGAGAGTTTTTCAGTGATGGGCTCTGCACCAAGAAGAAGGAAAGAGCCTTAGTTTGAAACCATCTTCACTGACCCCATTGATCTTGGCCAAGAGTGCGAGCTGCTCAAACTCATCCAGAAGATCAAATCCATAGGTAGGCCATGAAACTTGTTGTTCTGCACCATAGCGATCAAGCTGCTCTTGATTTCAAAGTTGTTGTTACGGACCGGAGGAGGGCAATCCCTTGTCTGTTGTATGAGTATTTGGGGCATCCCTGCTCTATCAAGAGGCCTCCTCATAGGGGTCTTGGGCATGTCGGTCCTGTGTGGTCTTCCATGCCCTAGATTCTGATTGTCGTCTTGGGCGTTTCTCATCTCTACATGGATGTGCTTGTTAATATTATGTGCGAATGAGGTTGACTTCCTTTCGATCTCGTTTGCATGCAGGGAACAGGACTCGATGGTAGACTCGGCCGAGGTGGGCGAGATAGACGGACTCGAGCTCTAGTCAGGCTCGATCTTGGGCTCGGTAGGGGCTCAGTCAGACACGTCCTGCAGACAGAAAAAAGAAAATCAAAGTAAATAACGAGTAGATAGAAAAGAACTTGATCTAGAATGATTTGAAATCTAAATGTACAAACAACACCCAATGACGGCAGATGATATGAATCGATTCAGACAAAGTTTCGTTGTAGTATAGGGTGTCAATCCATAAGGGTGAAGATATTAACCAAAAGGATGAGATCAAGCATTGAGCCACAACAAATGGTGAATGGGACTAGTGACCTGACAGAAACTGGAAATAAGAGTTAAAAGAGATATAGGGTAGCGGTAACGAGAAAATGAAATATCGGAAGCGTATGGATAGAGAAAATTCAATCAATGCAAGAGAAGTTCCTAAGGATGGGATAATCGACTCGGTGTCCTCTGAGCCTACAGGTGGTCTAACAAAACTCAATCAGCTATTCAGGCATCAAACATCACTGACCAGTTAAGTCCACTCGTGATAAGTAACCCAATGACAGGTTCAGATTCCTTGCGAAATCTACCTAGCAGGCATTAAGATTCAGTTCAATATTGTCATAAACACCAGATAACTAATCCCTTAGGCTAGGTATGCAAACACCTTTTGGGTGGAAAAACACCTAAGTTCAATTGATCGAGAGAGAAATTAGCATTAAGAACAACGATTTAGAAGGAAAATTAAACAATAAACACTTGAACACCAGAGACTAAGATTTCACACCTAATCTATCCCATCCTCAAGAACCTAATGTACTCAAAACACATGAAGAACAACATAATCACAAACCCAAATCAAAATAACTTGCGTAAGGAGATAAGGAAGAGAGAGGTAGAATAGAAAGGTTCGAACACAAATACTCGGTAGAATCAAAGATACGGCATCCAGGAGAAGCAAGAGCAGGATGAAGAACAAAAGAGAACTAGAAAGTTAGGGCTAAAAACCAACTCTCCAGTCTTAGTCCCCATTAGGTATTTATACTAAATCTTAAAAACCACAAGCGTCATGGACAAAATGGTAAGCGTGCGGGATAGGTCCTCGACCATTACGGCGAGTGGTGTGCTCGAGCTGGACAGAAAAATTCCAAGTCCTCTTTTATGATGGGCTCGATCATGAAGCTCGAGCATGGGTGCTCGAGCTCGGCCAGAAATCTTGACTGTCTTTGACCTCATCGATCATACACTCGAGCATGGGTGCTCGAGCTCGGCAGAAATCTTCAAGGCTCTTTGACCTCAGCTCGATCATACAGCTCGAGCATGGGTGCTCGAGCTTAGCCTCGATCACGTCTGCTAGAGCATCCAGGTCGAGTCGATGTCCAACGACTTCGAACCTAACTTCTCCAAAATCACTCGAAAGTACCCTGTAACAAGCCAAATATGCAGGATGTATGCAAACCTCATGCAAAACACTCTAAGTATGCAAAACTAGGAATAAATGACAAGAACATGGTGAATAACATGTCTAGATGTATGAATTATGCAAGCTAGAACCATGCAAAATGCAAGCATATCAGGGATCAACCATGATTGGTCGATACGATACTACGATCTTGACTCCGTCAGTTGAGGCGATGGGGAGGTCTAGTGCTCAAGGCAGCATCAGTATCGGTCCAGTTAGACCGATGGAGATGTCCGATAAGTCTGGAATCAACCTGGATTGGTCGATGTATCCTTCCAGGACTTCGTTCTGGAAGTGCATGTGGTGGACCGATGGTCAGGGAATTGACCCTGATTGGTCGATTCTCTAGTCCGGGACTTCGTTCTGGAAATTTTGAATCAGCAATATCGATCGTGATAGGTCGATCCATTGGTCTGATGCTGTCCACCGACAGGTTTGTTGATGTGTTTTCCTCCAATCTCATCTCCCACTGATTAGCTTTGTCACCCAAAGAGAATGAGAATAGGCGTAGTGTCAGAGCGTCCTTCGAGACTCTGTGGATTTTTAATGTGCCACAGAACTTGTCAAACTGATCCAGGTGATCAGTAACGATCATCAGAGCGACCTTTGGTTAGTGTGCAGCTGCCCGACGTGCATCACCACCTTGAGCGGCATCCTTATTAGGGTGAAGGATGCTCTCAAGCTCAGCAGCAGGTACTTCTTTTCATAGCTACTCCATTCGATCTATTCTCTTCTTCCCTCTTTTTTTTTTTTGTGATCACCTAAAATTCAAAAAAATAAATAATTAATAAAAAAAACAAAAAAAAACTTAGTCTCAGATTTATACTAAATCTCTATGGCTATTTCTTCAATCCCCGGCAACGGCGCCAAAAACTTGATGCAGGAATTTTTTTTCGATTATCCCATTCTAAGGTTTCACCCAAGTCTACCCATAGGGTATTCTCGAAAGTTTAACCCATAAGACCGCAAGTGCACAGTCATGCAGTTGTAGTAATTATGTAGTCGATCCACAGGGACTCAGAATAATAACACACAGAGAATACAAGTTTAAATCTAATCTAAGCAAAATAGAGATATGGTGGCTGGTTCTTAATCTAACATGCATAAAATAAATAAAAGTATAAAATAAATAAAACAATAATTTAAACTAAACTAAGCATAAATTAAATAACATAAATTAAATACATAAAATAAATAAACTAAAACATTAAATAAAACATAAACTAATATTTACAGAAGATTGGATGATAGTCTTAATTCTCGAAATCTAGATCTAGGGTTTATGTTTTATTTAAATAATTTGTGTTTGTCATTCTAGGGATTTTTCATATCTCGCTAGTCCACTCTCGTGGTATGCTAGACTCTATATTCAAACCCACTCTCGTGGCGAATGAATATGCATTTCATACAATCTCATCATCGAATACTTTCATGAGTGATAGACACATCGCAAGGGTTGTCACACCTCCAAGCGATCCAATAGGGTTAATACTGGTGAAAACGTGCCTAAGACACAAAGTAAACGATATATTTATTTCTAGAGTCCTTTCCACTCTCGTGGTGAATTCCTCCTGAGATCTTTTCCTAACTTGATCAGGGCTAGATAAGCATAGAGCTACTCTATCAAATAACAAACTCGACCATAGCTAATACTGCCAACTATGCAGTTCTGATATCTTTACCCACTCTCGTGGCGCAGGGAATCTCTAATAGTACAACCACACCTACTGGATTCAGTTGTACACTTAAGCATCTCCCATAAGAGAATACTTAGCATTAAGATGCATAAAAAGGTAGCTAGATCGATTAAGAACAATCAAACATATATTAAACATTAAAAATAGATCCCATCATCGACCATCACCATAGTGGTCTATAAGATCTACTCTAAAATAGAAGAAACGAAGTAAAAAAGAAAGAACTCTTTATTAGGGTTTTTAGAAGTGGTGGCTACAAAAGTTCTCTATTCCAAGTTGTCTTTTCTAGTGAGATTACAAGTGATTATATAGTCCTATGGATTCTTAGAATATTTCATTTCGTCCTTATCTTGTTTCTACAAGCTTAAAACTCGAGATGACAAGTTGCTCAAGTCATTTTTTGCCACGTAGAAAATTTTTCAGCTTTCTCGGAGGTCAGAATCGACCCTGATAGCTCGATTCTAAGGTCGATTTTGTGCCTGCTCCTTTGACTGATCGATGCATCCTTCAAGATTTCTCTCTATAAATTCTTCAGACTCAATATCGACCCCCACAGGTCGATTATGCCTTTTTCGGACTCTGTGAAATCTTTCTCCGAATGTGCATGATCCAAGTGCCGGTGCCAACTCTCCTATAGGTTCTATCAGGCTTCAGAAACATTATAAACATCAACTTTTAGCTCCAAATACCTAGAAACATATACACACATGCAAACACACTAAAACTATATTAAATGTTAGTTATAAAGGCTAAAACTAACTTATTCTAAAGCATAAAAGCATGTAAATATGAGTCCTATCAGTAACTCTTTTTTGTATTAGAAGAAAACACTCAATTTTGGTTTGTGGATATTTATGTTTAATGAAAATTATATAAAAAGCATTAACGTGAGAAATAATTCCTTTTTTACAACATTTTTTTAACACAATTTAATACACCAAAATATTACATGTTCTTCAATGTTTATTCAATAATAGTGACAAATTATATATAACTTTATATTTTAATATCATTTAACAAATATGTAGTTTTTAGTTTTCATTAACGATGTAATCGTCCTTTCACAACAAAAAGAGCTAGTTTTCAAAAGAATTATAACATAAGGTAATTTTCAAAAACTTTAATAAAAATAGGGTATTTTTCAAAAACTCCCTATAATTTATATGGATCTGCTTTGAAACTAATTTCATATCACTTTAAAATATATACTAGAATATATCCCGTGCTATAGCACAAAATGATTTTTTTAGATTTAAGTTTCACTCAAAAGTTTTGGTTATAGTATTGCAATAATTTTAATATTTAAATAATAATTTTGAGTTAGCTTATTATTTGTCATTCAACAAATTAAATGTTATTTCTATAAATTTATTCTCCAAAAGATATTACGAATCTTTGGATATTCTTTAGTCGAAAGATTGATATCTTGAAAGATCACGATTTAATTCTTTTTTTAGGTTCAAATTAAATTTACAATTATAACCTTAATAAGAAATTAGCAAATGATCTTAATATCAATAGCATCGGAAAGTAAATATTAGCAAATGTTAATGTTATTTTCAAATTTATACTCCTCAAATAATAGTAAGAGATATATATATATATATATATATACACATATATATTATATTATAAATAGAATAAATGTGGTGTGTATTTTTGTGAATGCAAATATCTTAAATGTATTTTGAAACTTAATTGAAATTTTTATATGAAACACATTGAGCATCTTAATTTTTTAATATTATAATTTAGTATTTTTTTTTTTAATATTTATTAGCTATTTTGTATCGATTTGAATCTAAATGCGCATATTTATAAATATCATGTGTTTAGATAAATTTGATTCCGGATAGTTGCTCTTCCTATGAAATGGATTTGACTCCAATTCTAAATGGTAACTAGAGATTATCCCGCGCAATTGCGCGGATTAATTATTATTAGATTTTATTTTTGTTATAAATTTTAGTGATAGTATTATAATGATTTTAATATATAATTTTGAGTAAGGTTATTATTTATCATTCAAAAATTAAATGTTATTTCTATAATTGTACTTTCCAAATATTATTTATAACCTTTAATTGTGTTCGGTTGTATGGATATTATCTATAAATGTTATTTCTATAAATGTATAGACAGTATGATTTCAAATATTATCTATAAAATTTATTTCTATAATTATACTTTCCAAATATTATTTATTCCAAAATTAATTATTTATATAAGATTTATTATTTTATGAACTTACACTTTCAAGGTGAATTTCACCAAAAATAAGATATCCGAAAATAATTTCCTTAATTCTATGGTTAAAATAAAATTTTGCAAAATAGATTAACCAATTTTGAACATAATTAAAACTAACTCAATTTTTTGAATTAATATATTTTGCAAAATTAAAATTAATTATGGTTTTTCATATTCTAAATTTATTTTTCGTTTATATGTTAATAATGTTTTTTATTATTTTAATAGTTATAAAGATTAGTCAAATATCTAAATATTGTATATTTATTAAATATAAAAAATTTTAAATTTAATTAGAGAAGATTAGTCATACTAAAAAAATGGACATTAAAAAAAAAAATATCTAATGATAAGAAATAAAACCGACCTTTTAACAGGAGAAACATAATTCTTATTCTACTTTACATTATCTAATTTACCTGAAATTATGTCATAAAAATAAATGAAAAATAAATGACAGCGTTAGAAACAATGAAAATGCGTAAGAAAATTTTTTTTTGAAAAATAAAGTACTTTTTCTTATCATTAAAAAAACTCACATGATGTACTATTCGAAACAGATTGACTAAAAATAGTGATTTGTTATTTGGCTCATGCCAGAGCATCCCTAATGGAGTTTTTCAAAGATTTCTTTCGACCAATCTGTAACGTAAAAATTAAGTAACAGTTAGTTATTTAGGAAAAAAAACTAAACATAATTTGAAAAACATAATAAGAGTAGTTTTGATGAAAAGAAGGCATATAAATTTATATTTACGAAAATGTCAAGCATTATGTATTAATGGTTGAAAGGATCTTCTTTATATAGATGGATGAAGAGTACTCCAGAAGTTTCAGTTTGACCAAATAAAATCTAAAAAAATAAATGATAATTTTCTAAATACTTTTAAAATAAAATATTAGATTTTTTTTTTCGGTTGTCGATTTTTTTGTTAACCACAATATCTGAAATATTAACAAATTAGTTTTTTTTTGTTAACCACAATATCCAATTATTCACAAATCGGAATAACAAATCCAAATTTTTTGAAATATTAACAAATAAAAACTAAACAAATAAATGATAATTTTCTAAATATTCATTAAATTAAATATTAGATTTTTTTGGGTTGTCAATTTTTTATTAACCATAATATCCTATTATTAACAAATCCAATTTTTGTGGAATATTAACAAATTCTTTTCAAAAGTATTTTAAAAAATCTTATATCCTTTATTTTTTATATTAACAATAATAATGTTAAATCCTGTTCCATGTATTGCATTCAAAAGAAATACTAATGTTCGGATTCAAATTATCAAACATAATAAGTCCTAGAATTATCAGAAATATACTTTGTGTTATTATTTACATAATATAAAAAAATAGAATGCGGGACCATCTAAGGTTTACGTGTTATTTTAAAATATATCACTCCATAATATACTTTTTTGTAATTTTATAAAACAATATTTGGGGATATAGCACTTTTGATAGAATAAGAAATTTAAAATTTAATGGTAATCTAGATTTGAAATATTAACAAATCCGATTTTCGTGTTACAAAAAAAATCCGATATGACAGATTTTTTAAATTTCGTTTATAATTAATATAATATTAATTTGTGATAAGAAAATAACTAATGACTAAAATACCTTTAATGAGAGATTAAAATTTGTTCTTTGATGTAATGGCAAAGTGATGATAATATATACATTTTTTAATGTTTATGTTATAAATGTACTTTCCAAATAATATATAGGGGATATTTAATTATCATTTGATAGAATAAGAAATTTAAAATTTAATGATAATCTAGATTTGAAATATTAACAAATCCGATTTTCGTGTGACGAAAAAAAAATCCGATATGACAGATTTGTTAATATTCCAAATCTTGATTAAATCTCATTATTGATTTTTAAATTTCCTTTATAATTAATATAATATTAATTTGTGATAAGAAAATAACTAATGACTAAAATATCCTTAATGAGAGATTAAAATTTATTCTTTGATATAATGACAAAGTGATGTAAATATATACACTTTTTAATGTTTATTTTATAAATGTACTTCCCAAATAATATATAGGAGATGAAAAATCTAGCTGAATTGCTGAATGTAAATTTTTAGTTATTTTAGTTGAATCTAGCTGAAATTTTACATATCTAAATGGTAACATCTAAATTTGGAGGATTTGTTTGTGACGTTTGGCAGAATATCTGAATCGAGTAGATTTTTTTGGTGATGTTTGGCAGAATCTATCGAAATAATTAAGATTTTAACTGAAAAATATCTTCACATAATTATGAATAATAATAGAAAAACTAAAAATCTAAATAAAAAAATAAAATTATCAAATGCTCTAATTAACTTGTATACTAATAAATAAATAATAAAATTATTTTAAAAATTAATAGTAATATAAATATTTTTTTTGGTCGGAAAAATTGAGTTATTCTTCCATATTTTCTTTTTGATCTATTTAAAATATGGAAATAACTAATGAAAACATTTGTCAAATCATCATCAAAAAATTAATTTCAAAAATTAACATGATAATATAATATAAGATTATCTAATCGCTTTTTCCCTCTAATAGCTTAATCAATAATATAATGAGTAAGAACATCATTCCATTTTTATATTTTGAATAATATTTTAGCATAGTTATGAATTGTTTTTGCAAAATTTTAAAATTCATTTAAAATAATCTAAAAATTATTAAAATTTTCCAAAATTATCCGTAGTTACCCGAAATATCCGAACATGAATTTTATTCTTTTTCATATGCCGTATCCGTATTATATGACCTATTTTAAAAGATAAGTTTGAAGTGTAATTTTTGATATTCTAAATATTTTAATTCGAGTTGTGTATTCGCAATTGTCCAAATTTTTTTATCCGAAATAAATATACCTACTTGTCAGCTAGTATTAAAAAGACTGTAGAATTTGGCTGAAATTGATTAAATTTAATTTTATGTAAATAGTGTAGGTGGAAATGTTGAATCTGGCGGTTGAATATTTTTTTATATTACTATTTACACCCAGTATGTACCGACCTTTAACGGAGTGGAATCCGGTCACAATTATTTTAGTAGCAATGCAAACATGTGTTTAACCTAAGTAGCGAAAAAAAAAAAGAGCTTATGTAGCAAAGCACATGCACAAATTCACGAGACGCAAAACATTTAAATCCACCGACTAGTAAGTAATGCTATCCACATTTAAAAATAATTTTCACTTTCACAGAACAATAAAAGTATATATTTTTTTTGGGTCTGACTTAACATATAGAATATTTTAGATGGATAGATCAACACTAGGACTTCAAAACAAAACAAGCGCCAAAAATGAAGAAAATAAAAGCAGCCAACGAAACCACGTTGGAAACAGATCCACCCGTATCTCATCAATTTCCACCGACACTAATTTTTACAGGTTTTTTTTTAATTTTTTTTTAATTTTTTATTTTTTTGAAAAAAACAGGTTTTGTTTTAGATTAGATTTTTACAATATAAACCGCTGAGAAAATATATTTGGATTAGATTTGCAATATATTTGGAATAGATTTGCAATATAAACCGCTAAGAAAATTTATAAAAGTTCTTATAATGAAAAAAAAAAATTTAATATTAAGAAATATCGATAAAAGATACATATATTTTTATTTGTTGGTCAGAAAATATGTACATAGTTCAGTCTCTGTTTTATCCATTTGAACCGGATCTGTATAGTTAAAACTGCAAAAATAATGATAGTGGTTGCACTAATTTAGATTGTTTTCCCAACAATACAGTCTTTAATTTTTTTTTTGGGTGATTAAATTTGGAGCACATTGTGATTCCTTTTACTCTTAAAGACCTTTACAGCATTGGCAACGGTTCATGTTTATTATGAATTACATTGATCAATTTAATTTAAAATTAAATTTTAAACCACTTACCTACTCAACTTGCACACTAATTACTCTTAAATATTCAAATGAAGAAAACTCGTAGAACCGTAAAACAATCGTTTGTTGAACAAACTGCTAAATTACAACAAAATAGTTACTAGTTATCATGAACAAAAAATTTGTTAGGATTTTACCGAAAAAAAAAAATTGTTAGGATAAGTTATATTGGATATGATAAGCTTGAATCCTACAAAATCTAAAGTTATTTATGCCGCTGAAAGATTGTATAAATATCGATGTATACTTAAGGTTTAAACACAGAACAAAATTCAATTCTTGAAAAAATTAGAATTCAATACTTCTTTGTGTTCTAAGTCAACGCAGTAAATTCATCGATTTTTTTACTTGTATCAATTCATATTCAAATATTTTTTTTCTTTTTCTTTGTTGGGCTAAGTTCATGAACACTTCCGTCGACGCACTTAAATTTACATAACTAAGTGTCTCCACTCATAGCACTCTCTCTCTCTTCCTCACTCTCACATTCTCCCTTTCACTTTTTCTCTCTCTCCATAAGAAACGCCGTCGTTCATTGAAAATGATGGCGGTGGGCAGATCCGGAGGCACCGTCCTATTGTTCTGCCTATCATTCTTCGCCGCGGTCACCGCCGAGAGTCCATACCGATTCTTTGACTGGAATGTAACATACGGCGACATTTACCCACTCGGTGTTCGTCAGCAGGTTTTCATTTTCTCTGTTTTTTTTTTTTGCGAAAAACTCTTTGTTTAATCTCTTTACGTACAGACTGCATATTACTTCTTTACTTATCCAGGAAAAAAAAACATATATTGTGAAGAATATTTCACATAGAATGAAAAAGACCCTCGTATTTATTTCATGTATCTTCCTAAAAGTTTTTGTTCATATAAGTGTATCATTTGTGTAAATGTGCAAATCAATAGTTTATGAAATAAGTTACTATTTTTTTTTATTGTGACAATAAAGGTTAGATCCGGTGAATTGAATCAATCGATGATGCTAATTGTTTTTTTTTTTTTTGGTTATGAAAAAATTAGGGAATATTGATTAATGGTCAATTTCCGGGACCGGACATTCACAGTGTGACAAACGACAATCTCATCATCAACGTACACAACAGCTTAGATGAGCCGTTCTTAATCTCATGGTAACATCTCTTTTTTCGTTATTTGGAACTACTACTTTGTCCTCTTTGCCTTCTTTTGTTATATGCTGTTGACTTGTCGAAGTTGAATATAGGAGTATATATATAATATATATATATATATATTTTTCTGCCTGAAGTTGTAGCTTATATATGGAACTTATGATAACAAAAAAGAAAACATTTATTTATTTTTTAGTTTTTTTTTTTACTTTTTGTCATCAAAATTTTTCGACTCTACTTTGAAGAATCTAAACCAAAATAACAGTTGTGATTTGTTTACCTTTATTATATTATCTACTATCATCTCCGATCAACTTAGATCTGTGTAATATGTTAACTTTAGGGATTTAGATATTTAATTTATAATTGTTAATCACGGAAATCACGGATAGAAAATTCATGACTACATAGATGCAGATGACAGAAAAATTAAAGGCTAATCTAGAAAAAAGAATTTTTTTCGAAAAGCCTGACTTAGTAACGTTGATTAAATAAAAAAAAAAGATTGAAGGCTGAATTTGGGACATCTCTCTCTCGTATATAGTTTGATAACGTTTATTAAAAAAAATATTTTTGAGTTTGCGACGCCTAATTTGGTAATATAGATAAATATTTGTGGAAAAGCGTATTATTACGAAAGCAAAGCATGTGAATGTGATAAATGTAGACTTGGGGCAACTAGAAATGGTCATACGTCTGTAAACAATTAACAGAAAATCTAGTATGACTATTAAAACAGTTTCCTAAAAAAGACAAATCAAAGATAATTTATCAGTGGCAAAATAATAATGATACTAGTACATATTACTGTGTTATATGTTCTCGTCATTAGCGACAATTATATGTATATGTGTTTTGATAGTAGTATGATTTTATGATGCAACAACAATGATAACAGAAAAATATTGGTCACCACATTTTAGCCACCTGTCTCGCTAATTTAGTAGCTGTCTTCCACCCGGACCACCCCTTTCGGTGAACTAAATTGGCGATATTGTCGAATTTACGTTGTCTTTTTGAAGGGTCCCACCCACATCCACTATCTAGGCCATCTTCATGACATTTTTCATAACACAACCAGAAAAGGTGACAAAGGGATTGAATTATCCAATGCACATGGTTTAGTTTTACCTTATAGAGTTTCTAGAGTTTTATCAGAGTAAACTTTTAACGAATCACATAAGAGAAAAAGAAGGAAAAAAAAAGTTTGTGATAGTTATGTATAATATTCGTTTTTATTCTAATAATGAAATAAATGGATGGACAGGAACGGGATACAAAACAGAAGGAACTCTTATGTTGATGGAATGTCCGGAACCACGTGTCCAATTCCACCAAGAAACAATTACACATACATTTTGCAAGTGAAAGACCAAATTGGAAGTTACTATTACTTCCCATCCCTTGCCTTTCACAAGGCGGCTGGTGGGTTCGGAGGCATCAGAATCCTTAGCCGTCCCGGAATCCCAGTTCCATTCGCTGACCCTGCAGGAGATTACACTGTCCTCATTGGAGATTGGTACAAATCTAATCACACGGTAATAAAATGACCCTAAACAATTATACACTTTTTTTAATCTCATGCAAACGCTATTTTTTGAAAGGATCAAGTGATTATTTTTATGAATATCTAGATTCTTATAATTAGTGCTTTTTCTTTTTATGATTCTTCAGGATTTGAAGTCTCGTCTTGACAGAGGACGGAAGTTACCTTCGCCTGATGGTATTCTTATCAATGGCCGAAGCAACGGTGCTACCTTAAACGTTGAGCAAGGTGTGTTAGCATTTGATCTTTTTTATATTTCTTACGTTTTGCTCGTTCAACATATTTATATTAGAAAATTCTCTTTTTTTTTGTGTGTGAATGTACTAGGAAAAACATACCGATTGAGGATATCAAACGTTGGTTTACAAAATTCTCTAAACTTCAGAATACAAAACCACAGAATGAAGCTTGTGGAAGTCGAAGGGACGCACACACTTCAAACCATGTTTTCCTCACTGGACGTTCATGTTGGCCAGTCTTACTCCGTTCTCATTACTGCTGACCAATCTCCTCGTGACTACTACGTGGTTGTTTCGTCTCGCTTCACGGATAAAATCATAACAACCACTGGTGTTCTTCGCTACAGTGGCTCGTCTACCCCAGCTTCTGGTCCAATTCCTGGTGGTCCCACTATTCAGGTTGATTGGTCCTTGAACCAAGCACGTGCCATCAGGTACACTTTCTTGCATAAGTGATTAAGTGTTTTACGCTCCATAAAAAAGTTAAGATGTAAAGCTTACGTACAAATATGGTATGTTTTTTCGTAGAACCAACTTGACAGCTAGTGGACCAAGACCAAACCCGCAAGGTTCATACCATTATGGTCTTATACCGCTCATTAGGACTATTGTGTTCGGTAGTTCAGCCGGACAGATAAATGGGAAGCAAAGATACGGTGTCAATAGTGTGTCATATTTAACAGCTGACACCCCTCTAAAACTGGCCGACTACTTCAAGATAAGCGGTGTCTATAAGATCAACAGCATCTCGGACAAACCCACAGGTAGAGGTTTATACCTTGACACCTCAGTTTTGCAAGTCGACTACCGAACCTTTATCGAGATTGTATTTGAGAACAAAGAAGATATCGTGCAAAGTTATCATCTCAATGGATACTCTTTCTGGGTTGTCGGGTATGTTTATTTTCACGCTCTTCATATGATATTTTCTTTGGTGTCTTTAAGTTTAACAAAGTGTGTTGTGGTTGGATCAAATGCAGGATGGATGGTGGACAATGGAAGACAGGGAGCAGAAATGGTTATAATCTACGCGATGCAGTTTCACGTTCCACTGTCCAAGTGAGGCATTCTCTTTCATTCTACATTTTCAATTTAACACATTGTGTTTTTTGTTCTAATTATAAACATAATCCATATATGGGGAATTCAGGTGTACCCAAAATCATGGACAGCCATTTACATTGCATTGGACAACGTAGGAATGTGGAACTTAAGATCAGAGTTTTGGGCAAGACAGTACTTGGGACAACAGCTTTACTTGCGTGTCTTCACGTCATCGACGTCTTTGAGAGATGAGTACCCTATCCCGAAGAATTCGCGTCTGTGCGGCCGGGCAAGAGGACGACATACCAGGCCTTTGTAAGGAAGACATACGAGCTTACGTGAAAGTCAGATCGATACAGGTATAAGTTATATATATGTTGTTCTTGCGAAGAATTGCGAGGTTATGATGAGAGAGGATGTACTAATAATCTAGTTTGAAGTGATCTCAGCTCGAGGTCTTAATTTTTATGTAATTCGAATTTGAAATTTCTGTATTTCTTTCTATGCTTTTATTATTGATGTTGTTTTTCTTTCCTTTTCTCAACGGAGTTATATTATTTTTTATCTGATTTTTTCATCAAAACCTTTTGAGTAACATTAATTGAAATTACTTGTTTGGATCATTTTAATATATTTTAACAGGTAAGTTTACCAGTCAAGCGATTATTTTTAATATCTGAATTATCCGTTTGAATAGTGAAAATTTTAGTACAATTCAAAATTATTTAGAACTACTTGAAATTACTTGAAATTTACATGAAATACTCAATATGAGTTCATCCTTTTGTAAAAGTTTGGACAGTCTTTTCCCAAAAAATACAGTTGATTTTTTACATTTAATTTTGAATATTATAATCAATTTGAAGTTTAGGTAAATTTTTATCTCGGATAAATATATTTTTACGTTATTGATATACGTTCTGGTGGGCAAAGCTTGAGACAGACCAAGATGGTGTTGTTGGAGAACCGGCAAGAAGCTCAGCTGGTCTCAATGTGTTGAGGAAGGATCGATGAGAACCACAAGAGGTGTGGAAGGCCTCTTGATACAACTCGAAGCTTTGGGACCGGAGTGCTAGTTCTCGATGGCCTTGAAGATAATTTATCCTAGAGTGCCTTGGCTAAACGAAGAAAGTTGAAACTTTTTGATAAATGATTGCTACCTTCTAAGCGCATCGGGTCTGGCCTTTTATAGGCTACATAACTAGGATAAATGAACTCTAAAATTAGGCCCAAACCAGTAGAGATAAGGCATGATACTTGGGCCAGCAGACCAAATGAAACAAAGGCTTAAAAGTCACAAAATAAGAAAAGAATGGGAAGAAGGCTTGTGTAGGGGCCTTCCTGAGATAGGAACCACACACCTTGCTCATCCTAGGAAGATTTCCAAGCTGAATAAACAATTGGATTGAAGTGGGGTGCATCAGGACTCGCTGTCTTGTTAAAACCTCTTTATTAAACCCGATGCGACTAACCCAAAATAGGAAAAAGAGTACAGCTCCTCTCAATGAATTAAGTGTGTCTTCACTCTTGCGTGATGGCAAAGACACTCTAAGCTTGATTCCCAAGGCTGAATAGTGTCCAAGTGTCCTTGATGAGCAAATGATCTTTGACCGCCTTTGTTTCCTCTTGGCCGCTATCGTCAAGTGGAAGCTCATGAGGGTGCTCTTGTTTGAAGACCCCTTGCACATACTGGTTGAACATGCTCCTCAAGGCTCTTACACGGGTCCTCATGATGGCTCCAGCTGGTATGTGTGGCACAATCAACTCTCCTTCTTGTCCTTGATCTGTGGCCAATGTTGTGTTTGAGGTCATGTCATCATCATTCCCTCCTTCTTCATGAGGTTTTGACCTCAAAACAAGTTCATCAGCTGCATCAAAAGGAGCCAAATCAGACACAATAAACGTTGGGGGGATGTTAAACTCACCTGGAAGCTCAAGGAGGTAGGCATTATCGTTGATCTTCTCTAGGACTTTGAATGGTCCATTTCCTCTTGAGGCAAGTTTGTGTTTCCTTCGGCTGGGGAAACGTTCTGGTCTCATGTGCAGCCACTCCCATTCTTCTGGTTGGAAAGACACTTGCTTACGTCCCTTGTTGGCTTGCTTCACATACTGCTCAGTCCTCCTCTCAATGTTGTTCCAAACCTTTTCATGAAACTTCTTGATGTACTCAACCTTAGAGACTCCTTCTTGGTTCCACAATTCAGCTGGTGGTAGTGATGTTAGGTCCAAAGGAGTAAGCAGATTGAACCCATTAACAACCTCAAATGGAGATATCTTGGCAAACTCCTCAAACGGTAAGCACTCGAGCTAATTCTTCAAGTTTCCCCCAATGGTAGCTCTTAATACCTTGGATAGGTCCTATTGACCACCTAGGTCTAGCCATCTGTTTGGGGATGACATGTTATAGAGAACAATAGCTTGGTCCCGAGTTTCTTCAATAAAGTTTTCCAAAAATGACTTAGGAACCTGGGGTTTCGATCTGAAACTATTGTCCTTGGGATCCCATGTAGTCTAACCACTTCTTTGAAGAATGAGGATGTTGTTTGTGTTGCATCATTGGTCTTGGCGCATGGTATGAAGTGAGCCATCTTAGAAAAGCGGTCCACAACAACAAATATCGAGTCCTTATGTTGAATATTGGGCAACCCTAGGACAAAATCCATTGAAATGTCTACCCATGGTGTTGTAGGGATGGGTAAGCGCAGGTATAAGCCGTGAGGGTTCATGATAGGATGCATATTTACATATTTTTATGCATTCATTTAGTGTAGTTTTATGCACTTTAACGTTCATTTAGGATAACTTTAAAGCCTATGCATGTGTTTATGTATTTACATGTACTTGGAGCAAAACCAACGTGTTTGAAATGTCTGAGAGCCTTAAATAGCCAAGAGGAAATTGGAGATACTTGTTCGGGCCAAAAATATCACGGAAAGCTTTCCTAGGAGCTTCACAGAAGGGCCATCGACTGCTACATCGACCACACATGGTTGATGCATTACCAGAAGCAAAGATCAAGAGCATCGACCACACATGGTCGATGCAATCTCCAAACGAGCCATCAGCCAAGAGCACATCGACAGAGAGCATCGACCACACACGGTCAATGCAATTCCAGGGGGACCTATCGATCACATACATCGACCAAACAGGATCAATGCTTACGTCCGAGAAAAAAAAAAAACTTCCGATTCTACATGTAGAATCATCAGAGGCACTTGACAAGGAAACTTGGTATTTTTGAGTTTTAGACTTCTAGAAGCATCAGAGGCACGACTTGGTTTGTTCCAAAAGCCCTAGTACTATATAAACACATGTAATCTAACTCATAAACAAGTTTACACAATTCCCACTTTTTGGTGTCTAACTTCTCAAAGCAAATAAAGAGTATTTTCTAGGTTTCTCTATTTCTTATGCTTTTGTTTATGCTTTGATTTACTGTTCTTAGTTTTAGTTTTAGTGTTTATTGTTTTATATTCCTAATCCTTATCTCTGCTGTAACCCACAGGGAAATAAGGGAGTAGATCCTTTAGACCACAAGGGTGGTGGTCGATGATGGGATCTACCTTATAGGATTTTAATATGTTTGTTTGTTCTTAATCGATCTAGCTAATCTATTATGTAATCTTAATGCTAAGTTATTTCCTATGGGAGATGCTTAAGTGTATAACCAAATCCAGTAGGTGTGGTTATACGATTAAAAGCTCTTACCACCACGAGAGTGGGTTAAAACTTCAGATCTGCATATTATAGAGTATTAGGTATGGTCGAGTTTGTTGTTTGATGGAGTAGCTTATTGATCTAATTCAGGCCAAGTTAGGTTAAGATATCAAAAATGCATCACCACGAGAGTGGGTTGTATTTTGGAAATAGATATATCACTCACTTTGTATTACCAAAAACAGAAGGTCGTTTGTTTACGTGGCAGTCTAAACAAAAATTTAGGAATACTTAGTAATCGATGATGGGATTGCGTGTAATGCGTGAAGATCGCCACGAGAGTGCCTCTGACATATTGACTAGCATACCACGAGAGTGGACTAGAGTGGACTAGTCTAAATTCGATATCCGTAGATTAACAAACACACACTTAAAGGTAGAACATAAATCCTAGATCTAGATTCCCTGTAAATCGACTATCACCCATTTCTCTGTAAATAATTATTTATGTTATTTAATTTATATTTATTTATTTAATGTTATTTAATTTATGTTATTTATTTATGCAATTTAATTTAGTTATTTAATTATGAAATTTAATTAGGGTGGATCGCTAAAACAACCCATATTATATTTGGGACTAACTAAAACAATCTTAGTATTTAAATAATACTGAAACGACCTACTAAATTTTTAAATAGCTGTTTTGCCTTCAATTTGTTTGTTGACAAAAAAACGTAATAACGAAAATGCCATTAATAAATATATGCCACGTAAGCCAAAGTTGTTGTTATTTAAAAAAAACCAGCGCACAAGAACTAAACTCTACCGGAGCAAGGACGGTAGACTTCATATTTTATATTATAGCAGACTTTTGTTTTTTATGCAGTGGTAGACTTATTTGGAAAAGTCTACCAGGTTTTACGGTAGACTTCTATTAAACGAAATAGTAGATTTTAGTTGAATTGTTACGGTGGACTTTAGTTTTTCTAGTTATGGTAGACTTACGTAAAGAAGTCTACCAATGTTACGATAGAATTTAGTTGGACGACATGCTAGACTTACGTTTTAATGTTACGATAGATATTATTTTTTATGTTACGGTAGACTTACGTGATCTTTTACGGTATATTTTGATACCAGTGTTGACTTGTTGACTTTTTTTTTGGTGGACTTTAGATTTTCAGGTAGACTTTAGTCGTTTGATGGTAGATTTATGTAACCCGTGGTAGATTTCTCTCATTATTACGGTAGAATTGCGGTTGAGTTGGTTATGGTAGACTTTTGCCTCACACGGTAGATTTATTGTGTTTTGATAGAGTTAGGTCATATTGTGGTAGACTTAAGTCGGTAGATTTTCTGAATGTTAGTAGACTTTATATTCCCGATTCGGTAGATTTTCATATGAAGTATGGTAGGCTTATATATCTCCGATGGGGTAGATTTTATTAAGAAGTATGGTAGACTTTTTGTACCTTTAGTACTCTTGTACTTAGAATTTTTTCATTCAACATCTAAAGAATCCTTAAGGTTCTTTACATATAAATACCAACAAAAAACAATAACATAACATAACATACTTATCTACTTAGATGTTGGGCAGATCTACTTCTCAGCTTGTTGACGATCTTCCAAGCCTCTCCTCAGATTTTTTTGTGTGTTTTACTATTAGTGTGTTTACTAGAACGTTTTGTGTGGTTACTATCAGTGTGTTTACTAGAACTTTGTACCTTTAATACTCTTGTACTTAGAATTTTTTCATTCAACATCTAAAGAGTCATCAAGGTTCCTTACATAGAAATATAGAAATACCAACAACAAAAAATAATAACATAACATAAGATAACATAACAGACTAATCTACTTAAACAAACAAATAGACAAGAAAGACCACAACAATCACTACAATACCAAGACCGAACATAAGCTTTTTTCATTGTCAATTCCTTCACGTTTTGTGGCAACAATCGCCTTAAGCTTATTGTAGTTATCATCAAGCCCTTGGTTCTTTGAGATGACATATCTCGAGTCGATGATGGTCCACATTGCACCACATCATTGGCGGATCAACTAACTCGTCATTGTGAACAAGAGTGAAGTATCTCATCCGATTCTCTAGTTCCAAAATTTCATGCTTCATGTCACGAAACTCCTTCATTATTGACCCATCCCACCATTTCCATATATGGAAACCAACATCCTAAACAAAAAGACAATCACAAGAACACAATATTTACCTAAAACTCTAACAAAGAACAACATAAAACTGAATTTTTCTTTTGCTTACATTGACCCTCTCGCAAGTATAGAATATTCTTCCTGGATTTGTTCCTTGAACGAGGCAGACGCTGCACCACCACAAAACAGCGTTGGGAATTCTATATTCTCATGCCCTACCGGTCATCCATAGTCGCACACTTGTGTTCGAAGATGAGTTGTCACTATCGTCGCTCATTCTCGCTAAAAAAACAGACCTATAAAGTCTACCATAATGATATAGGTCAATTTCTTACTAGACCAAAGTTTCGTTGTAGTATAGTAAGGTGTCAATCCATAAGGGTGAATATATTAACCAAAAAGGAAGTGATCTAGCAATTCAAGTCAAGCCAAGCAAAGAGTGTATAGGACTCTAGCAACCTAGACAAAAACTGAAAACAAAAGATAAATAGATACTATCAGACTAAGCAGAGAAAATAACAAAAAATGTATAGACTGATATGTTTGCATTTTGCATCGTTTTATTGCATAAATCATATGCTTTTGACATGTTATTCACCCCGTTTGTTATTTATTCCGAGTTTTGCATACTTAGAGTGTTTGCATTAGGTCCGCATACATCCTGCATATTTGGCTTGTTACAGTGTACTTTCTGGGTGATTTTGGAGAAGTTAGACTGAAGTCGTCGACATGCCGCCTCGAGTCCACAGAGCAATGATCGAGTCCATACAGAGCAGTTGTGATCGAGTCCATACGCAGCAGTTGTGATCGAAGTCCGCAGCAGAGCAGAAACTGTCTGGGACATGCTGATCGAGTCCATGCAGATACCCATGCACGTGATCGAAGTCCGTGAGATAGTAGGCTCAGTCGAGTACCCATGCCCGAGCGTATGATCGCTGCAGACAAAAGGTGGTGGCGCCTTGAAGTTTCAACCCAGCTCGAGCCCCTCGCAATCGAGTGGACTACTCAAGCTCATCTCAGAAAAATGCAGTCTTGATTTCGCCTCGTTGAAAGACTACCAAGACTTAGCCGAAGCTGGACCTTATCCCGCACTTTTTACTATTTTGCGCATGACGCTTTAGGCTTTTTAAGACTTAGTATAAATACCTAATGTTGGGTTAAGACTAAGGGGACGACGTTTTATCTCTAATATTTCGAGTTTTTCCTTGTGTTATTCTCTGTTCTTAGTTTCCAGAACTTGTAATTTGATTTCTACTTGTTATTTTGAGTTTGTTCTTCGCTCTATCATTATCTCTATCTATTTCTATCATCTATGCAAGTTTTTATGATTTCGGGTTTGTGTTCTTGATGTTCTTCATCAGTTTTGAGTAGTCATTAGGGTTCTTGAGGATGGGATAGATTAGGTATAGAATCTTGGTCTTTCAGGTGGTTTAAGTAGATCGCTTGATTTCCCTTCTAAATCAGTGTTCTTAATGCTAGTTTCTTTCTGATCAATTGGAATTAGAACTTAGGTGTTTTTCCACCCAGAAGGTGTTTGATAAAATGCTTGAATGAACTGATGTTAGAGATTTCCATACCTAGCCTAAGGGATTAGTTGTCTAGGTGTTTATCACAATATTGAACTGATTCAGCTAGTAGATTTCGCCAAGGGATTGGGTCCGAACTAGTCTAGTTTGAGGTTACTTACACGGAGTGGACTTAACTGGTTTTGATGTTTGATGTCTAGGGAATAGCTTGATTGAGTTTTGTTAAACCACTTGAATAGGCTAAGAGGACACACTGAGTCGATTACCCCCATCCTTAGGAACTTCTCTTGCACTGTTGAATTTGCTGCTAGTCCTATACGCTGCTCTTTACCCCCATATGCTATTTCTGTTATTGCTTGGTTTCTGCTAGTTCTTGTTAGTCMTATACGGTATCTGTTTTAGTGTCCATTCTCAGTTTTGTTTAGGTTGTTGACTCCCCAATATCATTGCTTGACTTGAATTGCTTGATCGCATCCTTTTTGGTTAATATCTTCACCCTTATGGATTGACACCTTACTACTACGACGAAAACTTGGTCTAGTAAGGAATTGACTTATATCAATTTGGCGCCGTTGCCATTTGGGTGTTGTTTGTTACAATTAGGATTTCAAAATATTCTAGATCAAGTTCTTTTACAGTTCTTCGCTTACTAACTTGACTGTCTTTGCATTTTCAGGTACACATCCACCTGCATGCAAACCAGATCAAGAGGAAGTCAGAACCTCCTCCGCCCCATCGACAATATTGACAGGTTACCACAACAGTTGCGAGCGCAGCGAGAAAACATCCAAGACGAACATCAGAATCCACTCGGTATGGAAGACCAACCMCAGGTTCAAGACCCTCCTGTGAGGAGGCCCCGTTTGATAGGAGCCGGAGATGCCCCTAACACTCATACAAGGCATTGTCCCTCCTACGGTCCAGAACAACATTTCGAGATCAAGCTTGATCGCCATGGTGCGAACAACAAGTTTCATGGACTACCATGGAGGACCCTCTTGATCATCTCGGATGAGTTCGATAGCTCAGCCTTACCAAGATCAATGGGGTCAGTGAAGATGGTTTCAAGCTAAGGCTCTTTCCCTTCTCTCTAGGTGACAGAGCCCATCACTGGGAAAAGACTCTACCCCATGGATCCATCACTTCATGGGATGACTGCAAGAAAGCCTTCTTGGCCAAGTTCTTCTCCAATGCCAGGACAGCTCGCTTGAGGAATGAAATTTCTGGATTCACTCAGAARGATGGTGAAAGTTTCTGTGAATGCTTCTGCCACACTACTCAATGCCCTCACCACGGTTTCAGCAACGAGTCACTCCTTAGACTCTCTGAGGAGTTCTCCCGGGTCCGATGTTTCTCGACAAGCTGGTAACTTCCTCAACCAAGACGTTGATGCTAGCTGGGCACTTGAGAACCTAGACAATCTGATGGTAACTACACTGCTGAGTATGATAGGTGTATCCGGCCAAGTGTTGACATGATCAGCCATCAAGGCCTTGATCTAAGTTGATCAATCACAGGTAAGAAACAAGTTCATTTTGCTTCGAGGATACAGTTTTTCATGTTCAAGATGGGGAGGATTTAGAGGAGGTCAGCTATGTGCAGAATCAGGGCCAGTACAACAAAGCTTTTATCAATTACAAGAACAACCCGAATCTGTCCTACAGAGTACCAATGTTGCTAACCCTCAAGATCAAGTCTCACCTCAGAACAACCTCAGTCCAAGCCTTTCATTCCCTACAATCCGCAGCAGAACTTTGCCACTAAACCGAGTCATCACCAACAAGGAACCCCATGTCCACCACCCGATTTTGCCTCACCACGCCGCCTTCTATCGCCCAGATCAGACAAACGCCTTGCGCAGAACTCCTATAGGTCAAGCAGCTGGTGCACTTGAACGCCAAGAAGTTTGGTGAACTTAAAACCCAGATGGACTACACCTACAATGATCTTAACAGCAAATTTGAGTCTCTACAGTCCAAGATTCGCTCCATCGAGGGCAAGACAGCTTCATCCTCTAACACTTCCCAACTCCCGTAAAGTGGTCCGAACCCTGACTACGCTCACATTAATGCCATCACTTTCGGGAGTAAGGAGCCTGAGAGGAAGGATCCCGCAATCATCTGGACAGTGAGGATCAAGACGGGAGGATTTGTTCCCAAAAACGACCAAGACAAGAGTCCCACGCCGGAGCACCCCAACTCGATCGAATGGTCAAGACAGTCTACCTCCGCACCAAATCTGTGATTTCGAGGAAAAGAAGGCACCATATGTCCCTCCTCCTTACAAGCCCAAATTACCTTTCCCAAAGAGGTTTAAGAAGGACTTAATGGAGAAACATAAACAAATCTTTGATAAGCATATCAAGGAAGCTGAGATCAGGTTGCTCTCTCATTGATGCCTTCTCCATGGTACCGCCTATCGAAGTTTTTGAAGGATGCAGTAGTTGAGAAAGACAAGAAGGTTCAGGTATGGTTGTCTATCGAGGAGTGCGCCATCATTCAGAGAGCCAAAGAGAAGTTAGCGACCCGGTTCTTTCACTTTACCTGCTTCTAGGTCCACTAGTTTTCAAGAAATCTCTGTGATCTTGGAGCATCTATCAGTCTTATGCCACTCTGGTGCAAGGAAGCTAGATTCAGCACACTGACATCAGGACTCCTCATGGTATGCTGCATCTCCCTCGATGGTTGGTACAGTGGAGATACCTACAGATTTTTATAGTTCTTGAAATGGATGAAGAACCAAGAGATCCTCTGATTCTGCAGACCTTTCCTAGCTACAAGTCATTGATGTCCGAAAAGGAAAGATCGATCTCAATCTTGGGAATGATCTCAAGATGACGTTTGATGTCAAGGAGACCATGAGAAAGAAATAGAAGGACAGGTCTTCTATGTTGAGGTAATGGACAAGCTTGCTGATGAGTTTTTGGAGGAGCTTAATCAAGATGATCACCTTCAGACGGCCTTAACCAAGAGTGGTAGGGATGGGTATTTGCATGAAGAGACCTTGGGGTATGAGATGATTTTAGACTCACACAAGATTCTGGAAGAGTCGACGGGTTTGAGGAGCGATAGGGGCCAACACAGAATTCAGGACACCAAGCTCGACCAGACTCAGACATAGCCTCCGCAGCAGCACATCGTCGAATCGAGCACCTAAGGTAGACCTCAAACCTCTTCCTTGGCTAAGGTACGCTTGACCAAACTCTACTTACCCAATCATAGTAAATGACAAGCTGAATGATGATGAATTGAATTTGTGAGATTGAGTAGAAGTATAGGAAGGCAATAGATACTCTCGATGATATAAAGGGAATTTCACCTAGCTTGTGCACTCATAGAATCCATCTGGAAAATGAATCATATGCTAGTATTGAACCCCAGAGGAGATTGAATCCTAATTTAAAAGAAGTTGTTAAAAGGAAATTCTTAAGTTGCTAGGGCTGGAATCATATACCCCATATCGATAAGTACTTGATTTCACCTGCATTGTCTAAGGAGGCATTTGTGGTTAGGAATGATAAGGATGAATTGATACCCACTAGAACTATCACTGGCCATAGAATGTGTATCGACATGGAAGTTAAATGCTGCATCTAGGAAAGATCATTTTCCATTGCCATTCATTGATCAGATGCTAGAGAGACTTGCTAATCATCCATATTACTGTTTCTTAGATGGATATAGTGGTTTCTTTCAAATTCCTATTCATCCTAATGATCAAGAGAAAACTACATTCACTTGTCCATATGGAACATTTGCATATAGGAGAATGYCTTTCGGTCTTTGTAATGCACGCTACTTTTCAGATGCATGACTTCTTCTCGGATTTAATAGAGGAGACTGTTGAGGTATTCATGGATGACTTTTCCGTATGGCTCTTCTTTTCTCCCGTCTTTTGAACCTTGCAGGGTACTCACTAGGTGTGAAGAGACGAATCTGGTTCTGAACTGGGAAAAGTGCCACTTTATGGTCAAGGAAGGGATCGTCTTGGGGCACAAAATTTCTGAGAAAGGTATAGAGGTAGACAAGGCCAAGGTGGACGTGATGATGCAGCTGCAACCACCCAAGAATGTCAGGGATATCAGAAGCTTCTTGGGGCATGCTGGGTTTTACAGAAGGTTCATCAAGGACTTCTCAAGGATAGCCAGACCACTGACAAGGCTGTTATGCAAGGAGCAAGAGTTTCTGCTTGATATAGACTGTTTGAAGGCTTTCCAGCTCATCAAGGAAGCCTTGGTCACTGCTCCGATAGTCCAAGCACCAAACTGGGACCATCCATTTGAGATCATGTGTGATGCATCGACTGTAGAGCTGACTGGGCCAAAGGATTGAGAAAAGCTACACGTGATCTACTATGCAAACAAGACGCTGATGATTCAAGGAAGATACGCTACACGCAGAAGGAGTTGTTGGCTGTGGCTTTTGAGAAATTTAGAAGCTATCTGGTTGGGTCTAAGGTGATAGTCTATACTGATCATGCAGCACTAAGACATATCTATGCTAAGAAGGATACTAAGCCAAGACTGCTCAGATGGATACTCCTTCTTCAAGAGTTTGACATGGAAATTGTTGATAAGAAGGGAATAGAGAATGGTGTGGCTGATCACTTGTCAAGGATGAGGATAGATGACCCAGCACCTGTTGATGACACCATGCCTGACGAGAGACTCCTAGATGCTGTGATAGGAGTGAAGGACATACCTTGGTATTCTGATCTAGCTAATTTCCTTGCATGTGGTGAGTTACCTGATGATCTTGACGCCTACAGAAAAAAGAAGTTTCTGAGAGATGTCAAGCACTACTACTGGGACGAACCTTTCCTATACAAGAGAGGTGATGGTCTCAGGAGGTGCATAGCACAAGACGAGGTTCAGGCTTGAGCACTGTCATGGGTCTGCTTATGGAGGACACTTTGCTACGTTCAAGACTGTTCAGAAGGTACTGCAAGCGGGTCTATGGTGGCCTACAATGTTCAGAGATGTTCAAGCCTTCATCACCAAGTGTGATCCTTGCCGAGAATGGGAAACATCGTAAGGAATGAGATGCCACAGAACCCAATTTTGGAAGTGGAGGTGTTTGACGTTTGGGGGATTGATTTTATGGGTCCTTTCAACCCACCATCTTCTGGGAACAACTACATCTTGGTAGCTATTGATTATGTCTCGAAGTGGGTCGAAGCCATAGCTTGCCCTAGCAATGATGCAAAGGTAGTTCTGAAGATGTTCAAGAGCATCATTTTTCCCAGATTTGGTGTGCCAAGAGTTGTTATCGTGATGGGGGTCTCACTTCATCAACAAGTTTTGAGAATCTCTCAAGAAGCATGGGGTAAGGTACAAGGTGGCTACACCATATCACCCCCAGACCAGTGGTCAAGTAGAGGTGTCCAACAAGCAGATCAAAGCCATCCAGGCTAGAGTAGTGGGCGTTTCAAGAAGAGATTGGTCTGCTAAGCTGGATGAAACCCTTTGGGCGTACAGGACAGCATTCAAGACTCCTATAGGACGAACGCCATTCCAACTCCTTTACGGCAAGGCTTGTCACCTACCTGTTGAGGTCGAGTATAAGGCGTTATGGGCAACGAAGCTTCTGAACTTGGATATCAAGTCTGCCCAGGAAAAGAGAGTATTGGACCTGCATGTGCTAGAGGAGATCAGGCTGGATGCTTATGAGAGTTCTAAGATCTACAAAGAAAGGACCAAAGCCTTCCATGACAAGAGGATCTTGCACAAGGAATTCAAGGCTGGTGATCAAGTCCTCCTTTTCAATTCTCGACTCAAGCTGTTTCCCGGAAAGCTCAAGTCTAGATGGTCCGGACCGTTTTCTGTCAAGGAAGTTTCACCCTACGGAGCGATCACCTTATTTGGAAAGGGAGGAAACGAATTCACAGTGAATGGACAGAGGCTCAAGCCCTATTTAGCTGATACCATCATTCCAGAAGGAACTTCGATTCCTTTGGATGAACCTTCCACTGCCTGAACAAAACAGGAAGTCAAGCTTAGAGACTTTAAACAAGCTCACTTGGGAGGAAGTCCCATGTCTATCTCTGTACATATTTCTTTGCCTTAGTTTTTAAAACGTCAAATAAGTGTGCTAAGCTATTTTGAGTTTGTCTTGATTGTGTGATTTCAGGAAAGCATGAGAGGTGGATCATAAGCCTTAGAAGGGAATTTTCAAAATTCAAAATTCTGACATGTGGACCCGAGTTAGAGGTGTCATGGTCGAGTCAGTGCTCACATGGTCGAGTGCAGAGGCATCACGGACGTGTCAGAGAAGTGACGACTCGAGCCCACACCCTTTCAACAAGCCCCACACTCGACCCACACACTCTCCTCCTTGTCCTTTGTCCCCTCCCACTTGTCTATACAAGCCAAACTCGATTCAGAAGGTGCCTAAGAAGCGTCCACTCGGTCAATAAGGTGTCAGAGAAGTGACGACTCGAGCCCACACACCAACAAGCTCCCCACTGGCTATATAAACACGAACTCGACTCCATACTTTACTCACACCTCAAACACTCTCACTTCTCTCTCTTTCATTCCCAGAATTCTTTCTAAATTTTTCTTGCTGCTCTTGAGGCTAATCCTCACGATTTTGAGTTCTCTTTCCTTGTCCTTGATCGAGTCTCAGGTATGGACCGTCGCCAAGCCCGTCGTAGGTCAGCTGAAGAACTCGCCCGCAACTCTTAGATGGGAGAGAGCATTCCCCCAACCGAAGAACAAGAACAAGCCGTAGAACAAGAGCAAGTTGTAGTACCCATGGAGACGAAGTCACGCCGGACTCGACCCAATATGCTCGAGCCCGAGGATCAAGCTATGGTCAAGTCTCGCTAAGCACCCATACTGAGCTGAAGAGACGAGACAAACCACCTGTGTAACGTGAGGGAAAAGGACAAATGGAGCAGAGTATGCATCAAGGTGGTGAAGAAACAGAGGAAGACGAGCCTCAGTTGATAAGGAAGCCCCGACGGATGAGAACCCATACTCGAGCTGGAGGGTCGGACAAGCTACAGACGACAAGAAGCTCAGTCAAAAGCGAAGGAAAAGCACCAATCAAGCCGAGTATGTATCAAGGTGGTGAAGAAACAGAGGAAAACGAGCCTAAGTTGATWAGGCAACCCCGAAAGAAGAACACCAAACCCTCTGCAACCAAGTACCTAGAGGCCCTCCTTGAACGTAGTTTTGAAGGAACGAGGTACCCGCACAAAGAAACAATGCAAGCACTCGGGATTGCTAGAGATATGGAGTATCTTTTTGAGGCGGGAGGTATAAGACAATTCATGAACAAACCGCTGGAAGCCTACAAGGAAGAGACGTGCCACTTCCTCTCGTCCCTCAGGGTTCATTTCTACGATGAGGAGCCTGATGTTGAACCCGATGACGGTCCTGGCTTCATCACCTTCGCGTGCAGAGGACGTTGTTATGCCCTTACCATCGCGCAAATCTGCAACCTATATGGTTTTTCTGGAGGTGACGAACTGATTCAAGATTTTGATCATGAGGAGCTCCAACAATTATGGTCGACCATAGGAGACAGCACCAAACCTTTCTCCTCCTCTAGAAGCAAGAGCTCAAGCATCCGAAGCCCTGTCCTGAGGTACCTACACAAGACAATAGCAAGCTCTATGTTTGCAAGGAAGGTGACCGGGACCAAATTGATATAAGTCAATTTGGCACCAATGTTTGCAAGGAAGGTGACCAAATTGATATAAGTCAATTTCTCACTGGACCAAGATTTCGTTGTAGTATAGTAAGGTGTCAATCCATAAGGGTGAAGATATTAACCAAAAAGGATGAGATCAAAACCATTCAAGTCAAGCCAAGCAAGAGCGTATGGGGGTCTAACGACCTAGACAGAAAACAGAAATGGATGCTAAATCGAATCAATTCAAAGACTAACAGAAGCAAGGCAATAACAGAAACAGCGTATAGGGCTAGACGAGAAATCAATCAATGCAAGAGAAGTTCCAAAGGATGGGGTAATCGACTTAGTGTGTCCTCTTAGCCTACCTAGGTGGTCTAACAAAACTCAATCAAGCTATTCCCTAGACATCAAACATCACAACCAGTTAAGTCCACTCTCGTGATAAGTAACCTCAAGCTAGACTAGTTCCAGACCCAATCCCTTGGCGAAATCTACCCTAGCAGGCAATAAGACCCAGTTCAATACTGTCAATAAACACCCTAGACATCTAATCCCTTAGGCTAGGAATGCAAATCTCTAACATCAATTCATTCAAGCATTTTATCAAACACCTTCTGGGTGGAAAAACACCTAAGATCTAATCTCAATTGATCAGAGAGAAATTAGCAATAAGAACACTGATTTAGAAGGGAATTTAAACAATCAACACTTAAATCACCTAGGAGACTAAGAATCTACACTAATCTAACCCATCCTCAAGAACTCTAATGACTACTCAGAAACCATGAAGAACAGCACAATCACAAACCCAGAAATCATAGGATACTGCATAAATAGAAGAGATAGATAGGGTATTGATAGAACAGAAGAAATAAACTGATATAACAAGTAGAAAACAAATTACAAAGTCTGGAAATGAAGAACAAGAAAGAACAATGAAGAACAGAAGGGAAAACGAAAATTAGGCATAAAAACAAACTTAGAAAAAACTTAGAAGTCTTAATCCCACATTGGGTATTTATACTAAGTCTTAAAAACCCTAAAACGTCATGGGAAAAATAGTAAAACGCGCAAAGTGCAACTCGACCTGTGTGTTGAGCTGTGCTCGAGCCGATGAAATCAAGATTGCATTTTGTGTGTTGAGCTCGACTCCTACCGACTATGGGCTCGAGTCAGGCTTGAAAACTTCAAGACTACTCTTTTATGATGGTCTTGATCATGCAGCTCGAGCATGGGTACTCGAGCTCGGCCAGAAATCTTCAAGACGCCTCCTTTTGTCTCTCATCAACTGCTCGAGCATGGGCTAGAGCTGAGTTTCTGCTCCATTTCCTGCATGGACTCGATCACGTCTGCTCTGGCATAGGTGCTTGAGTCTGTTGTAGCATCCAGGTCGAGTGGTATGCTCAAGATAGCTTTGGTAAAACACGTCTGCTGGGGCATCCAGGTYGAGTGGTATGCTCAAGACAGCTTYGGTAAAACACGTCTGCTGGGGCATCCAGGTCGAGTGGTATGCTCAAGACAGCCAAAACACGCCTGCTGGGGCATCCAGTGTTATGCTCAAGACAGCGTAAAACACGTCTGCTGGGGCATCCAGRTCGAGTGGTATGCTCAAGACAGCTTTGGTAAAACACGTCTGCTGGGGCATCCAGGTTGAGTGGTATGCTCAAGACAGCTGCAAAACACGCCTGTGGGGCATCCGGTCGAGTGGCGTGTCTTAGCAGCTTCGGCCTAACTTCTCCAAAATCACCTGAAAGTACCTGAATAAGCCAAATATGCAGGATGTATGCACCTAATGCAAAACACTCTAAGTATGCAAAACTAGGAATAAATGACAAGAACAGGGTGAATAACACGTCTAAACGTATGAATTATGCAAGCTAAAACGATGCAAAATGCAAACATATCAACTCCCCCAAACTTAGTCTTTGCTTGCCCTCAAGCAAACAAAAGAAAAGAAATGAGAAGAGGTTTGAAAATGGGGACTAACCAAAACTGCAGTTGTAAATGATGACCTCAATGTCCAAGTTGCTAGTTCTAAAATGCACAGTATATGATCTTTACTTAAAAACGTTAGCCATACTCTTCGCAGCTCAAGTTCAATCAAATCTCAACCTAGACATGCATTCAAATCTATCATTCCCCTTAACATTCATTTAAACAGAAACCATGAATCAAGTTATGCATACACAATGAACTCATTTGGCTCAGGGTAAGGTCAAGAGACAAAGATGGTCCCTTCAGTATGGTTTTGTCATTTCAGAACAAGGATCTCTCAATGAAAAGGAATGAGCTTTAGTAGAATGCTAAAGGTAAGAACCAACCTATGCATACAAGAATAGACTCCCATCTACCCAGTCCTACACAAGTGTTCTTATCCTTCGAGTCTATACCCAGAAAGTCATCCTAATTCTACCCTTGACTGTTAGGCTTTTCCCTTCTGATTTCTTGGACCAGTTTCATCTTTTCTTCATGTTTTTGTTCTAGGAGAGGTTATACAAATACACATCTAGCGGATTGGGTTTTTTTTCTTAACTAGCTTAGGCATTTTTTTTTACTTTTAGCTCTTGCCTTTCTTTTTTTCTTTCTCATACACACCCCCTGATCCTTTACTAGACACTTAGACAATTCAGATCATTCCCCTCCTAAGAACTCTTATCCTTTTTTCTTTCATCTTTCTCCAAGTTTTTTTTTTCATTCTTTTCTTTTCACAGAACCAAACCCAATACCCAATGATCAAGATCCCATCTAGTCCTATCTGATTCGAAAATTGCGAACCAGAACTACATGAGATTCTATTCTTGTCGGCTCAAACCTAACACTTTCTACCAAGCTCATTCAGAAATAGGCCTTACACACTCAAGAAAATAACATCATGGCTTTGAAAGAAGGTTAGGCTAAGGGTAAGGCAAAACTGCTCTAATGATGAGAACAGCTACTTGGATTAGCAAGAGTGGTAAACAGGTGAAAGAAAATCCAAGTATGTATATGGTATCCATGAGTTCAAATTCTATGCATAGACAAGATATTTATAAGTCAAATTCAGGTTCAAATAGATGGGGAATGACAGAAAATCACAGCATGCTTCAGTAAAGACTTAATCTAGTTGTGCATTCAAAGCATGGTTCAGTCTTTCTTCAAGCTCAATAACAAGGCATTAAACAACTAGAAACTAGGGCATTGAAATCATACAGTTGAATCAGCTAATTTACAAGGTTTAAATCATCATCATCCCCTATGCATATGCAACAGCCCTATATGAATCAATCTAGACTCAATCCTAATATGAAGATGCAGTACTACATGAACACTCTGTTTTTAAAGATTTTTCAAAATTTGTTGATTTTTTTGGTTTTTCTATGCCATAGATGCAGACTCAAGGATGCACAAAATCAAAATAAGAACAGAGAAAACACATCAAACAAATCTTAACCTTCCCCCCCAAACTTAAATCACACAGTCCCTTGTGTGATAAAAATTTGTGAAGAGAGATTAAGAGACAACAGAAAACAAGAAAATAATGCAGCTAATATATACAAGAAAGGATGAAACAGGTACCTCAAGGCTTGGAGAAGAAGGAGGAGATCGAGTTCTCCATACTCACGCTGCATGTAGACTCGATGGGCTCGAGCTGCAGTGGTCGAGTCAAGCGTGCATGTGTCTGGCTCGAGCTTGGTCGAGCCACTTGTGAACGCTCTTCTTCTTCCTTTCGTAATGCTGAAGCTGCCTTGGTCTCGAAAGAGGAGGCTCGTGGTTCCACTGCAGGAGGCCTTGGTTCTTCCCGAAACGAACTGCTTCCCACTAGAACTCTCCGGCAAGACGGTTTTCTTAGATGCAGGGTAGTGAATTTATTCAAGTCCTGAGCTGGTCCTTGACCTCTTTCATTTGGTCTTTCAGCTCCTTCACAGTGCCCTTAAGTTTAGCAATGGTCTTGCCCTGGAATTTGTTCCACTTCTGTAAGAGACCAATCCTTTTGTGTGCCTCCTTCAGTGCTCAAGGCTTGGGGAAGAAGGAGGAGATCGAGTTCTCGCTTTGAAGATGGGGGCTCGAGCTAGTGGCTCGAGTCAGGCGTGTGCAGGTGTCTGGCTCGACCTAGGGCTCGAGTTTGAGGCTCGAGTCAGCCCATTCCTGTGCGTGTTTGCCTCCTTTTCATGATTCACTTCTCATACTTTTCTGAAATCACACCCTCAAGACAAAATCAAACACTTATTTGACGCTTAAAAACTAAAACAAAGAAATATGTACAGAGATAGACATGGGACTTCCTCCCAAGTGAGCTTGTTTAAAGTCTCTAAGCTTGACTTCCTTTTCTTAGGTCTATGGTGGGTCATTGAGGGAACCGAGGTCTCCTCTCGTAATGGGACCATGTAAGCAATGGCTTGACCCCTTGCTCATTCATTGTACTCTCAGCTCTATCCTTTTGTACCAGAGATTTCTCTTTCTTGTCATAGTAGCCATCATCTTTGATAGTCATTGTGCCACATAGCTCATTAGGAGAAGCTTTTAGTGGGTAATAGGCCTTGTCATCCACATTCATAAGAACTACCCTCGTTCTTGAAGTCTATGTTCGCACCTCAGTAGTGTGAGGAAGGGAGTGCCAAGGAGCAGTGGGAGCTTGTTGGCCTTCTTCATTTCCATAATGATGAAGTCTGTTGGGACTATACAATCCCCAACTTTAAGTGGGTAATCTTCCAGAAGACCAACTGGCTTTTGAATGAATGGCCTCCAAAAGTTATGGGTGATGGGTGATAAGTGAGGTGTCTTATCCCTAGACTGTCTAACATCTCCCGGGACATGACATTCACACTTGAACCAGAGTCACATAGAGCATCCTCAATTTTCAGATCACCAAGACGGCAGGTTATGGAGAACATACCGATTGCCAAGTCAGATTGGGCGCAACTTATCATGCTTGGTGAATCAATGCAATCAACACTACCCTTGTATTCAACCACAGTTACGCCCTTATCCTTCTTGAATCTTCTGGGAAAGGCAGCTTAGGTTTGTAGCGAGTGAGGACAAAGGTGCTGTCTTTTCTCCTAAACCGCTGGTCAGTGAGGGTGTCGCCTGTCGAGCCGTGGGCTCGAGTTGACGCCTTGGGGTCTCAGCTCGAGTAGGTGGGTCGAGGTGCTCCAGCAGGCGGCGCAAAACTTTGTCTTGGTCGTTTTTGGAAACCAAATCCTCCCATCTTGATCCTCACCGTCCGCAAAGTGACCGAACCGATCCTTCCCGTGTGTAACTTTCTTCCAATCCTCAAAGCGACTTGTAGTGGTGTTCTGATCGAACCATAAAGAAAAGCTCCTCACTTCTAACATCCGCCATGATCAGCAATAGGACTTGATTCCATTGAAAAGATGGCATTGCAATACTCCTTGGGGTTCTGAATTGCTTTTCCTGGAAGTTGTCCAATAGGTGCTGTGGAGGAAGTAGATGTAGTGTTGCCCTCCAAATACTTAATCCTGGAGTTCATTGTCTCGATCTTGCTATTGAGAGCGTTGTAGTTGTAGTCCAACTGGGTTTTGAGTTCACCAAATTTCTTGGCTGTTTCAAGTGCTCCAGCTGTTTGACCCTGTAGGAGTTGCTGCAGCAAGGTGTTTGTCTGTTGATCTGGAGCGGTAGAAAACTGAGCGTGGTGAGACTGAAAACCTGGTGGTGGACACTGGGCTCCTTGTTGTTGGTGATGACTCTGATAATGCGGTCTAGGGGCAAAGTTCGGCTGCTGATTGTAGGGAACAAAGGGCTTGGACGGAGGTTGTTGCTGAGGTGGGTAGACTTGGTCCTGGGGGTTAGCAACATTGGTACTCCTGTAGGATAAATTTGGGTTGTTCGTGTAATTGATGAATCCTTTGTTGTACGGACCCTGATTCTGCATATAGCTGACCTCCTCAAGACCATCATCCTCCCCATCTTGAACCTGAAAAACTGTATCCTCAGAAGCAAAGTGAACCTGTTTCTTCTGCTGTAGCAATTGATCCAACTTAGCAGTCAAGGCCTTGATGGCCCTAGTCTGATCATCTGTAGCAGCACTTGGCCGGACACTCCTATCATACTCAGCAGAGTAGTTACCATCAGATTGTGCTAGGTTCTCCACAAGTGCCCAGCCAGCATCAACGTCTTGGTTGAGGAAGTTACCATTGCTGGCGGTATCTAGAAGCATGCGGACCTTCGGGAGAACTCCTCTGTAGAGAGTGCTAAGGAGTGACTCATTGCTGAAACCGTGGTGAGGGCCAGTAGTGTAGCCCTTGAAGCGATCCCACCAGAAACTTTCACCGTCCTTCTGAGTAAATCCGGAGATTTCATTCCTCAAGCGCGCTGTCCTGGCATTGGAGAAGAATTTGGCCAGGAAGGCTTTCTTGCAATCATCCCATGAAGTGATGGATCCATGGGGTAGAGTCTTTTCCCAGTGATGGGCTCTATCACCAAGAGAAGGAAAGAGAGTAGAAACCATCTTCCGACACCATTGATCTTTGTAAGGCTGCAGAGCCTATCAAACTCATCCAGATGATCAAGAGGGTCCTCCAGAGGTAGTCCATGAAACTTGTTGTTCTGCACCATGGCGATCAAGCTGCTCTTGATCTCGAAATTGTTGTTCTGGACTGTAGGAGGGACAATCCCTTGTCTGTTGGTATGAGTATTGGGAGCATCTCCCGCTCCTATCAAACGGGGCCGTCTTTGATGATGTGATGGTCGCGGTGGTGGATTATGATCAGCCATATTTATTTGGTCTTGGAGATCTGTGTTGAGAAGTTCACTCGGTCTCTCAACTGTGGGTAGCTGTGAATATTGTCGATGTATCGGATGAGGCTGACGCCTTTAGATCTCGTTGCATGCGGGGGGCATGGTGACTCGCGGTACTGAGATGGAGATAGGCAGACTCGAGTAGCGGTCGCAGGTACACTCGAGCGCACGAGGCGAGAGGCGACTCGAGCTGCAAGGGTCGAGTAGGTACACTCGAGCAGACGTAGGCGAGAGAGGCAGACTCGAGCTGCAAGGGTCGAGCAGACGTGTGCAAGACAGGCAGACTCGATCTGCTAGGCTCGAGCTAGGGTGCTCGAGGCAAGAAAGGTCCTGCAAGCCAAAGACAGAAAAAGAAAATCAAAGTGAGTAACAGAGTATATAGAAAAGAACTTGATCTAGAACGATTTGAAATCCTAATTGTAACAAACAACACCCAAATGGCAACGGCGCCAAATTGATATAAGTCAATTTCTCACTGGAYCAAGATTTCGTTGTAGTATAGTAAGGTGTCAATCCATAAGGGTGAAGATATTAACCAAAAAGGATGAGATCAAAACCATTCAAGTCAAGCAAGCGATGGGGTCTAACGACCTAGACAGAAAACAGAAATGGATGCTAAAKCGAATCAATTCAAAGACTAACAGAAGCAAGGCAATAACAGAAACAGCGTATAGGGCTAGACGAGAAATCAATCAATGCAAGAGAAGTTCCAAAGGATGGGGTAATCGACTTAGTGTGTCCTCTTAGCCTACCTAGGTGGTCTAACAAAACTCAATCAAGCTATTCCCTAGACATCAAACATCACAACCAGTTAAGTCCACTCCCGTGATAAGTAACCTCAAGCTAGACTAGTTCCAGACCCAATCCCTTGGCGAAATCTACCCTAGCAGGCAATAAGACCCAGTTCAATACTGTCAATAAACACCCTAGACATCTAATCCCTTAGGCTAGGAATGCAAATCTCTAACATCAATTCATTCAAGCATTTTATCAAACACCTTCTGGGTGGAAAAACACCTAAGATCTAATCTCAATTGATCAGAGAGAAATTAGCAATAAGAACACTGATTTAGAAGGGAATTAAAACAATCAACACTTAAATCACCTAGGAGACTAAGAATCTACACTAATCTAACCCATCCTCAAGAACTCTAATGACTACTCAGAAACCATGAAGAACAGCACAATCACAAACCCAGAAATCATAGGATACTGCATAAATAGAAGAGATAGATAGGGTATTGATAGAACAGAAGAAATAAACTGATATAACAAGTAGAAAACAAATTACAAAGTCTGGAAATGAAGAACAAGAAAGAACAATGAAGAACAGAAGGGAAAACGAAAATTAGGCATAAAAACAAACTTAGAAAAAACTTAGAAGTCTTAATCCCACATTGGGTATTTATACTAAGTCTTAAAAACCCTAAAACGTCATGGGAAAAATAGTAAAAACGCGCAAGGTAGGTGCAACTCGACCCTGTGCAGGTTGAGTGCTGTGCTCGAGCTGATGAAATCAAGATTGCATTTTTGTGTGTTGAGCTCGACCCTCCTACTCGACCCTATGGGCTCGAGTCAGGCTTGAAAACTTCAAGACTACTCTTTTATGATGGTCTTGATCATGCAGCTCGAGCATGGGTACTCGAGCTCGGCCAGAAATCTTCAAGACGCCTCCTTTTGTCTCTGCTTGATCATACAGCTCGAGCATGGGTGCTAGAGCTGAGTTTCTGCTCCATTTCCTGCATGGACTCGATCACGTCTGCTCTGGCATAGTGCTGAGTCTTGTAGCATCCAGGTCGAGTGGTATGCTCAAGATAGCTTTGGTAAAACACGTCTGCTGGGGCATCCAGGTTGAGTGGTATGCTCAAGACAGCTTTGGTAAAACACGTCTGCTGGGGCATCCAGGTCGAGTGGTATGCTCAAGACAGCTTCGGTAAAACACGTCTGCTGGGGCATCCAGGTCGAGTGKTATGCTCAAGACAGCTTCGGTAAAACACGTCTGCTGGGGCATCCAGGTCGAGTGGTATGCTCAAGACAGCTTTGGTAAAACACGTCTGCTGGGGCATCCAGGTTGAGTGGTATGCTCAAGACAGCTTCGGTAAAACACGTCTGCTGGGGCATCCAGGTCGAGTGGCGTGTCTTAGCAGCTTCGGGCCTAACTTCTCCAAAATCACCTGAAAGTACCTGTAACAAGCCAAATATGCAGGATGTATGCAGACCTAATGCAAAACACTCTAAGTATGCAAAACTAGGAATAAATGACAAGAACAGGGTGAATAACACGTCTAAACGTATGAATTATGCAAGCTAAAACGATGCAAAATGCAAACATATCAACGGTGAATGAAGGTGAACTAAGGATGCTGGACTTATGCCTACTGCCACTTCTGGGGAGCACAAGAGATGGGCGGAAGATGCGGGGCGATAGAGCAGATGCTAACCTCGCCCTTGTTCTGATGGAGCAATTCCTAAACTACAAGGACTGGGCGATAAAGATGGGCAAGATAAAGATGGATGGCGCAGGTGACCTCTGTATTGGGGGCATCATCACCCCAATACTTGTTGCTTGTGATGTAGAGCTACGATCAGTACCCTATCCACCCAAATGGATAGATATCGACTTCTTGAGGAGGTGCAGGTTCCTGGACCATACAACGCTCAAGACGAGTACATCATATGTTCATGCATCGACAGTTGGGAAGCCCTGCCTTGCACCGATCTCACCAAGGTACGCCGAAACATTGATTTCCATCCTCTCTCGCTAGACTCTACAATCAAGATGAGGAGATCGGAACAAGGAATGGGGTCGACGATCAAGATGTTTTGGAGGAGGTTGATCCAACAAAGGTACTGCTTGAGAGCAAGCTCAAACCCACACATACCAGCCCAAGGAGGCACACAAGCGGATTAATCTCCTTCAAGGGTGGAACAAGTTTCAAGGGAAGACCATCGCCGCACTCAAGGGTACTGTGAAGGACCTGAAAGACCAAGTGAAGGAGCGTGAAGGACCAGCTCGACTTCACGCTAAAGTTCAAATCCCTACACCAAGAAAACCATCGCACGGGAGAATTCTGACAGGAGCGGGTCTTCGCGAGGAACCAAGACATCATGCACCCGAGATGGAACCACCACGAGCCTCCTCCTTCGAACCAAGGCAGTTTCAACACGCGAGGAAGAGACGCCAAGCAGGAGGAGCATCTGCTCACGCACCGACTCGAGCAAGGACGCCGGGACACACTGAGCATCCGCTCACAGCTCGACCACTACCAGTCGTATACTCACCATAATCACCAAGGTACCCGTACTGACCCTTTCTGTATATATTAGATGCATCGTTTTTATTATTTTCTGTTACCTTTTAGCCTTTCTTTCTAAATTTTTATTACACAAGGGACTGTGTAATTTAAGTTTGGGGGAAGGGTTAAGGTCTGTATTGATGTGTTTTCTCTGTTCTTATTTTGATTTTGTGCATTCTTGAGTCTGCATGCATATATGGCATAGAAAACAAAAAAAAAAAAAAAATTTTTTGAAAATTTTCGAAAATGATTTCACAAAAACAAAGTGTTCATTTAGTTGCATTTACATTTTATGATCGAGTCTAGATTGTTTCATACAGGGCTGTTGCATATGCATAGGGGATGATGATGATTTAAAACCTTGTAAACTTGCTGATTCAACTGCATGACTTCAATACCCTCGTTTCTAGTTGTTCAATGCCATGATGTTGAGCTTGAAGTAAGACCGAACCATGTTCTGAATGCACAACTAGATCGAGTCTTAGCTGAAGCATGCTGCGATTTTCTGTCATTTCTATTTAAACCTGAATTTGACTTATAATTATCATGTCTAGGCATAGAATTTGAACTCATGGATACGTATACACTTGGATTCCCTTTCATCTTTATACCACTCTTTGCCAATTCAAGTAGCTGATTCTCATTGTTAGATCAGTTTTACCATGCCCTACCCTGTCTCCTTTCAAGCCCACGCTATTACTTTGAGTGAGTGTGTGAGGCTATTTCGAATGAGCTTGGTAGAAAGTGTTAGGTTTGAGGCAAGGATAAGTCTCATGTAAGTTCTGGTTTGCAATTTCAAATCAGATAGATAGGATTAAATGGGATCTTGATGTTGGGTATTGAGGTTAGTTACGTGGATAGAATAAGAAAAACTTGGAAAAAGAAAGAAAGAAAAGGTAAGAGTTCTTAGGAGGAAATGATCTGAATGTTTGAGTATCTATGAAAGTTGGGGGATGTGTAGCAAAGAAAGAAAAAGAGGAAAGCTCGAAAGTCTGAAAAAAACACAAAAAGCCTAAGCTAAGTTAAGAAAGAACCCCCGATCTAGATGTATATGTGTATAACCTCAGCACCAAAAACAAAAGAAAGATGAAACTGATCCAGGATATCAAAAGAAAAAAAAAGCTAAGGGTGAAGGGTGAATTAGGATAGTATGGGTTTTAGTAGGGATAAGACATTGTGTAGGACTGGGTAGATGGGAGTCTATTCTTGTATGCATAGGTTGGTTCTTACCTTTAGCATTCTTAAAGCTCATTCCGTTTCATTGAGAGACCCTTGTTGCAAGCGTCAATACCATACTAAAGGGACCATTTTGTCTCTTGACCTTACTTAAATAGGTTCATTGAATATGCTTAGCTTGATTCATGGTTTCTGTTCTAATGAATGTTAAGGAGATTGATAGAAATGAATGCATGGTAGTTGAGTTTGATTGAACTTTGTTGCGAAGAAGATATAACGTTTTTAAGTAGAGGCTCATAAACTTTACATTACGGAATTAGTAACTTGGACATTGAGGTCATCCGTCGTTATACTGCAAGTTTTGGTTCGAGTCCCCACTTTCACCCTCTTCTCCATTCTCGTTCCTTTGTTTGCTTGAGGCAAGCAAAGACTAGTTGGGGAGTTGATATGTTTGCATTTGCATCGTTTTAGCTTGCATAACTCATGCGTTTTGGCGTGTTATTCACCCGTTCTTGTTATTTATTCCGAGTTTTGCATACTTAGAGTGTTTTGCATTAGGTCCATACATCCTGCATATTTGGCTTGTTACAGGTACTTTGGGTGATTTTGGAGAAGTTAGACCGAGGCAGGACATCTGCTCGAGTCCATCTGAAGGCAATGTGATCGAGTCCATACGGAGTTGTGATCCATACAGAGCAGTTGTGATCGAGTCCATACGAACAGTTGTGATCGAGTCGTGCGAGCAAGCTGTCTGGACATCTTGTCGTCTGCGGATACCCATGCAGGCGTGATCGAGTCACGGGGAGATGTGAGCTCATTTCGTACCCATCTTTCGAGTGTATGATCAGAGACAAAGTTGGCGTCTTGAAGTTTCAAAACCCAGCTCGAGCCTACGATGAGTGGACTACTCAAGCTCATCTCAAAAAATGCAGTGTCTTGATCGTCATTTGTGCACAGCACCTTTCGACGAAGACTTAGCAGAATGGACCTTATCACTGCACATTTTTACTATTTCGCATGACGTTTAGGGCTTTAAGACTTGATATAAATACTAATGTTAGGTTAAGACTAAGAGGGGGCGACGTTTTATCTCAATATTTGAGTTTTTCCTTGTGTTCTTCTGTTCTTAGTTTAGAACTTGTAATTTGATTTCTACATTGTTTGAGTTTGTTCATTACATCATTATCTCTATCTATTTCTACATCATCATGCAAGTTTTATGATTTCTGGGTTTGTGTTCTTGATGTTCTTCATGAGTTTTGAGTAGTCATTAGGGTTCTTGAGGATGGGATAGATTAGGTATGAATCTTGGTCTTCGGTGGTTTAAGTGTAGATGGTTTGATTTCCTTCAAATCAGTGTTCTTAATGCTAGTTTCTTTCTGATCGATTGGAATTAGAACTTGGGTGTTTTCCACCCAGAAGGTGTTTGATAAAATGTGAATGAACTGATGTTAGAGATTTGCATACTGCCTAAGGATTAGTTGTATAGGAAGATTGATTGTGCTAAGCAAACAATAATTGATGAGAAAACAGATGATCGAATTAAACTTAGGTCGATTGATATGGAAGGAAACTAAGCTCAGGGAAATTCTCAGGAAATCAATGATAAATAACAATTAATCAGTTAAAGTTCAATTCAATTAAGTGTCGTTCTTGAACTCAAACACGGAAATATAGTTAACCAACTATCGTTGCGAAAACTAACTAAGTCTAAAATCTAGAATTCCAAATCTCTTTCAAATCCTACACATTAAACCAGCAATTAGTTCAAGTTTGATATGTTCACAATTCGATTAAACCAAATCTCTTTGCAGATAATCGAATTGCTCACCCTAGGTTTTATCAGACATTCAATTGTCGTCGCGTCTAATCGATTAATCTAAGTTCTATGTTCTAGGTGATCAGGTTAGAAATAGCTTTGAGAACAACCTATGGTGAAGAACTATTCAGATTTTGAACCCTAACAAATCAATTGTCATAAATCAGAGAAATCCATATGAGAAATCCCTAAACCTAAAATGAGACTACTCAGACATGATAGATGAAACAAATAACATAACTGAATAAATCATGAAATTAAACAAAAGAATAAAAACAAGGGTTCGGGATCTTCTCATTGAACAGAGTCTCCGTCCCTCACAAAAGCTCTCAAATCTCAATAGTGGCTCAACAATAATAGTTCAAAGTAAAGTCTGCCTCCCTCCGACCTAATGACTAAAAACTTACTTAAATAGGTCTAAAAACACGAGCTGGGTCTCTTTGTAAATAAGGGAAAGTATTGGGCTTCTTATGGTGAAAATTCTCTTCCTTGGATATCTCTCTATCTCCGCGTCAGTTACGTCGRTATCGATCGATACCGGGATGGTATCGATCGATACCGGGATGGTATCGATCGATACCGGGATGGTATCGATCGATACCGGGATGGTGTCGATCGATACCGGGATGGTGTCGATCGATACTCAGGCTTCAAAACGGGTACTTTCTTCGGCTTGCTCCAAAAGGCTCCAAATGGTTCCAAAATCTCCAATTTCGTCCCAAACGTGCTAAGACCTGAAAAGACTCCAGAACGATACAAAAACACTAGAAAGACTCGATAAAACAACTTATATCATGGCTAAAAACGGGTAAAAACCATGATATATCAACTCCCCAGACTTATTTGCTTGCCCTCAAAAAACAGAAAACTAAGTTAGAGAAAGAGGTTTGAAAAACCTTAGAGACTGACCGTTACCGAAATCGCTGTAATGRCCCTTTTTCCCAAGCGCCCACTTCTGCCTGATCAGCTCCAGATCTAACCACCATGTACTTCTCCGTAGGAACCCCAACTTCCCAAGACTTCACTTATTATCTCACACCAATATTCATCTAAGCTCTCATCGCCAGTTTCATCGCTGCAATCAGTGTTCAAGAGCTTTCTAGATTCTTGCCCATACAATATCATAGCTAAAGAACCATTTATTCAACAACATTTATTGCTTTCCGGTATTCTTTATCTCCCCCAGACTTATTTCATAATCCGTTCTCATTAGATTTCAACAGCGCAGGTTTATCTGAACAGTATACACAAATCGAGGTCCGAAACGCGAGTATTGATAGTGTTTGCTACCGAATCCCCGGTTCTTACCCTCTCAATGTATCAAAAGTCTTAGGTGAATAATGGGGTCATAGAAAATTTTCCTACCCCTCACTTCAGGCCTTTTTGTGATCATTCCTTATCCAAGTAGAATAATGGGGTCGTAGGAAATTTTCCTACCCCTCTATTCGGCGGAAATCATTTCATCTTTTATATAGATTTTACCTGTTTTAATGCAAATATGTATCCAACAATTTTCACGGGAGAGATATACCACAATTTTCAAGCATGATGGGTTCCTTAGCCAGATATGAATGATGAATCAAGCTCTAAGAACACTAACCGCGTAGATGAAGTGCAAAATTTGGCTAAAGCTTGTGAAGAACCTTGCTGGAGACATGAGTGATTTCTAGCTGGCTGGTTATCCCTTGGATTTTTCATTAGTCGAACTGAAACTAATCCTGTAACAGTGGTCACTCAAAAGAAAAATCAGAGCAACAAATTCAAGCAAAAGACAGATCTTCAAGTGGTTTTGACTCAATAAAAACATATAAATAAGAAAACAAAAAAAAACAATGTCAGTGACTACCTCCCCCAGACTTAAGCAACACTGTCCCCAGTGTTTATCAAGCCTAGAGAAAGTGAAGGAAAACAAGTGGAGAAAATGGCGATGATGAAGAACAAGAGGTGTTACCACAGACGGGTGGTATCGATCGACACCAGGTTGGTATCGATCGATACCAGGTGAAAATCGTGACTTCTTCCTAGGAGGCATCTGGCCGACTGGTATCGACCTGATTCGCAAGACACAACAAAACACAAAAACAAAAACAAATATTTATAGACTTACCAGTGGGTTGCCTCCCACTAAGCGCTTGTTTAATGTCACGAGCTTGACTTTGGCTAAGATATCAGTCAGACAAGGTGGAGAACTCACTAAATAAGCTCCACAACTGACATCCGCAGCTTCAAAGTTTTGCTCATCATATCCTCTTCTTTCTCTTTCATCTCCGTAGGAATGAGAACTCTAGCYTTAGAGAAAGGTTTCGAGGTTCCCTTGCACTTCACCTTATATTCGATCGAATCTCCATCACACTTCTGAGGAATCAAAGTGAAATTAGCAGCATGCTGATCTTCTTGCTCGCCTTCCTCTTTGTTGCCTTGGTCTTCCACAACTTTCTTGGGGTGTTGGGGGTTCATTTGAAACATCTCGAGCTTTGGTTCACCATAAGTCTCATCGAGCGATCGATCATCGAGTCTCGAGGCAATGGTGATGCACGAGACATGTCGGTGCTCCTCCGAGGGAATGACATCGTAGAAGAGCCTCCGTCAATGCAAGAGAAAGAGATTCTTTGTTATGCGTGTCCATGATCGCGCCAACAGTAGCCATAAATGGTCTTCCCAAAATCAAGGGCACCTTGGATCCGGCTCATCTCCACAACCGAAAATCAGTAGAATCGACAATCTCCTATTTTAACAGGTAAATCAAGAATTGTAGCGTAAGGGAGTGAGCTAGAAGAATCTGTATGTGAGAAGCGTGTTAGAGATCTCATATCAGCTTTTAATCTCTCTGCACGCTCGACATGACGTTGACACAGACCCCGAGTCAAAGAGACTTGAAGTTTACTCTAGAGATGGAGCATGGAATTGAGAATTTCCTGGGTCTTCCTCTTTGTCAACTGTCTCAGCGGTGGTGGTGTATCAGCAACGGGAGGTCCTGCAACCATCTTTTTGAAAAACTTGCTTTAGAGCTCCTCTCTTGTCAGCAAAGAAGTAAGGTAGCTTTGGTTTGTATACCGCTCCTCAACCATCTCTGTCATTTTCTCAGTTATTGATTCAGCGCGGGTATCGATACCAGATGAGTGTCGATCGATACTGGAGTTTTGTATCGCCTCTGCAGTTGGTGTCGATCGACACGGTAGTGTCGATCGATACCGTGGAATGTCAGAATTCTTATCCATCTTCAGCAACCTTCGACACAGAAGTTTGAAGTATCGATCGATACGGCAGGTATCGGTCGATACTAGTATCACGATACTAACACGTCATCTCAGCTCAAAATCCTCTCTCTGCTCGAGGTGATTGCATTGACATGTCCATGCTGTGGTTGAACTATCTTTCCCTTGACAGCGCGATGTCCGAGTTATTTGATTTTCCAGCATCTTTGATGGATTTCGAGAGCTGATTCTCCCATTCAGATCAGTGTATAAATTATCCAGCTTTCTATTAAAATCTCCATCTTTTCTTGTCCCCGCAGAATTTGTTCCAAGAGGATCTCCGCTCTTGACTGAGAATGCGGTTGGTAAGCTGAATTACCGTATTAGCGAGTAAAATCACCCTTGAAGTTTTTTGGGCAATGAGTGGCATCAAAACCAGATTGGTTACCTCCATCAGAACACCTGTTGATTCTTGTAAGCTTCTTTGTTGAACCAAATCCCCTGAAAACCAGAACCACCAATGTAGTTAACATCCTCGCCTCATCTTCAATGTTCTCTATTTCCTCAGCAAAATGTACAGCCTTCTTCGCCTTTCCCACTAAGAGGTTGTGCATCGTGGTCCAGCTTCTTGAACCTCGCAATGCGAACCGTCAACAACACTAGAGCCAAGCTGCCGAAATCAGCATTCTTGTGCTATTGCTAGACGCCAAGTTCTCAATCAGCTTCACAGCATCGGTTGGAACTAGTGTTGAAGTTCCCGCTGCTTGCAGAATCCAGTGCCATCTGATACCGCCAATCAATCCCTCCGTAAAAGATCCCGAAATGAACTGACGAAACCGTGATGCGGACAGTCTCTGGTAGGATCTGAATCGCACCCAAGCAGCCTTGAGTGCTTCTGTTGGACCTTGAGAAAATTGAGAGATCTTGTTCTGAGCTCCTCCGATCTCGCATCGTCATAGAAATTGTTGAATGCGTCTGGTCTGCCCAAGTAGAGATCCGGGAGGTAGCGCTTCAGCCAGAAGCTGCCTCTCCACCAAGAGAGTATGGAAAGAGCTTACAAAAGAGGTATTCCTGTGGTACTCCATTGTACTTCATGCGTGACCAAGTCCTCGAATTCTCGATGTGATCCATAGGTGCTCATGAGAGACCGTGAAGGGTGCTGTCCAACAAGAGCGGCAAGAAGCTTCAGCTCAAAGTCATTCCTCTGGAAAGTCGAATACGGATTGCTGCACGATTTGCATAGAATTGATCCGGTCGGTTGTATCGCCAAGCGTCCGCTCAGCCTCGGCGTGAGGTGGTTGACCCACCTTCATCATCATGCATCAAACCATGTGGAAGATCCATCTCAACTGTAGTCCTCTTTCGCCGAATTGTGCGCTCAAGCCTCGCTAGCCTGTGTTGAGAGATTGATCAGTGGTGTGTCCTTCTTTCTCCTGGTAGCACGCTGATGCATACACCTGAAAATCAAAAGACGAGAAAATAAGTAACCAAAATTAAAACAGATTCAGTGTCGATCGATACCAATGGAGATCGATCGATCGCGAAACTTAGACAAAATCGACAACTAAAATTCTAAAGGTGAATTTTTAGAGTCCCCGCAACGGCGCCAAATTTGATATGCTCAAATTAATACCCTATAATGATTACAGTTGCTAGAATAGTTAGGGTAACACAAGAACTCAAGAAAACTCACGAATAGATGAAAGATGCAGATCGTAAGCAAGAAACAATAATTGATTGAGAAAACAGATGATCAAATTAAACTTAGGTCGATTGATATGGAAGGAAACTAGGCTCAGGAAATTCTCAGGAAATCAATGATAACAATTAATCGTTAAAGTTCAATTCAATTAAGTGCGTTCGAACTCAAACACGAAAATATAGTTAACCAACTGTCGTTGCGAAAACTAAATAAGTCTAAAATCTAGAATTCCAAATCTCTTCGCAAATCCTACACATTAAACCAGCAATTAGTTCAAGTTTGATATGTTCACAATTCGATTAAACCAAATCTCTTTGCAGATAATCGAATTGCTCACCCTAGGTTTTATCAATTACTCAGCCGTGCCTAATCGATTAATCTAAGTTCTATGTTCTAGGTGATCAGGTTAGAAATAGCTTTGAGAACAACCTATGGTGAAGAACTATTCAGATTTTGAACCCTAACAAATCAATTGTCATAAATCAGAGAAATCCATATGAGAAATCCCTAAACCTAAAATGAGACTACTCAGACATGATAGATGAAACAAATAACATAACTAAATAAATCATGAAATTAAACAAAAGAATAAAAACAAGGGTTCGGGATCTTCTCTATGATGAACAGAGTCTTGGATCCGTCTCCCTCACAAAAGCTCTCAAATCTCAATAGTGGCTCAAGAATAATAGTTCAAAGTAAAGTCTGCCTCCCTCCGACCTAATGACTAAAAACTTACTTAAATAGGTCTAAAAACACGAGCTGGGTCTCTTTGTAAATAAGGGAAAGTATTGGGCTTCTTATGGTGAAAATTCTCTTCCTTGGATATCTCTATCTCCGTCACATGCGGTATCGACGATACCGGGATGGTGTCGATCGATACGATGGTGTCAATCGATACCGGATGGTGTCGATACTGGCTTCAAACGGGTACTTTCTTCGGTTTGCTCCAAAGGCTCCAAATGGTTCCAAAATCTCCAATTTCGTCCCAAACGTGCTAAGACCTGAAAAGACTCCAGAACGATACAAAAACACTAGAAAGACTCGATAAAACAACTTATATCATGGCTAAAAACGGGTAAAAACCATGATATATCACTTAACTGGTTTTGATGTTTGATGTCTAGGGAATAGCTTGATTGAGTTTTATTAAACCACTTGAATAGGCTAAGAGGACACACTGAGTCGATTACCCCCATCCTTAGGAACTTCTCTTGCACTGTTGAATTTGCTGCTAGTCCTATACGCTGCTCTTTACCCCCATATGCTATTTCTGTTATTGCTTGGTTTCTGCTAGTTCTTGTTAGTCATATACAGTATCTGTTTTAGTGTCCATTCTCAGTTTTTGTTTAGGTTGCTAGACCCCAATACGCTATTTGCTTGGCTTGACTTGAATTGCTTGATCGCATCCTTTTTGGTTAATATCTTCACCCTTATGGATTGACACCTTACTACTACGACGAAAACTTGGTCTAGTAAGGAATTGAACTATATCAAGGATTAACAGAGAATTCAATCAATGCAAGAGAAGTTCCTAAGGATGGGGTAATCGACTCAGTGTGTCCTCTTAATCTACCCAGGTGGTCTAACAAAACTCATTCAAGCTATTCCCTAGACATCAAACATCACAACCAGTTAAGTCCACTCCCGTGATAAGTAACCTCAAGCTAGACCAGTTCCAGACCCAATCCCTTGGCGAAATCTACCCTAGCAGGCAATAAGATTCAGTTCAATATTGTCAATAAACACCCTAGACAACTAATCCCTTAGGCTAGGTATGCAAATCTCTAAMATCAGTTCAGCATTTTATCAAACACCTTCTGGGTGGAAAAACACCTAAGTTCTAATCTCAATTGATCAGAGAGAAATTAGCATTGAGAACACTGATTTAGAAGGRAAATTAAACAATCTACTCTTAAACCACCTAGGAGACTAAGATTCCACACCTAATCTATCCCATCCTCAAGAACCCTAATGACTACTCAAAACTCATGATGAACATGAAGAACACAAACCCAKAAATCATAAAAACTTGCATAGATAAAGAGAAGAGATAGAGAAATGATAGAAACAGAGGAAATCAACTAAAAATAGCAAGTAGAAATCAAATTACAAAGTCTGGAAATCAAGAACAAGGAAGAACAATGAAGAACAKATAGTAAACTCGAAAATTAGGTCTAAAAAYGAACTCCTCTAGTCTTAATCCAACATTAGGTATTTATACTAAGTCTTAAAAACCCTAAAACGTCATGGGCAAAATGGTAAAAACGTGCAGGATAAGGTCCAGCTCGACCATGTCTTGGTCGAGTGGTGTGCTCGAGCTGGATGAAGTCAAGATTGCATTTTTATGTGTTGAGCTCGATCATGGAGCTCGAGCACCCATGCTCGAGCTCGGCCAAAAATCTCCAAGATGCCACCTTTTGTCTCAGCTCAATCCCTCAGCTCGAGCATAGGTGCTCGAGCTGAGCTTCTGCTACATCTCCTGCCTTAGCTCGACTCCTCGTCTTGAGCATGGGTGCTCGAGTCTGGTGTCCTAGACAGTCTTCTCCAGAATCGCCTGAAAGTACCTGTAAGCCAAATATGCAAGATGCAAACCTAATGCAAAACACCCTAAGTATGCAAAACTAGAAATAAATGACAAGAACAGTTAAATAACATGTCAAAATGTATGAAATATATCAACTCCYCCAAACTTAGTCTTTGCTTGCCCTCAAGCAAACAAAAGAATAAGAATGGAGAAGAGGTTTGAAAGTGGGGACTCAGAACCAAAACTTGCAAATTGTAACAGATGACCTCAATGTCCAAGTTACCAATTCTAGAATGCAAAGTTTATGAATTCTACTTAAAAACGTTAGCCATACTCTTCACAGCACAAGTTCAATCAAATCTCAACCTAGATATGCATTCAAATCTATCATTCCCCTTAACATTCATTTAAACAGAAACCATGAATCAAGCTATGCACATTCAATGAACTCATTTGGCTAAGAGTAAGGTCAAGAGACAAAGATGGTCCCTTCAGTATGGTTTTGTCATTTTAGAACAAGGATCTCTCAATGAAAAGGAATGAGCTTTAGTAGAATGCTAAAGGTAAGAACCAACCTATGCATACAAGAATAGACTCCCATCTACCCAGTCCTACACAAGTGTTCTTAACCTTCAAGTCTAAACCCAGAAAGTCATCCTAATTTTACCCTTGACCCTTAGGCTTCCCTTTTGATATCTTGGATGAGTTTCATCTTTTCTTTTTGTTTTTGGTTCTAGGAGGGGTTATACACATATACATCTAGCGGATTGGGGGTTTTTCTTAACTAGCTTAGGCATTTTTATATTTTTCAGACTTTTAAGCTTTCTGCCTTTTCTTTTCTTATATTATGCACATCCCCTAATCCTTTACTAAATACTTAAACATTCAGATCATTCCCCTCCTAAGAACTCTTAACCTTTTTCTTTCATCTTCCTCCAAGTTTTCTTTCTTTCTTTTCGCAGAACCAAACCCTATACCCAATGATCAAGATCCCACCTAGTCCTATCTGATTCAAAAATTGCAAACCAGAACTACATGAGAATCTATCCTTGTCAGCTCAAACCTAACACTTTCTACCAAGCTCATTCAGAACTAGGCCTCACATACTCAATAAAGTAACATGGCTTGAAAGAAGCTAGGCTATGGTAAAACTGTTCTAATGATGAGAAAGCCTACTGATTAGCAAGAGTGGTAAACAGTGAAAGAAAATCCAAGTATGTATATGGTATCCATGAGTTCAAATTCAATGCATACATGATAACTATAAGTCAAATTCAGGTTCAAATAGATAGGGAAAAGAAAATCACAGATGCTTCGTTAAGACTTAATCTAGTCAGGCATTAAAGCATGGTTCATTTACTTCAAGCTCAATAACAAAGCATTAAACAATTAGAAACGAGGGCATTGAAATCATATAGTTGAATCAGCAAGTTTACAAGGTTTAAATCATCATAATCCTCGTGCATATGCAACTATATGAAACAATCTAGACTCAATCCTAATATGAGATGCGACTACATAACACACTTTTTAAACATTTTTAAAAAATTTCAATTTTTTAGTTTTTCTATGCCATAAATGCAGACTTAAGAATTAAAAATAAGAACAGTAAAACAAATCAAAACAAATCTTAACCCTTCCCCAAACTTAAATTACAGTCCTGTATAAAAATTTGGAAAGAAAGATTAAGAAATAGAGAAAACATGAAAATGATGCAACTAATATATACGAATGGACGGAACGGTACCTCAAGGCTTGAGAAGAAGGAGGAGATCGAGTCCTCCATGCCTCACGCTGCATAGGTTGACTCGACTGGTGTGCTCGAGGGTGGCTCGAGTCGACGAGTGTGACTGCCTCGACTCGTGGTCGAGCTGACTGCCGAGCGACGCTCCGCCTGTATGCCTTCTTCTTTGCCTCCTTTCATGATTCACCTCTCATACTTTCCTGAAATCACACAATCAAGACAAAATCAAACAGCTTAGCACACTTATTTGACGCTTTAAAAACTAAAACAAAGAAATATGTACAGAGATAGACATGGGACTTCCTCCCAAGTGAGCTTGTTTATAGTCACTAAGCTTGACTTCCCTTTTTACTCAGGCAGAAGGCTCATCCAGAGGAATCAAGTTCCTTCTGAATGATGGTATCACTAGATAGGGCTTGAGCCTCTCCGTCACAGTGAATCGCTTTCCGCCTCTTTCCAAATAAGTGACTGCTCAGTGTGAAACTTCGACGGAGAACTTGTCCGACCATCTAGACTGAGCTTTCCTGAAACAGCTTGAGTCTAGAATTGAAGAGAAGGACTTGGTCACCAGCCTTGAACTCTTTGTGCAAGATCCTCTTGTCATGGAAGACCTTGGTCATCTCTTTGTAGACCTTAGAACTCTCATAAGCATCCAGCCTGATCCCTCCACTCACGCAGGTCCAATACTCTCTTTCCATGCGCAGTCTTGATATCCAAGTCTGAAGCCTTGTTGCCCATAACGCCTTGTACTCAATCTCAACAGGTAGATGACAAGCCTTGCCATAGAGGAGCCTGGAATGGCGTTCTCTCCCAATAGGGGTCTTGAATGAGTCCTGTAAGCCGCAGAGTCTCACTGCTTAAGTAGACCAATCTCTTTGAAACGCCACTACTTCTAGCCAAGATGGCTTTGATCCGCTTGTTGACACCTCCACTTGACACCAGTCTGGGATGATACGGCAGTAGCCACCTTGTGCTTGACCCCATGTTTCTTCTAAGATTCTCAGAACTACCATCGCAGTCGGACAGGCTATGGCTTCAACCCACTTTGAGACATAATCAACAGCCACTAAGATGTAGCTCTAAGAGGTGGGTTGAAAGGACCCATGAAATCAATCCCCCAAACATCAAACACCTCCACTTCCAAAATCAGATTCTGTGGCATCTCATTCCTCCTGCTGATGTTGCCCATTCTCTGGCAAGGATCACACCTAGTGATGAAGGCTTGAGCATCCCTGAACATTGTAGCCACCATAAACCTGCTTGCATTACCTTCGAAGCCTTGAATGTAGAAGTGTCCTCCATAGAACCGTGACAGTGCTTTAGACACCCCGAACCTCGTCGTGCTATACATCTTCTCGAAGACCATCTCGAACCCCTCAGACAGAAAGGCTGCCCCAAGTAGTGGGACATCTCTCGAAACTTTCTTCTGTAAGCATCAAGATCATCAGGTAATTCACCACATGCAAGGAAATTGGCCAGATCTGAATACCAAGGTATGTCCTTCACTCCTATCACAGAAACAGCATCTAGGAGTCTCTCATCAGGCATGGTGTCATCAACAGGTGCTRCATCATCTATCCTCATCCTTGACAAGTGATCAGCCACACCATTCTCTATACCCTTCTTATCAACAATCTCCATGTCAAACTCTTGGAGAAGGAGTATCCATCTGAGCAGTCTTGGCTTAGTATCCTTCTTAGCATAGATATGCCTTAGTGCTGCATGATCAGTATAGACTATCACCTTAGACCCAACCAGATAGCTTCTGAATTTCTCAAAAGCAAAGACTACAGCTAGCAACTCCTTCTCTGTTGTTGCATATCTCCCTTGAGCATCATCAAGCGTCCTGCTTGCATAGTAGATCACATGCAGCTTCTTCTCAATCCTTTGGCCCAGTACAGCTCCTACAGCATAGTCCGATGCATCACACATGATCTCAAACGGATAGTCCCAGTTTGGTGCTTGGACTATTGGAGCAGTGACTAAGGCTTCCTTAATGAGCTGGAAAGCCTTCAAACATTCTGTATCAAACAGGAACTCTTGCTCCTTGCACAACAGCCTTGTTAGTGGTCTGGCTATCCTTGAGAAGTCCTTGATGAACCTTCTGTAAAACCCAGCATGCCCAAGGAAACTCCTGATGTCCTTGACGTTTTTTGGTGGCTGCAGCTGCATCATCACATCAACCTTGGCCTTGTCTACCTCTATACCCTTCTCAGAAATTCTGTGACCCAAGACAATCCCTTCTCTGACCATGAAGTGGCATTTCTCCCAATTGAGCACCAGATTTGTCTCCTCACACCTAGTAAGTACCCTGCAAAGGTTCAAAAGGCAGGAGGAGAAAGAGGAGCCATACACGGAAAAATCATCCATGAATACCTCCACAGTCTCCTCAATTAGATCTGAGAATATAGAAGTCATGCATCTTTGGAAAGTAGCAGGTGCATTGCAAAGGCCAAAAGGCATTCTCCTATATGCAAAAGTTCCATAAGGGCAAGTAAATGTGGTCTTTTCCTGATCATTAGGGTGAATTGGAATCTGAAAGAACCCACTGTACCCATCTAGAAAACAGTAGTAAGGATGGTTAGCTAATCTCTCTAGCATCTGGTCAATGAATGGCAAAGGGAAGTGATCTTTCCTAGAAGCAGCATTCAATTTCCTATAGTCAATACACATCCTATGTCCTGTTACAGTCCTAGTAGGTATCAATTCATCCTTATCAGACTCGACCTGGATGCTCTAGCAGACGTGATCGAGCTAAGGCAGGAGATGGTGCAGAAGCAGACTCGAGCACCTATGCTCGAGCCAAGGGGTCGAGCTGAGGCGAAAGACGGCGTCTTGGAGAATTTTGGCCGAGCTCGAGCACACCTGCTCGAGCTCCATGATCGAGATCAAGATAAAAGAGGAGTCTTGGAATACTCGGGTCTAGCTCGAGCCCATACGATCGAGTAGGAGGGTCGAGCGCAACACATAAAAATGCAATCTTGATTTCACCAGCTCGAGCACACCACTCGACCAAGACAGGCTCGAGCTGGACCTTATCCTGCACTTATTTACCATTTTTCCCATGACGTTTTAGGGTTTTTAAGACTTAGTATAAATACCTAATGTTGGATTAAGACTAGAGGAGTTCATTTTTAGACCTAATTTTCGAGTTTACTATCTGTTCTTCATTGTTCTTCCTTGTTCTTGATTTTCAGACTTTGTAATTTGATTTCTACTTGCTATTTTTAGTTGATTTCCTCTGTTTCTATCATTTCTCTATCTCTTCTCTTTATCTATGCAAGTTTTTATGATTTATGGGTTTGTGTTCTTCATGTTCATCATGAGTTTTGAGTAGTCATTAGGGTTCTTGAGGATGGGATAGATTAGGTATAGAATCTTGGTCTTTCAGGTGGTTTAAGTGTAGATCGTTTGATTTCCCTTCTAAATCAGTGTTCTTAATGCTAGTTTCTTTCTGATCAATTGGAATTAGAACTTAGGTGTTTTTCCACCCAGAAGGTGTTTGATAAAATGCTTGAATGAACTGATGTTAGAGATTTGCATACCTAGCCTAAGGGATTAGTTGTCTAGGGTGTTTATCGACAATATTGAACTGATTCGTATTGCCTGCTAGGGTAGATTTCGCCAAGGGATTGGGTCTGGAACTAGTCTAGTTTGAGGTTACTTACCACGGGAGTGGACTTAACTGGTTTTGATGTTTGATGTCTAGGGAATAGCTTGATTGAGTTTTRTTAAACCACTTGAATAGGCTAAGAGGACACACTGAGTCGATTACCCCCATCCTTAGGAACTTCTCTTGCACTGTTGAATTTGCTGCTAGTCCTATACGCTGCTCTTTACCCCCATATGCTATTTCTGTTATTGCTTGGTTTCTGCTAGTTCTTGTTAGTCMTATACAGTATCTGTTTTAGTGTCCATTCTCAGTTTTTGTCTAGGTTGCTAGACCCCAATACGCTATTTGCTTGGCTTGACTTGAATTGCTTGATCGCATCCTTTTTGGTTAATATCTTCACCCTTATGGATTGACACCTTACTATACTACAACGAAACTTTGGTCTAGTAAGAAATTGACCTATATCAACAATGCACAGGAGAAATCCAAGTACTATCTGATATAGGATATATGATTCCAGCCCCTRGCAACTTAAGAATTTCCTTTTTAACAACTTCTTTTAAGTTTGGGTTCAATCTTCTCTGAGGTTCAATGCTAGCATATGATTCGTTTTCCAAGTGAATTCTGTGAGTGCACAAGCTAGGTGAAATTCCTTTAATGTCATCTAGAGAATATCCTATAGCCTTTCTAAATTTTCTCAACTCAGTCAACAGCAAATGCAACTCATCATCACTAAGCATATCATTTACTATGATTGGATAAGTAGAATTTGGTTCAAGAAAGGCGTACCTTAGCCTATAAGGAAGAGGTTTGAGATCTACCTTAGGTGCTCGGAGTTCTGACCAGTCGTCTGTTGCAGAGGAGGCTGGCTCGGTGGTAGACTCGATCTGATGGCTCGAGTCAGATGTCCTGGACAGCTTAGCTCGAGCTCCATGGTCGAGCTCGGTGTCCTCTACAGCATTAATTTCTGTGTTGATCCCTATCAGCTCCTCAAACCTTTCTGATTCTTCCAGAACCTTGTGTGAGTCCAAAATCATCTCATACCCCAAAGTCTCAGCATGTAGATACCCATCTTCACCACTCTTGGTTAAGGCAGTCTGAAGGTGATCCTCTTGATTAAGTTCCTCCAGAAGTTCATCAGCAAGCTTATCCATTACCTCAACATAGAAGACTTGTCCTTCTATTTCCGGCTTCCTCATAGTGTCCCTGACATCAAATGTCATCTTGAAATCACTCCCAAGGTTGAGATCGATCTTTCCTTTTCTGACATCAATGACTGCACCAGCTGTAGCAAGGAAAGGTCTTCCCAGAATCAGAGGATCTCTTGGCTCCTCATCCATCTCAAGAACTATGAAGTCTGTAGGTATCTCCACTAAACCAACCCTTAGAGGAAGATCTTGTAGCATACCATGAGGAGTCCTGATAGATCTGTCAGCAAGCACCAGAGAGATGTTGCAGACTTATAGCGAACCCTAACTTTCAGAACGATAGTGGCATAAGACGATAGATGCTCCAAGATCACGAGAGACTTGAAAACCAATGGACCGAGAGAGCACGGTAGAATGAAAAAGAACCTGGTCGCTAACTTCTCTCTCTGATGACTCTCTTCTGAATGATGGCGCACCTCCTCGATAGACAACCATACCCTGAACTGCCTTGTCTTTCTCAGCCATCTGCATCCTTCAAAAACTTCGATAAGGTGTACCATGGAGAAGGCATCAATGAGGGGCAACCTGATCTCAGCTTCCTTTATATGCTTATCAAAGATTTGCTTATGTTTCTCCATTAAGTCCTTCTTAAACCTCCTTGGGAAAGGCAATTTGGGCTTGTAAGGAGGAGGGACATAAGTGCCTTCTTTTCCTCTGAAATCACAGTTTTAGTGCAGGAGGTAGACGTCACCACTCTGGTCGAGCTGTGGTCTCGAGCTGGACGGGGGTCTCAGCTCGAGTATACCGGTCGAGGCGCCCAAGAAGCGTAAAACTTGTTTTGGTCGTTTTTGGAAACCAAATCCTCCCCATCTCGATCTTCACTGTCCTCAGTGATTGTAGGAGGTCCTTCCCTTTCAGGTAACTCCTTTCCATTCCTCAAAGTGATGGCATTGATGTGAGCATAGTCCAGGGTTTTTACGCTTTTCTGGGAGTTGGGAAGAGTTAGAGGAAGAAGCGGTTTTGCCTTCTATGGACCGAATCTTGGATTGCAGGGACTCAATCTTGCTGTTAAGATCATTGTAAGTGTAGTCCATCTGAGTTTTAATTTCACCAAACTTGGCTGCCTCAGTGCACCAGCTTGACCGTAGGAGTTGCTGCAGCAAGTTGTTTGTCTGTTGATCTGGAGCGGTAGAAGACTGAGCGTGGTGAGACTGAAAACCCGGTGGTGGACACAGGGCTCCCTGTTGCGGATGATGAGTCTGATAGTGCGGCCTAGGAGCAAAGTTCTGTTGCTGATTGTAGGGAACAAAAGGCTTGGACTGAGTTTGTTGCTGAGGTGGGTAGACCTGATCCTGAGGGTTAGCAACGTTGGTACTCCTGTAGGACAGATTCGGGTTATTCTTGTAGTTGATGAAACCTTTGTGACGACTGATTCTGCATGCACATCTCCTCTAGGCCATCATCATTCCCATCTTGAACCTGAAAAACTGTATCCTTAGAAGCAAAGTGAACCTGCTTTTCTTTAGCAGCTTGATCCAACTTAGATCAAGGCCTTGATGGCCCTAGATCATTTAGTAGCAACACTCTCGGACACTCCTCTCATACTCAGCGAGTAGTTACCATCAGATTGTGCTAGGTTCTCCACAAGTGCCCAAGCATCAAGCGTCTTGGTTGAGGAAGTTACCACGCGGCTGTATCTAGAAGCATTCGGACCTTGGGAAGAACTCCAGAAGTGCTAAGGAGAGACTGCTGAAACCGTGGTGGGCACCTGAAGTAGCCCTTGAAACGATCCCAGCATTCTGCAAACTTTTACCATCCTTCTGAGTAAATCCAGCGATTTCATTCCTCAAGCGTGCTGTCCTAGCATTGGAGAAGAACTTGGCAAGGAAGGCTTTCTTGCAGTCATCCTATGAAGTGATGGAACCATGGGGTAGAGTCTTTTCCCAGTGATGGGCTCGGTCACCAAGAGAGAAGGGAAAGAGCCTGAGCTTGAAACCATCTTCACTGACACCATTGATCTTGGTAAGGCTGCAGAGCCTATCAAACTCATCCAGGTGATCAAGAGGGTCTTCCATAGGCAGTCCATGAAACTTGTTGTTCTACACCATAGCAATCAAGCTGTTTTTGATTTTGAAATTGTTGTTCTGGATAGTAGGAGGGACAATCCCCGGCAACGGCGCCAAATTGATATAGGTCAATTTCTTACTAGACCAAAGTTTCGTTGTAGTATAGTAAGGTGTCAATCCATAAGGGTGAAGATATTAACCAAAAAGGAAATGATCTAGCAATTCAAGTCAAGCCAAGCAAAGAGTGTATAGGACTCTAGCTACCTAGACAGAAACTGAAAACAGAAGATAAAATAGATACTATCTAGGACTAACAGAAGCAGAGCAATAACAGAAACAATGTATAGGACTAACAGAGAATTCAATCAAAGAGAAGTTCCTAAGGATGGGGTAATCGACTCAGTGTCCTCTTAATCTACCAGGTGGTCTAACAAAACTCATTCAAGCTATTCCCTGACATCAAACATCACAACCAGTTAAGTCCACTCCCGTGATAAGTAACCCAAGCTAGACCAGTTCCAGACCCAACCTTGGCGAAATCTACCCTAGCGGCAATAAGATTCAGTTCAATATTGTCAATAAACACCCTAGACAACTAATCCCTTAGGTATGCAAATCTCTAACATCAGTTCAGTCAAGCATTTTATCAAACACCTTCGTGGAAAAATACCTAAGTTCTAATCTCAATTGATCGAGAGAAATTAGCATTGAGAACACGATTTAGAAGGAAATTAAACAATCTACTCTTAAACCACCTAGGAGACTAAGATTCCACACCTAATCTATCCCATCCTCAAGAACCCTAATGACTACTCAAAACTCATGATGAACATGAAGAACACAAACCCATAAATCATAAAAACTTGCATAGATAAAGAGAAGAGATAGAGAAATGATAGAAACAGAGGAAATCAACTAAAAATAGCAAGTAGAAATCAAATTACAAAGTCTGAAAATCAAGAACAAGGAAGAACAATGAAGAAGTATAAACTCGAAAATTAGTCAAAAATGAACTCCTCTAGTCTTAATCCAACATTAGGTATTTATACTAAGTCTTAAAAACCCTAAACGTCATGGGCAAAATGGTAAAAACGCAGGATAAGGTCCATGACCATGTTCGTCGAGTTCGAGGGTGAAATCAAGATTGCATTTTTATGTGTTGAGCTCGAGCAGGTGACTCGATTGTATGGGCTCGATCATGGAGCTCGAGCATGGGTGCTCGAGCTCGGCCTAAAATCTCCAAGATGCCACATTTTGTCTCAGCTCAATCCCTCGGCTCGAGCATAGCCGAGCCGAGCTCGCTACATCTCCGCCTTATGCTCGACTCTGTCGAGCATGGGTGCTCGAGTCTGGTGTCCTAGGTACGAGTCTAACTTCTCCTGCCTTAGCTCGACTCCGTCTTGAGCATGGGTGCTCGAGTCCTGGTGTCCTAGACTGAGTCTAACTCTCAATCCTGAAAGTACCTATAACAAGCCAAATATGCAAGATGCGTGCAAACCTAATGCAAAACACCCTAAGTATGCAAAACTAGAAATAAATGACAAGAACAGGTTAAATAACATGTCTAAATGTATGAATTATGCAAGCTAAAATGATGCAAAATGCAAACATATCACATAACATACAACAAAGTTTACCATAACATACAGACGTTGGAGTTACTTTTTTGGGCCAAGAACATCACGGAAAGCTTCCTTGGAAGCTTCACAAAGAGAGAGCATCGACCATACACAGTCAATGCACCTCCGAGAACACCGACTAAGTAACATCGAGCAGAGCATCGACCAGGAGGGGTCGATGCCAAGCTGACATCAAGCCACATCGACGCAAGCATCGACCAAGAGTGGTCGATGCACATCCTGAGCCAGAGCATCGACCCAGAGCAACGACCATACCCGGTTGATGCTGATGTTCTGAGAGAAAGAAAGGAAACTTCCGTTTCTACATGATTCAAGATATGGAAGCTTGGTAAATGCGAATTAGGGTCTTCTAGAAGCTTGTAGCTTCAGAGGCTCGTGTTCATTATTTCCAAGGGCCTTAGTACTATATAAACACATGTAGCCTCAGTCATAAACAATCTTTGTAACTTTGACACATTTTCATATCAATAAAAGAGTTCTTTTTCTAGGTTTACTTCTTTCTCTTGTTTCTGTTTATGTTTATGTTTAAGCTTTGAGTTTCTATTCTTAGTTTAGTTTATTGTTTATTGTTTATTGTTTTCTATTCCTAAGCCCTATCTCTTTTGTAACCTCGCAGAGAGATAAGGGAGTAAATTCTTTAGAACACTAGGGTGGTGGTCGATGATGGGATCCACTTTCTAGGATTTTAATTATGTTTGTTTGTTCTTAATCAATCTAGCTACTATATTATGCAATCTCAATGCTAAGTTATGTCCTACGGGAGATGCTTAAGGTTATAACCAAATCTAGTAGGTGTGGTTATACGAATAGAAGCTCTTAGCATCACGAGAGTGGGTTAAAACTTTAAATCTGCATATTAGAGAGTATTAGCTATGGTCGAGTTTGTTGTTTGATAGAGTATCTTAAAGCTAATCTAATTGTGGCCAAGTTAGGTTGTGATCTCAGGAATACATCGTCAAGAGAGTGGGATTGTATTCTAGAAATAGATACATCATTCACTCTTCGTCTTAGTCACGCTTTATCGTAGTTAATCGTTGGATGGTGTGACAGTCTCCAAACGATGTGTCTCTCACACATAAAAGTAATCGATGATAGGATTGCGTGTAATGCGTAAAGGTCTCCATGAGAGTGGGTCTGACACAGTGACTAGCATACCACGAGAGTGGACTAGCCTAACTTCTATATCCCTCTATTGACAAACATAAACTAAAAATGTGGAACATAAATCCTATAATTTAGTTTCCCTGTAAATCGACTATCACCCAATTCTCTGTAAATATTTATTTATGTTTATTTATTCGTATTATTTAAATTATGTTATTTATTTTATGTTATTTATTTTATGCTATTTAATTTCTATTATTTACTTATGCAATTTAATTTATGATATTTATTTTTCTTTTATTTCATATATGCAATTTAATTCATTTATTTAATTATGCAATTCAATTTTGCATTTAGTATTTTATTTACTGTTTTATTTATTTTATTACATATTAGTTTAGGACACAACCCCTCTTTACTTAATCTGCCTAGATTAGATTTGCATTTGCATTCTCTGTGTATTATTCTATTCTCTATGTGGTTCGATCTCGTACGTTATACAATTGCATTGATTGTGCATTTGCGGTCTTATGGGTTAAACTCTCGAGACTACCCTATAGGTAGAGCTCGGGTGAAACCTGAGAAAGAGGAGTGATATGTTTGCATTTTGCATCGTTTTAGCTTGCATAAATCATACGTTTTGACGTGTTATTCACCCCGTTCTTGTTATTTATTCCGAGTTTTGCATACTTAGAGTATTTTGCATTAGGTCTGCATACATCCTGCATATTTGGCTTGTTACAGGTACTTTCGGGTGATTTTGGAGAAGTTAGACCAGAAGCTGTCTGGGACATGCTGATCGAGTCCGTGTTGAGCGAAGATGTCGGGGCATGTCGATCGAAGTCCGTGCTGAGCGAAGCGTCGGGCATGCTGATCGAGTCCGCGCTGAGCGAAGCTGTGCTGATCGAGTCCGTGCTGCGCGGAAGCTGTCCAGGGCATGCTGATCGAGTCCGTGCTGACGAGGCTGTCTAGGAGCATGCTGATCGTCGTAGATACCCATGCGTACGGATCGAGTGCGAGCAGGAGATGGGAGCAAGCTCGGCTCGAGCACCCATGCTGAGCTGTATGAAAGGATCAAGTGCAGCGTCTTGATCTTGAAGTTTCAGAACCCAGCTCGAGCCCCCTGTCGAGTGGACTACTCAAGCTCATCTCAGAAAAATGCAGTCTTGATTTCTGTTTGAGCAAGCACTCGACCAACACTTAGGCCGAAGCTGGACCTTATCCGCACATTTTTATTATTTTCGCATGACGTTTAGGGCTTTTAAGACTTAGTATAAATACAATGTTGGGTTAAGACTAAGGGGACGACGTTTATCTCTAATATTTCGAGTTTTCCTTGTGTTATTCTCTGTTCTTAGTTTCCAGAACTTGTAATTTGATTTCTACTTGTTATTTTGAGAGTTTGTTCATACTACATCATTATCTCTATCTATTTCTATCATCTATGCAAGTTTTTATGATTTCTGGGTTTGTGTTCTTGATGTTCTTCATGAGTTTTGAGTAGTCATTAGGGTTCTTGAGGATGGGATAGATTAGGTATAGAATCTTGGTCTTTCAGGTGGTTTAAGTGTAGATCGTTTGATTTCCCTTCTAAATCAGTGTTCTTAATGCTAGTTTCTTTCTGATCAATTGGAATTAGAACTTAGGTGTTTTTCCACCCAGAAGGTGTTTGATAAAATGCTTGAATGAACTGATGTTAGAGATTTGCATACCTAGCCTAAGGGATTAGTTGTCTAGGGTGTTTATCGACAATATTGAACTGATTCGTATTGCCTGCTAGGGTAGATTTCGCCAAGGGATTGGGTCTGGAACTAGTCTAGTTTGAGGTTACTTACCACGGGAGTGGACTTAACTGGTTTTGATGTTTGATGTCTAGGGAATAGCTTGATTGAGTTTTATTAAACCACTTGAATAGGCTAAGAGGACACACTGAGTCGATTACCCCCATCCTTAGGAACTTCTCTTGCACTGTTGAATTTGCTGCTAGTCCTATACGCTGCTCTTTACCCCCATATGCTATTTCTGTTATTGCTTGGTTTCTGCTAGTTCTTGTTAGTCCTATACGGTATCTGTTTTAGTGTCCATTCTCAGTTTTTGTCTAGGTTGCTAGACCCCAATACGCTAYTTGCTTGGCTTGACTTGAATTGCTTGATCGCATCCTTTTTGGTTAATATCTTCACCCTTATGGATTGACACCTTACTACTACAACGAAAACTTGGTCTAGTAAGAAATTGACTTATATCAATTTGGCGCCGTTGCCATTTGGGTGTTGTTTGTTACAATTAGGATTTCAAAATATTCTAGATCAAGTTCTTTTACAGTTCTTACACTAACTTGACTGTCTTTCCATTTTCAGGTACACATCCACCTGCAAACCAGATCAAGAGGAAGTCAGAACCTCCTCCRCCCCATCGACAATATTGACAGTTACCACAGCGATTGCGGCTGGAAAACATCAAGGCGATCATCAAAATCCACTCGGCATGGAAGACCCAGGTTCAAGACCCTCCTGTGAGGCCCGTTTGATAGGGCCGGAGATGCCTAACACTCATACCAACAACAAGGCATTGTCCCTCCTACGGTCCAGAACAACAATTTCGAGATCAAGCAGCTTGATCGCCATGTTGCAGAACAACAAGTTTCATGGACTACCTATGGAGGACCCTCTTGATCATCTGGATGAGTTCGATAGGCTCTGCAGCCTTACCAAGATCAATGGGGTCAGTGAAGATGGTTTCAAGCTAAGGCTCTTTCCCTTCTCTCTGGTGCCAGGCCCATCAGGAAAGACTACCCCATGGATCCATCACTTCATGGGATGGCAGAAAGCCTTCTTGGCCAGTTCTTCTCAATGCCGGAGACTCGCTTGAGGAATGAAATTTCTGGATTCACTCAGAAGGATGGTGAAAGTTTCTGTGAATGCTGGGAACGCTTCAAGGGCTACACTACCCAATGCCCTCACCATGGTTTCAGCAATGAGTCACTCCTTAGCACTCTCTACAGAGGAGTTCTCGAAGGTCCGCATGCAATACGCCAGGTTTTAATTTCCTCAACCAAGGCGTTGATGCTGGCTGGGCACTTGTGGAGAACCTAGCCCAATCTGATGGTAACTACACTGCTGAGTATGATAGGAGTGTCCGGCATTGGAGCAGATGATCGACTAGGGCCATCAAGGCCTTGACTAAGTTAGATCACTACTACAGGAAGAAACAGGTTCACTTTGCTTCGAGGATACAGTCTTCCAAGTTCAAGATGGAGAGGATGATGATATAGAGGAGGTCACTATGTGCAGAATCGGGTCGTCACAAAGGTTTTATCAACTCGAACAACCGAATCGTCTTCGAGTACCAATCGCCAACCCTCGGATCAAGTCTACCCACCTCAGCAACCTCAGTCCAAGCCTTTTGTTCAATCAACAGAACTTTGCCTAAACCGCATTTTCAGAATCCTCACCAACAACAGGGGCCCGTTTCCACCACCAGGTTTTCTCGCACGCTCGTCTTCTATTGCTCGGATCACAGGAAACGCCTTGCTGCAGCAACTCCTGGTCAAGCAGCTGGTGCTTGAACAGCCAAGAAGTTTGGTGAACTTAAAACCCAGATGGACTACACTACAATGATCTTAACAGCAAGATTGAGTCTCTCGTCCAAGATTCGTTCCATCGAGGACAGCTTCATCCTCTCACAACTCCCAGGTAAAGTGGTCCAGAACCCTAAGGACTACGCTCACATCAATGCCATCACTGCGGAGTGGGAAGGAGTTACCTGCGGGAAGGACCTCCTGATCAGAGGACAGTGAAGATCAAGAGGGGAGGATTTGGTTCCCAAACAACCAAGACAAGAGTTCCACGCCTCTGGAGCACTGACTCGACTAATGGTCAAGACAGTCTACCTCTACTAAATCTGTGATTTCAGAAGAAAAGAAGGCACCATATGTCCTCCTCCTTACAAGCCCAAATTGCCTTTCCCAAAGAGGTTTAAGACTTAATGGAGAAACATAAACAAATCTTCGATAAGCATATCAAGGAAGTGAGATCAGGTTGCCTCTCATTGATGCCTTCTCCATGGTACCTGCCTTCAAAGTTTYTGAAGGATGCAGTAGCTGAGAAAGACAAGAAGATTCAGGGTATGGTTGTCCTATCAGAGGAGTGCAGCGCCATCATTCAGAAGAGAGTCGTCAAAGAGAAGTTAGGCGACCCAGGTTCTTTCACTTTACCGTGCTCTCTAGGTCCACTAGTTTTCAAGAAATCTCTCTGTGATCTTGGCGCATCTATCAGTCTTATGCCACTCTCGGTAGCAAGGAAGCTAGGATTCAGCAACTATAAGTCCTGCAACATCTCTCTGGTGCTTGCAGACAGATCAATTAGGACTCCTCATGGTATGCTAGCAGATCTCCCTCTGATGGTTGGTACAGTGGAGATACCTACAGATTTTATAGTTCTTGAAATGGATGAAGAACCAAGAGATCCTCTGATTCTGGGAAGACCTTTCCTTGCTACAGCTGGTGCAATCATTGATGTCAGAAAAGGAAAAATCGATCTCAACCTCGGGAGTGACTTCAAGATGACATTTGATGTCAAGGAGACTATGAGAAAGCCGGAAATAGAAGGACAAGTCTTCTATGTTGAGGTCATGGACAAGCTTGCTGATGAGCTTCTGGAGGAGCTTAATCAAGATGATCACCTTCAGACTGCCTTAACCAAGAGTAGTGAGGATGGGTATCTACATGCTGAGACTTTGGGGTATGAAATGATTTTGGACTCACACAAGGTTCTGGAAGAATCAGAAGGGTTTGAGGTACTGATAGGGGTCAACACAGAAATTCTAGCTGTCCAGGATACTGAGCTCGACCCTGCAGCTCGAGCTAAGATACCCAAGACGTCAAACTCGACCCTGCAGATCGAGTCTAACATCGAGCTAGCCTCCTCTGCAGCAGACGACTGGTCAGAACTCCGGGCACCTAAGGTAGACCTCAAACCTCTTCCTTCTGGGCTAAGGTACGCTTTCCTTGGACCAAACTCTACTTACCCAATCATAGTAAATGACATGCTGAATGATGATGAGTTGAATTTGCTGTTGATTGAGTTGAGGAAGTATAGGAAGGCAATAGGATACTCTCTTGATGATATAAAGGGAATTTCACCAAGCTTGTGCACTCATAGAATCCATCTGGAAAATGAATCATATGCTAGTATTGAACCCCAGAGGAGATTGAATCCTAATTTAAAAGAAGTTGTTAAATTCTTAAGTTGTTAGGAATGGAATCATATACCCCATATCTGATAGTACTTGGATTTCACCTGTGCATTGTGTACCTAAGAAGGGAGGTATTACTGTGGTTAGGAATGATAAGGATGAATTGATACCCACTAGAACTATCACTGGCCATAGGATGTGTATTGATTACAGGAAGTTAAATCTATCTAGGAAAGATCATTTTCCATTGCCATTCATTGATCGATCTTTAGAAAGACTTCTAATCATCCATATTACTGTTTCTTAGATGGATATAGTGGTTTCTTTCAAATTCCTATTCATCCTAATGATCAAGAGAAAACTACATTCACTTGTCCATATGGAACATTTGCATATAGGAGAATGCCTTTCGGTCTTTGTAATGCACCTGCTACTTTTCAGAGATGCATGACTTCTATATTCTCGGATTTAATAGAGGAGACTGTTGAGGTATTCATGGATGACTTTTCCGTGTATGGCTCTTCTTTCTCCTCCTGTCTTTTGAACCTTTGCAGGGTACTCACTAGGTGTGAAGAAGCGAATCTGGTTGAACTGGGAAAAGTGCCACTTTATGGTCAAGGAAGGGATCGTCTTGGGGCACAAAATTTCTGAGAAGGGTATAGAGGTAGACAAAGCCAAGGTTGATGTGATGATGCAGCTGCAGCCACCAAAAAACGTCAAGGACATTAGGAGTTTCCTTGGGCACGCTGGGTTTTACAGAAGATTCATCAAGGACTTCTCAAGATAGCCGGACCAGCAAGGCTGTTGTGCAAGGAGCAAGAGTTCTGTTTGATACCGAATGTTTGAAGGCTTTCCAGCTAATTAAGGAAGCCTTAGTCACTGCTCCGATAGTCCAAGCACCAAACTGGGATCACCCGTTTGAGATCATGTGCGACGCATCGGACTATGCTGTAGGGTACTGGGCCAAAGTTGAGAAGAAGCTGCATGTGATCTACTATGCAAGCGGATGCTTGATGATGCCCAGGAGATATGCCACACAGAGAAGGAGTTGCTGGCTAGTCTTTGCCTTTGAGAAATTTAGAAGCTATCTGGTTGGGTCTAGGTGATAGTCTATCTGATCATGCAGACTAAGACATATCTATGCTAAGAAGGATACTAAGCCAAGACTGCTCGGATGGATACTCCTTCTTCAGAGTTTGACATGGAAATTGTTGATAAGAAGGGAATAGAGAATGGTGTGGCTGATCACTTGTCAGGATGAGGATAGATGACCCAGCACGTTGATGACACCATGCTGACGAGACTCTAGATGCTGTTTCTGATAGGAGTGAAGGACATACCTTGGTATTCGATCTAGCTAATTTCCTTGCATGTGGTGAGTTACATGATCTTGGCCTACGAGAAAAAGAAGTTTCGAGAGATGTCAAGCACTACTCTGGGACGAACCTTTCTATACAAGAGAGAATACGATGGTGCATTCGGAGGTGCATAGCACAGAGCGAGGTTCGAGGGTGTGCTTGAGCACTGTCATGGGTCTGCTTATGGAGGACACTTTGCTACGTTCGACTGCAGAAGGTACTGCGGTTATGGTGGCTACAATGTTCAGAGATGCTCAGCCTTCATCACCAAGTGTGATCCTTGCAGAGAGAATGGGAAACATCGGAGAAGGAATGAGATGCCACAGCAATTTTGGAAGTAGAGGTGTTTGGCGTTTGGGGGATTGATTTTATGGGTCCTTTCAACCCACCATCTTGGGAACAGCTACATCTTGGTAGCTGTTGATTATGTCTCGAAGTGGGTTGAAGCCATAGCTTGCCTAGCAATGATGCAAAGGTAGTTCGAAGATGTTCAAGCATCATTTTTCCCAGATTTGGTGTGCGAGAGTTGTTATCAGTGATGGGGGTCTCACTTCATCAACAAGCTCTTTGAGAATCTTCAAGAAGCATGGGGTAAAGCACAAGGTGGCTACACCATATCACCCCAGACTAGTGGTCAAGTAGAGGTGTCAACAAGCGGTCAAAGCCATCCTGGCTAGAGTAGTGGGCGTTTCAGAAGAGATTGGTCTAAGCTGGATGAAACCCTCGGGCGTACGGGCGGCATTCAAGACTCTATAGGGAGCATTCCAGCTCCTTCGGCAAGGCTTGTCACCTACCTGTTGAAGTTGAGTATAAGGCGTTATGGGCAACAAAACTTCTGAATTTGGATATCAAGTCTGCAGGAAAGAGAGTATTGGACCGCAGGCTAGAAGAGATCAGGCTGGATGCGTATAGAGTTCTAAGATCTACAAAGAACCAAAGCCTTCCATGACAGAGAATCTTGCACAAGGAGTTCAAGGTTGGTGATCAAGTCCTCCTTTTCAATTCTCGACTCAAGCTGTTTCCGGGAAAGCTCAAGTCCAGATGGTCCGGACCGTTTTCTGTCAAGGAAGTTTCACCCTACGGAGCGATCACCTTATTTGGAAAGGGAGGAAACGAATTCACAGTGAATGGACAGAGGCTCAAACCCTATCTAGCTGATACCATCATTCCAGAAGGAACTTCGATTCCTCTGGATGAGCCTTCCTGAACAAAACAGGAAGTCAAGCTTAGAGACTTTAAACAAGCTCACTTGGGAGGAAGTCCCATGTCTATCTCTGTACATATTTCTTTGCCTTAGTTTTTAAAACGTCAAATAAGTGTGCTAAGCTATTTTGTCTTGATTGTGTGATTTTAGGAAAGCAAGAGAGGTGGATCATAAACCTTAGGAGGAATTTTCAAAATTTAAAATTCTGACATGTGGACCCAAGTCGGAGGTGTCATGGTCATCTAGCTCACATGCCCAAGTCGGAGGTGTCATGGTCAATCTGAGCTCACATGCCCAAGTCGGAGGTGTCACGGTCTGACGTCACGAACAAGTCAGAAGAGTGTTTGGTCGACCCACGCGCAGAATCCGATTATGTCGCTCGAGTCTCACCAGATGGAGCCCACTCGACCACACACGCTCCTCCTTGTCCTTTGTCCCTCCCACTTGTCTATACAAGCCAAACTTCGATTGAGAAGATGCCAAAGCGTCCTCGGTCAGGTGTCGGACTCGAGCCCACACTCCTCACACGCCTTGCTCGATCCCACCTCCAGCTCGAGCCCACGCTTTCAACACGCTCCACTTAACGACCACACGCTTTCAATGCGCTCCAACGATCTCGACTTCGGCTATATATACCGAACTCACTCCATACTTTACTCACACCAACCATTCTCAATCCTCTCTTTCATTTCCAGAAATTTCTCAATTTGTTTTTTGCTCTTGAGGCTAATCCTCACGATTTTGAGTTCTCTTTCCTTGTCTTTGATCGAGTCTCAGGTATGGACCCTCGCCAAGCCCGTCGTAGGTCAGCTAAAGCACTCGCCCGAAACTTCCAGATGTGGAGAGAGAGCATTCCTCCAGCCGAAGAGCAAGAACACGAACAAGCCGCGAGCAGAACAAATTGCGGTACCCATGGAGTATGAAGTCACGCCGGACTCGACCACATATGCCCAAGCCCAAGGATCAAGCCAGAAGGGCCGGAAGTCTCGCTTGAGCACCCACACTCGAGCCGGTGAAGCAGAGGCGAGTCACCGTGTCAGCGTGAGGGACAAGACCGATGGAGGCTATCCCGCATCTACGCGATGAAGAAGCAGAGGAAGAGAGCCTCGGTTGATAAGGAAGCCTCGGCGGATGAGCACCACGCTCGAGTGGAGGTCGGGACAAGCTACTCAGTATCAAACAAGAAGCTCACTCAGGCCAAAAGTGAAGGAAAAGCAAATCAAGAGTATGCATCAGATGGTGAAAGGAGGAAGAGCCTAAGTTGATAAGGCACCCGAAAGAAGAACACCAAACCCTCTGCGACCAAGTACCAGAGGCCCTCCTTGAGCGTAATTTTGAAGGAGCGAGATACAAAGAAACAATGCAAGCACTCGGGATTGCTAAAGATATGGAATATCTCTTTGAGGCGGGAGGTATAAGACAATTCATGAACAGCATGGGCTCTGAGGAAGAGGCGTGCCACTTCCTCTCGTCCCAAGGTTCATTTTACGATGAGGAGCGATGTTGAACCGATGGCGGCCGGCTTCATTACCTTCGGCGTGCAGAGGACAATGTTATGCCACACCATGCAGAATCTATATATGGTTTTTGGAGGTAGTGATTGAATTTTGATCATGAGGAGCTCCAGCAATTATGGTCGACCATAGGAGACGGCACCAAACTCAGAAGCAAGAGTTCAAGCATCCGAAGCCCTGTCTGACACAAAAATAGCAAGCTCATGTTTGCCGGGAAGGTGACGGGGCGGTGAATGAAGTGAGCTAAGGATCTGGACTTATGCTACTGCCACAGGGAACAGATATGGGCGGAAGATGCGGGCGATAGAGCGATGCTAACCTCGCCCTTACGATGGAGCAATTCTAAACTACAAGGACTGGGCGATAAAGATGGGCAAGATGAAGATGGATGGCGCGGTGACCTCATATTGGGGGTATCATCACCCGATACTTGTTGCTTGTGATGTAGAGCTACGATCGTACCACACCAAATGGATGATATCGACTTCTTGAGGAGGTGCAGGTTCCTGGACCATACAACGCCTCAGGCAGTACATCTATCAGTTCATGCATCCAACAGCTGGGAAGCCAAGCTGCGCCTGCCTTGCACCGATCTCAGTAAGCGAGGAAACATTGATTTCCATCCTCCTCTCGATAGACTTTACAATCAGGCGAGGAGATCATGGAACAAGTGAGTCGGGCGATCAAGATGTTGTTCGGAAGGTTAATCCAGCGAAAGGTACTCGTTTGAGGAGTACAAGCTCAAACCCACATAGTCCAGCCACGAAGGAGGCACGGCGGATTAATCTCCTTCAAAGGTGGAACAAGTTTCAAGGGAAGACCCGCGCCAAGGGTACCGTGAAAGACCTGAAAGACCAAGTGAAGGGCGTGAAGGACCAGCTCAGGACTTCACAAAGTTCAAATCCACGCAGACAACCATCGTACTGGGAGAATTCTGATGGGGAGCGGGTCGTTTCGCGAGGAACCAAGACATCATGCACCCGAGATGGAACCACCACGAGCCTCCTCCTTCGAGCCAAGGCAGTTTCAACACGCGAAGAAGAGACGCCAAGCAGGAGGAGCATCTGGCTCACGCACCGGCTCGGCAGGGCGTCGAGCAGCAGAGCATCTGGCTCACGCGCCCGCTCGAACTACCAGGTCGAGTCGACATACTCACCATAATCACCAAGGTACCCGTACTGACCCTTTTTGTATATATTAGATGCATCGTTTTTATTGTTTTCTGTTATCTCTTAGCCTCTCTTTCCAAATTTTTATTACACAAGGGACTGTGTAATTTAAGTTTGGGGGAAGGGTTAAGGTCTGTATTGATGTGTTTTCTCTGTTATTATTTTGATTTTGTGCATCCTTGAGTCTTCATCTATGGCATAGAAAAACCAAAAAAAAAATCAAAATTTTTTTTGAAAAATCTTTAAAAATAGAGTGTTCATGTAGTATTGCATCTGCATATTAGGATTTGATATATCATGGATTTTACCCGTTTTTAGCCATGATATAAGTCGTTTTATCGAGTCTTTCTAGTGCTTTTTCTATCATTTTAGAGTCTTTTCAGGTTTTAGCACGTTTGGGACGAAATTGGAGATTTTGGAGACATTTGGAGCCTTTTAGCAAACCGAAGTACCCATTTTCAAGCTGAGTATCGATCGACACCATCCGGTATCGATCGATACCGGCATAACGTAGCGAGAGATAGATGTCCAAGGGCGAGAATTCTCACCAAAGAAATGATACTTTCCTTATTTACAAAGAGGCCCTCGTGTTTTTAGACTTTAGAAACTCTTGATCTTTAGATTAAGGGGAACTTGACTTTCACTTTATTCTGGAGCCACCATTGAGATTTGAGAACTTTTGTGAGGGAGACGGATCCAAGACTTTGTTCATCATAGAGAAGATCCCRAACCCTTGTTTTTATTCTTTTGTTATATTTAATTTCATGATCATTCAGTTATGTCTTGTTTTCATCACCATGTATGTAGTTTCATTTTAGGTTCAGGGTTTTCTCATATGGATTTCTCGATTTATGATAATTGATTTGTTAGGGTTCAAAATCTGAATAGTTCTTCACCATAGGTTGTTCTCAAAGCTATTTCTAACCTGATCACTTAGAATATAGAACTAGATTGTCGATTAAACACGGCGATGCAATTGAAATTCGATAAAACTAGGGTGAGTTGGATTATCTGAAAGAGATTTGGTTTAATCGAATTGTGAACATATCAAACTTGAATTGATTGCTGGTTTACTGTGTAGGATTTGCAAAGAGATTTGGAATTTTAGACTTTAGACTTAGTTAGTTTCGACGAGTTAGTTAACTATACTTTTCGTGTTTGAGTTCAAGAAGCGTGCTTAATTGAATTGAACCTTAATTGATTAATTGTTGTTTATCATTGATTTCCTGAGAGTTACCCTAAGCCTAATCCTTCAGATCCTACGAGAGAGGCTATCCGCACCACGGTTTCATCAAGTTCGCTCGGGATCTTTTCGGAGGGATTGATTGGCGGTATCGATGGCACTGGATTCTGCAAGCAATGGGAACTTCAACACTAGGATTCAACCCGCTGTGAAGCTGATTGAGAACTTGGCGTCTAGCAATAGCACCAAGAATGCTGATTTGGCGACGGCTTGCTAGTGTTCTTGACGGTTCGGGTCTGAGGTTCAGGCGAAGCTGGACACGATACAACCTCTTAGTGGGAAAGAGCGAAGAGGCTGTACATTTGCTGAGGAAGTAAGGAACATTGAAGATGAGGCAGAGGATGTTAACTACATTGGTGGTTACGGTTTTGAGGGTCAGCGATTTGGTTACAACAACAAGAAGCTTCCAGCAATCAACAAGGTGGTTACAAGTCTGGAGAGAGAGTAAGACGGAGATCCTCTTGGAACAAATTCTGCAGGGACAAGAAAAGATGACTGTGGATTTCAATAGAAAGCTGGATAATTTATACACTGATCTGAATGGGAGAATCGGCTCGAAATCCATCAGAAGATCTTTGGAAAATCAAATAGCTCGAGACATCAGCAGCTGTCAAGGAAAGATAGTTCAACCACAGCATGGACATGTCAATGCAATCACCTCGGCTAGAAGAGGATTTTGAGCTGAGATGACTGTGTTCGTATTCAGTGAYACTAGTATCGACCGATACCTGCCTGGTATCGATCGACACCAACCTGCAGAGACGATACAAAACTCCAGTATCGATCGACACTCATCTGTATCGGTCGATACCCTTCGCGAGCTGAATCAATAACTGAGAAAAGGACAGAATAGTTGAGACGGGTATACAAACCAAAGCTCGAGGCATTGAATGCATCGAGAAGAAACTCGAGACTCAAATTGCTCGACCGCAGCTTCTGTGAAGACAAGGGGGTTTCTTCCAGGAAGACTGAAGATCCAAGAGCTCACATCAACGCAAAGTCTAAGAAGTGGAAAAGTGGTGAATTCAGGAGTTAAGCAGCTCGATAGCTGAAAATCCGTCGATCTTCTGGAGATGGCCAGGTGGGATGCTGAAAATCCAGGGTATCGATCGATGCCGGGACAGTGCCCAAGGAGGATGTTGAACTGTCAAAGAAAGGGTACAAGGGTTGCCACTATCCTATTATTCCCAGAGCTGAGAGAGGAGTGGGGAGGCTGCTTTAGAAGCAGTTTACATCGAAAAAATGGTTGAGGGACCTCCCGTTGGCTTGATACACCACCACCACTGAGACAGGTTGACAAGAGGAGAAGACCAGGGAAATTTTCAGTTCCATGCTCCATCTCTAGAGTAAACTTCAAGGAGTCTCGTTGACTCAGGGTCAATGTCAGCGTCGTCGAGAGCGTTGCGAGAGAGATTGAAAGCTGATATGAGATCTCCCCAACACGCTTCTCACATGCAGCGGATTCTTAGCTCATACCTACAATTTTGATTTACTGTTAAAATAGAGATTGCGATTCCTGATTGTGTCAGGAGACGAGCCAAGGATCCAGGGTGCCCTTGATTTTGGGAAGACCATTTATGGCTAGTTGGCGATCATGGACACGCATAAGAAGAGAATCTCTTCTTGATTGACGAGACGCTTCTACGATGTCATTCTCGAGAGCACCTGACATGCTCCGGCATCACCACTCGGGCGAGACTCGATGATCGATCTGCCTGATGAGTCTTATGATGAACCAAAAGTCGCAGATGTTTCAAATGACCCTCAACACCCCAAGAAAGTGGAGAAGACCAAGGCAACAAAGAGGAAGGCGACAAGCAAGAAGATCAACTGCTGCTAATTTCACTTTGATTCCTCGAAGGATGGAGATTCGATCGAATATAAGCAAGGGCACCTCGAAACCTTTTCTGGTTAGAGTTCTCATTTACGGATATGAAAGAGAAAGAAGAGGATATGATGAGCAAAACTTGAAGCTAGATGTCTGTCAGGAACTTATTTCGAGTGAGTCCTCCACCTTGTCCCGACGATACTTAGCCAAAGTCAAGCTCGTGACATTAAACAAGCGCTTAGTGGGAGGCAACCCACTGGTATGTCTATAAATATGAGTTTTTGTTTTTGTATTTTGTTTGTCTTAATCGGTCGGAAGAAAGATGGTCGTTTTGTCCAGATCGACTCGACACCACCTGGTATCGATCGACACCACCGCCTATGGTAACACCTCTGATCTTCGACCTATTTCGCTTTTGTCCTTGATTTCTTTCACCTTCTAGGCTTGATAAACACTGGGAAGTGTTGTTTAAGTCTGGGGGAGTTACGACATTATGTTCATTTTGAAAAAAAAAAAAAAAACATTTTGTTTTAATGATAAAACAACTTAGAATTTTCTGAGTGCTTGGCTCTGTTGTTCTGATTTTGTTTTTGAGTGACAGATTAGTTTCAGTTCGACTAATGAAAAATCCAAGAGGTAAACCAGCCAGAATTCATGGATTGCTCCAACAAGTTTTCATCACAAGTTTTAGCCAAATTTTGCACTTCATCAATAAGGTAAATGTCCAAAGAACTTGATTCATCATTCATTACCTAGCTAAGGAAACACAGATGAAAGAAATGGTAGATCTCCCGTGATAAGTACTGGATACATTTAAGAACCGAATTCGGTAGCTAACACTATCAATACTGCTGCCTCGAACCTTGATTTTATATGCAGTTAAAAAAAAAAATCAGTAAGAACTGGATACATTAGAGGGTAAGAACTGGAATTCGGTAGCTAACACTATCAATACTCTGCCTCGAACCTTGATTTGTATATGCAGCAAAAATAAAAAATAAAAAAATAAAAAAATAAAAAAATCAATAAGAACTGTTGTGAAATAAGTCTGGGAGAGTTAAATACCAAGAAAAGTCTGAATGTTCTTGCTATATATGACACTGAATCTAGAAAGTGGACATTGATTTTAGCATGAAATCACTAGATGATAAGCTTGGATGAACACTTAGCTGGGTCATGAGTGAAGTCTGTGGAAGCTGGGAATTCCATGGAGAAGGTACATGGTGGTTAGATCTGAGCTGATCAGGCGCTTAAGGGGCGTCAGCTGCATCCCTAAGTTTTTCAAACCTCTTCTCAACTTAGTTTCTGTTTTGCTTATGCCAAAGGCTAAGTCTGGGAGTTGATATATCATGGATTTTACCCCTTAGCCATGATATAAGTCGCTTTATCGAGTCTTCTAGTGTTTTTCTATCATTTTAGAGTCTTTTCAGGTTTTAACGTTGGGACGAAATTGGAGATTTTTAGACATTTGGAGCCTTTTGAGCAAAACCGAAGAAAGAATCGTTTCATGAGTATCGATCGACACCATCCCGATCGACGATACCGACGCGAATCGACGCATATATGTCCAAGGACGAGAATTTCACCAAAAGAAGCCCAATACTTTCCCTTATTTACAAAGAGGCCCACTGTGTTTTTAGACCTATTTAAGCAAACTCTTAGTTTTTTGGTTAAGGGGACTGACTTTTCACTATTATTCTTGAGATTTGGAGAACTTTTGAGGGAGACGGATACAAGATTGTTCATCATGAGAAGATCCGAACCCTTGTTTTTATTCTTTGTTATATTTAATTTCATGATCTATTCAGTTATGTCTGTTTTTCATCAACCATGTCTGAAGTTTCATTTTAGTTCAGGTTTTTCATATGGATTTTCTCGATTTATGATAATTGATTTGTTTAGGGTTCAAAATCTGAATAGTTCTTCACCATAGGTTGTTCTCAAAGCTATTTCTAACCCGATCACTTAGAATATAGAACCTAGATCGATTAAATATGCAAAGAGCAATTTGATAAAACCTTGGTGAGCAATTGGATTATCGCAAAGAGATTGGTTTAATCGAATTCAGAACATATCAAACTTGAATTGATTGCTGGTTTACTGTGTAGGATTTGCAAAGAGATTTGGAATTTTAGACTTTAGACTTAGTTAGTTTTCAACGTGGTTAACTATACTTTCGTGTTTGAGTTCAAGAACCGCTAATTGAACCTAATTGATTAATTGTGCTGTTTATCATTGATTTCCTGAGAGTTACCTAACTTTTCCCCTTGAATTAAAACAATCATATTTCGATCACTATTTTACCGTCTAACCTGTGATTGTTTAACTAAATTATTTATGTGAATTTTCGAAGTTCTTGTGTTCGATATTCTGCTTAGTACTTTTAGGTATTAATTTGAGCATATCAGATTGAGTCTAGATTGTTTCATATGGCTGCATGCATGGGATGATGATGATTTTAAACCTTGTAAACTTCGATCAATCAAGCATGACTTCAATGCCTCGCTTCTAGTCAAGTTTAATGCCTCGATATTGACCTGAAGTAAGACCAACCATGTTCGAATGCACAACTAGATCGAAGTCTTAGCTGAAGCATGCTGCGATTTTCTGTCATTCTCCATCTATTTAAAACCTGAATTTCGACTTATAATTATCATGTCTAGGCATAGAATTTGAACTCATGGATACCATATACATACTTGATTCTCTTTCATCTATTTATACCACTCTTGTTAATCCAAGTATGATTCTCATTGTTAGATCATCAGTTTTACCGTGCCCACCTAGCCTTCTTTCAAGCCATGCTATTACTTTAGTGAGTGTGTGAGGTCTATTTCTGAATGAGCTTGGTAGAAAGTGTTAGGTTTGAGCCGACAAGGATAGAATCTCATGTAGTTCTGGTTTACAATTTTCGAATCAGATAGGACTAGGTGGGATCTTGATCATTGGATATTGGGGTGGGTTCTGTGAATAGAAAAGAATGAGAAAAACTTGGAAAAAGAAAAGAAAAGGGTAAGAGTTCTTAGGAGGGGAATGATCTGAATGTTTGAGTATCTAGTAAAGGATTAGGGGATGTGCATAGCAAAAGAAAAAGAAAAGGCAGAAAGCTCAAAAGTCTGAAAAAAAAACATAAAAACGCCTAAGCTAAGTTAAGAAAAGAACCCCAATCCGCTAGATGTATATGTGTATAACCCCTCCTAGAACCAAAAACAAAAAGAAAAGATGAAACTGATCTAGGATATCAAAAGAAAAAAAAGCCTAAGGGTGAAGGGTAGAATTAGGATGAATGTCTGGGTTTTAGACTAAGGGATAAGACCGCTTGTGTAGGACTGGGTAGATGGGAGTCTATTCTTGTATGCATAGGTTGGTTCTTACCTTTAGCATTCTACTAAAGCTCATTCCGTTTCATTGAGAGACCCTTGTTCTGAAACGTCAATACCGTACTGAAGGGACCATTTTTGTCTCTTGACCTTACCCTTAGCCAAATGAGTTCATTGAATATGCTTAGCTTGATTCATGGTTTCTGTTCTAATGAATGTTAAGGGGAATGATAGAAATGAATGCATGACTAGGTTGAGGTTTGATTGAACTTGTGCTGCGAAGAGTATGGCTAACGCTTTTAAGTAGAGCTCATAAACTTTGCATTCTAGAATTAGTAACTTGGACATTGAGGTCATCCGTTATTATCTGCAAGTTTTGGTTCTGAGTCCCCACTTTCAACCCTCTTCTCCATTCTCATTCCTTTGTTTGCTTGAGGGCAAGCAAAGACTAAGTTTGGGGGAGTTGATATGTTTGCATTTTGCATCGTTTTAGCTTGCATAAATCATACGTTTTGACGTGTTATTCACCCCGTTCTTGTTATTTATTCCGAGTTTTGCATACTTAGAGTATTTTGCATTAGGTCATACATCCTGCATATTTGGCTTATAGGTACTTTCGGGTGATTTTGGAGAAGTTAGACCAAGCTGTCTGGGACATGCTGATCGAGTCCGTGTTGAGCAGAAGCTGTCGGGCATGCTGATCGTCCGTCTGAGCGAAGCTATGCAGGGCATGCTGATCGAGTCGTCGAGCAAGCTGTAGGCATGCTGATCGAGTCCGTCTTAGCAGAAGCTGTCTGGGCATGCTGATCGAGTCCGTCTAGCAGAAGCTGTCTAGGCATGCTGATCGTCCGTGCGGATACCCATGCAGACGTGATCGAGTCAGCAGGAGATGGAGCAGCTCAGCTCGAGCACCCATGCTCGTGTATGATCAACGAGACAAAGGTGGCGTCTTGAAGTTTCAGAAGCTCGAGCCCTGAATCGAGTGGACTACTCAAGCTCATCTCAGAAAAATGCAGTCTTGATTTCGTCTGTTTGAGCACAGCACTCGACCAAGACTTAGCCGAGCTGGACCTTATCCTGCACATTTTTACTATTTTGCGCATGACTTTTTAGGGTTTTTAAGACTTAGTATAAATACCTAATGTTGGGTTAAGACTAAGGGCACTACGTTTTTATCTCTAATATTTCGAGTTTTTCCTTGTGTTCTTCTCTGTTCTTAGTTTCCAGAACTTGTAATTTGATTTCTACTTGTTATTTTGAGTTTATTYCTTCTGTTCTATCATTATCTCTATCTATTTCTATCATCTATGCAAGTTTTTATGATTTCTGGGTTTGTGTTCTTGATGTTCTTCATGAGTTTTGAGTAGTCATTAGGGTTCTTGAGGATGGGATAGATTAGGTGTAGAATCTTGGTCTTTCAGGTGGTTTAAGTGTAGATCGTTTGATTTCTCTTAAATCGTGTTCTTAATGCTAGTTTCTTTCTGATCAATTGGAATTAGAACTTAGGTGTTTTTCCACCCAGAAGGTGTTTGATAAAATGCTTGAATGAACCGATGTTAGAGATTTGCATACCTAGCCTAAGGGATTAGTTGTCTAGGGTGTTTATTGACAATGAACTGATTCGTATTGCCTAGGGTAGATTTCGCTAGGGATTGGGTCGAACTAGTCTAGTTTGAGGTTACTTACCACGGGAGTGGACTTAACTGGTTTTGATGTTTGATGTCTAGGGAATAGCTTGATTGAGTTTTATTAAACCACTTGAATAGGCTAAGAGGACACACTGAGTCGATTACCCCCATCCTTAGGAACTTCTTTGCCTTTGTTGAATTTGCTAGTCCTATCTGCTGCTCTTTACCCCATATGCTATTTCATTGCTTGGTTTCTGCTAGTTCTTGTTAGTCCTATACGGTATCTGTTTTAGTGTCCATTCTCAGTTTTTGTCTAGGTTGCTAGACCCCAATACGCTACTTGCTGACTTATATCAAGGAGAGCCTAACAAACTTTCCCTTGCATCAAGTTTTTAGCGCCGTTGCCGGTGAGAATTATGCAATATCCATAGAGTTTTGATGTGGATCTGAGACTAGGCTTCTTATTGACTGGTTTACTTTTTCGAATTTCAGGTGTATGAACACGAGAAGGAGTGGCCAAAATCCGCTTACCAATTCTGTTTGTGACATTCGTGAAATCGAGAAACGAGCTAGAAAAGAGAAGAAGAGGAGAGAACAAATGGAGCAGCAAAGAAACGAGCTACATGTTCGTAATGTTGAGGGCGTTGAACGTGACAACAACTTCGCTCAAAATGATGGAATTCCATGTCGGGCGGCTGGACACCAACAACTGGTCGTTCCGGCGATCGGTACGATCGATGAGCCTACCTCTGTGGCTCAGAGATCCGGTATTTTCTCCCCATTGGTGGAGAATAACAACTTCGAGATCAAGGCGAGCTTGATCAACATGTTGCAATGCAACAAGTTTCATGGACTGCCCATGGAGAACCCAATTGATCACGTGGATCAATTTGATAGGCTGTGCGGAACCGTTAAGATCAACGGAGTTTCAGAGAACGCTCTGAAGTTGCGTTTATTCCCATTCTCTTTGGGTGATAAAGTGGGTCGATTCTTACATGGGTACAATGCAAGAAGATGTTCCTCGCGAAGTTCTTCTCAAGCTCAAGAATTGCTCGATTACGTAATGAGATATCGAGCTATGTGCAAAAAAGATCTGAAAGCTTTGGTGAGATATCAGAACGCTTCAAGAGGTACACCATGAAATGCCCACACCATGGTTTTATTGAAGAGTCGCTGCTAAGCACCCTCTACAGAGGAGTCCTACCCAAGTACCGTATGCTTCTCGACATGGCGAGCAACGGTAATTTCTTATGACAAAATGTTGAACACGGAATGAAGTTGGTGGAGAATTTGGCTCACAATGAAGCCAATTGTGGAGAAGAGTACGGTTGAAAGGATCGTAGTGTAGCCGATAATGGTTGTGACAAAACAAGTTCGGATATCAAGGCATTGAATGATAAGTTCGATAAGGTCTTACAAGCAACAAGCAGACATGTTCACTTCGTGGACGAGATGGATGCTACTAGAGTACATGCTGAAGAGGACACAAGTGAAGAGAACGAGTGTGAGGTCAACTTTGTTGGTGGATATCGACAAGGTGGTTTCAATTCCAACTATCGAAACCACCCAAATCTTTTATACCGAAGCCACAACATTGAGAACGCATAATACAAAGCATACCCACCCATGAGAGCACCAACCCCTTCACTTCAACAAGGAGGTTTTAGACCGAGCAATTAGTTCAACAAACCATCTTACATACCAGAACAATATCAAGGTCAAGGAGGGTAAAATTTTCAAGAACGTGCAGAGAAGTATGAAGGAATGCTTTGTAGCATTCTAGGCGGGTAAGAAAAAGCTTCAGTAGAGATTGTTGAAGGCTTCAAGAACGTGCATAGAAGGTGTAACGAGCTGAAGAACAAGTTCGATGGATTTGCGTCGCGTATTAATGTGTTGAAAACACAAATGACCCAAGCAGCTTCTTCCTCTCAAAGATCACATGGAATGCTTCCCGGAAAGTCCGAGATGAACTCGAAGGAGTTTCTCAATGTCATTTCAATAAGGAATGGCAAAGAGGTGGATGGAAATGGTTCAAACCAAGATTCCAAAGAGCATCGAATGGTACCATCGACCAGGTGCGGTCGATGGCATCTCAGAGAGAAGCAGCGAACGTTTGCATTGACCATAGGTGGTCGATGTTAGGATTACATCAAATCCCACCCGATAACACCATCGACCAGGAGTGGTCAATTGTCTTCCAGGAGCATCTGCGAGACAACCGCATCGACCCCACCAGGTCGATGTGGCCCCTGAAATGTCCACTGCCTATTCCTCAACACTTAAACAACAACATGGCGAAGTACTAGGAGGCACCAAATGTGACTACAAGACTAAGAAGAGCTGGAACATCTTCACAAGCCAAGGGAAGCCAAGCTTCATAGACCCCATGAATAAGAGGAGATTCCAAGCGCTAGTCGAATGCATTCCGCAGACTACTTCTTTTAAAGACGCGTGGAAACAATATCATTTACAAGATTACTTCAAAAAAACTGATGAGATGATTCACGACATTGAACAACTATTCAGAGAAGCTCATTTCTTAAGGAATTCTCAGTTAGGCCGTCCGCACCAACCAACAAGAGCATACAACACGGCTTGGTTCTTTAGACGAATAAACACGGAGAAGCTCCGTCAATTCAAGCATCTTGTTAGATCGCTTCTGATGGTTATTACATTCGGGCAAGCTCTTCTCAAGTCTAACCTCGATCGCTACTTCACCGACACTGAGGAGACCATAGAGGCTATCATGGCACTTTATATGGAGACACGACTTAAGGGATCGGTCATGACGATCCTCAAGAGAGACGATTCCGGGCTTTACACGGTACATTGCACTATACTTGATCGTGAATTTACTGATTGATCACGGAAGGTTTGTCACACCTTCTTTCACAGGTTTCATCCGAGCGCTACTAAAGAGTAGTCTCGAGAGTTTAACCCATAGAACCGCAAGTGCACAATCATGCAATTGTAGTAGGTACGGGATCGATCCACATAGAGAAATAGAATAACTACACAGAGAATTCAAATGCAAATCTAATCCAGGCGGAATAATTAAATAGGGGGTTGTGTCATAACCTGTATGATGTAATAAAATAAATTACTTAAATTAAATAATATAAATTAAATTACATAAAATTAAAGTACTGAAATTAAATTGCATAAATTAAATTACTAAAATTAAAGTGCATAAAATAAATTGCATAATTTAAAGTACAGAAATTAAAGTGGGAAAAAGTAAATTGCAGAAATGTAAATTACAAAAATTAAAGTGCATAAATATAAATTGCGGAAATATAAATTACTAGAAAGTAAATTGCATAAATTAAATAGCATAAATTAAATTGCAGAAACTAAATTGCAGAAATATAAATAACATAAATAAATAAACATAAATAAAATAACATAAATAAAATATTAAATTAATTATTTACAGTTAATTGGGTGATAGGCGATTTCAGAGATTTCAGATTACAGGATTCATGTTCTACCTTTTTAGTTTATGTTACCAATCTAGGGATATTCGAAGTAGTCTAGTCCACTATGGTGGTATGCTAGACACTGTGTCAGACCCACTCTCGTGGCGACTTTCACTCATTAAACGCATCCGATCATCGATTACTCTTTTGTGTGAGAGACACATTGATTGGCGTTGTCACACTACCAACCGATTAACCAAGTGTTTAACTTGCGTTAGAAGTGTGTCTAAGACGAAGAGTGAATGACAGATCTATTTCTATAATACAATCTCACTCTTGTGATGATGTATTGCTGAGATCATTATCTAACTTTGGCCACAATTAGAAAAGCATTAAGATGCTCTATCAAACAACAAAACTCAACCATAGCTAATACTCTCTAATATTCAGATCTGAAGTTTTAACCCACTCTCGTGGTGCTAAGGGCTTCTATTCGTATAACCTCATCTAGTGATTTGGTTATAACTTTAAGCATATCCCCTAGGACATAGCTTAGCATTAAGATAGGATAGTAGAGTAGCTAGATCGATTAAGAATAAACGAACATATTGAATCCTAAATCTTCGATCTCATCATCGACCACCACCCTAGTGGTCTAAAAGATCTACTCTCTTGTCTTTCTGAGGGTGACGACAAAGACAAAGATTAGGTTCATAAAACAGTAAATAAGAAACTAAAGAACAAGAACAGAAATATAAATCAAAGCATAAATAAAAACATAAGAAAGAAATAAACTTAAAGGAAGAACTCTTTATTGAAAATGAGACAAAAAATGGCTAGAGAGTCTAAGCTTGTTTCTAGTGAGAATACATGAGTATATATAGAGTTTAGGTGTCTTGGGGGAGTCTAGGGCATCTTTAGAAGTCTCTGAAAGGTCATAACTCGAGATCCTAAGCTTCCATAACTTGCAAGTTCGCATAAACCGAAGTTTCCTTTTCTGCACAGTGACTCAGCATCGACGAACCTGGATTGATGCTTGTGGTTGATGGGCTTCTCCAGGATGAGCATCGACCTCTCCTGGTTGATGCTTGCGTCGATGGTCTTCGTCTTCGGCTTCTTGTTCGAGTCCGAGGCAGAGCATCGGCCATGTGTGGTCGATGCTGCCCGTCGATGGTACGCTTGGGATAGGCATCGACCACTCCTGGTCGATACTAGGGCTACTGCTTCCTTTGTGAGGATCTTGAGATGTTTCTTCATGAATTTCTTGGCCTCAACAAGTAGCTCCAAGGTTCTTATAGCTTCTAAGGGTCCCAAAATGCTCTGAAAGTGTATGATTTCCTTCAAGTACCTATAAACACATAAAAAATGCAAATGCACTAAAACTATCCTAAATGTATGCAAGAAAGCATGTAAAATACGATACTATCAACTCCTCCACACTTACCTTTTTGCTTGTCCTTAAGCAACAAAAGCTAAGCATGGTGAAGAAATGTAAGATAAGGAGAGTGAACTTGTACTTTGTGACATTGTTTTGCTTGATGCTTTTTAACCTTGTGGAAGTGAAATGATCTCTACCGTACTTATGTACTTCGCCATAAGCAGAACAACTCACTTTAGTTTGAACCGCTCCTCCTTTGATCCTAAACTCCTCATTGTTGACTTCTCTTTTTATTCTAAGCATGGGTTATCAACTTGGGAATATCAATCAAAGGATATGAACACTTACTCTTTTGGATTTCTATAAGATCAAGACCGTCTTAGTGCAATTCCTTTTCCCTTCCTTTTCTCACTTAGTGCAATTCTTTACTTTTCCTTAGGACAGGTTTCCAAGAGACGCGAATGTTAAAAGTGGTAGCTTCCAACACCCAGTTCACTTCCTTAATACCTATATCCTTTTCTCTAATTATTGAAAGGAAGGAAGAGGGGAATTACACTTACTTAGACGTGTTTTGCAGTGTCTCATAGAGGTATCACATCCAATGTATCTCAAGCCCCAAATAGAGAAAATTAAAGGTCATTAAGGTGAGAAGTCAACTCGGAATCATCTAAGTCTCCGAAAAAATGATCCTTTTGGGGTTCATTGATCCACTCATGGATTTTCTAAATTTTCTAGTAAAGGTTACACATTATCCAACAAAGCATCCAAACATTAGCACAAATAACACAATTTAACAAGTTTTATTGCTACCTTATTAAAAACTTTTTCACATGTTATTGAACTTATGAACGTGGAAAATAGTGTAACAATCTCTCAAAATGCAAAAAACTTAGGGTAAAACTTCCATCAAAAGATGTCAAGGAAAAAGAATTACCTCCATTAATCGAAAGACTCCCCCCTCCACACTTAAATTACAACGTACGCGTTGTATCAAAAACTGCAAAGGAGGTAAGAATAAGAGAATTTTACCATAATTCTCTTATTGGGTGTGTTGGTTGGCTGCTCCCATGGTTTCAAGTCCTTGGTTTATTTTTGTTTTTCTGGTGTATTATTACTTGAAAAATACAAAAAAAAAGAAAACACAAAAACGAAAAAAAAATACAAAAAATAATACTTAAAATAGTAAATACTAAAAATTATAAAATAAATGTTGGAAATAAAATAAAATAAATGTAAATTTCTAATTAAATACTTAAAACGTATTTTTTTCTAAAAACAAAAACCATTCACATGTAAATTAGAACATTAAAAATAAAAATTATAATTAAAATTGAAAAATGAATATACAAAGATAGAATGTTTTTTAACGTCGTTTTCTCGACTGGCTTACGGAATGGGCGATAGATGGAGATGGTGGTGACGTTTGATCAGCCGGTGTGGCTTTGTAGAACACGTCTCAGTTCATATATGTGAATGAGATTCTCTTTTTCGTCCAATCGATGACCGCTCCAACTGTTGTAAGAAATGGTCCACCAAGGATAAGTGGAGTGTTATCATCTTCCAAATCCACACTATCACGTCTTCAGCTACTCTGTATGATTTCATTACCTCGGCATTTACTAAGCCGATGCAAACGTTTGATCTCTTTAGATCGTTGAGTCCTAATGCCTTTGCTCTCTCCATGGACATCACATTTATGGTGGCACCGGAATCACATAGAGCATCACCAAATTCACGACCTAGTATAGAGAAACATACCTTATAAAGTCCGGAATCTTCTCGCGTAGGGAAAGTGATGACTGCTCCTTTAAGTCGTGTCTCCATGTAAAGGTCGCATATGTCTTCTATGGTTTCCTTGGTGTCCGTGAAGTAGAGATCGAGGTTGTACTTGAGAAGAGCTTGCCCAAAGGTGATGTTTACCGGAAGTGATTTGACAAGTCGTATGAAGTGCCTTCACTGGTTGGTGTGGTCGGCCTAACTGAGAATTCCATGAGAAACGAGTTCCTCGAAAATGTTGTTCTATGTCTTGAATCGTCTCATCGGTGCCCTTGAATAAATCTCTGAAAGGATATTGTTTCCATGCGTCCTTGAAAGTTATGTTCTCCGGGATGGAGTTGACTAGTACTTGGAATCTCTTTTTGTTGATAGGGTCTATGAATTGTTTCTTCATGTGGTCTGTCGGTTGATCGCAATCTTCTTTGATGTCATCGCTGGTCAGAGGCATGGCATGGACCCGGTCGGGTCGATGTTTAGGGTTGGTGTGAACTTCTCGGAGACCGTCGACAGCCTGGGGTTGATGTGGGTCGGCGGCTGCTCCTGAGAGGCCATCTACCTCTCCTGGTCGATGGTGTTGTGTGACTGGTTTGTGCATCGAGTTGGCATCGACGGAGTGGAGTCGATGTGTGATACGCCCTTGATCTCGTTTAGAAGATTGGTGATGATGGATGAATGATTGATTGTGATGGAAGATGGATCGATTGGTGCCACAAAGGGGTGTAGAATAAGCCTTTGATAAACCGGTTTTGATCAGATCGGATATGACACACCGAGGTGATCGATTGCTGGATAAACGCACCAACAAGTGATCTAACTTTTAAAAGGTTTTAGAATAAAAAGATAGATGAGTTTTACATGAGGAATGCACGAAATATATAAAGAAAAGACAAGAAGAAGAATGTGTTTAAGAGGTAGCCTCGAAAACAAGCATTCCGAATTACAACAATTCAAACTCAAAAACAGCAAAAATAATTAAAGTGTAGTTTGAACTTAAAAATGACTTTTCAGATCATTCTCCTTCCTTCTCACGTATGGGCCACGAAAATGATGAAGATAAATGGGCCTTGATGGATCTTGAATAACATAATGGGCGATGATGAAAATGTATGGATCATAGGCATCATTAAAAACCTTTCTCGGAAAACCCAGTAGGATAAAACCGAAGATAAGGGGAAAAGAGTGCTTATGAGCCATACCCCATTTGCTATCCTTCTTGAGCATGTATTGAGACCAATGTGGTTCAAATACATCTTCATGGCTTAAGTGATCTTTGTGAATATGAATGTCTTGGGAGTATAAGTCCTTTTGGTGTCTTAAGAGTTTCCTCGGGTCCTAGCTCGTCTTTGACTCCTTGCTCCAGCTCTGCTACAAGTTTGTCCATGTCCATGCTCGCATCATCCTCCCCCACTTGAAAAGGATTTGACCTCAAAGCCGCTTGATCTGCAATGGAAGCAAGAAGAGAATAAGCAACTTTGAACATGGAAATTCCTTTATACTTACCTCAAAGATAGGTGTAGTCTCCGGTGATCTTCTTGTTGATCATGAATGGGCCATCGGTCATCAGTGTGGGCTTGATATTCTTTTAGCTGAAACTTTTTCTCCAACCTCAAATATCATTCTGAAATAAGCAAGAGTTTTCTTGTCTTGTATGATGTCAACTCCAATTCGAATCCCCTCAAAGCAATTTGATGACAGAACTTCTAAGTCTAGTGGCTCCTCTTTTGTACCTGCAATGTTTTCAACACTTTTGGCTAAGAACAAGTGCATTAAAACAGTCATGGAATTAAGATAAGCAGGTTAACATGTTTCGACTTGAATCAATGCATGACTTAATTTTTTTTCAATAACTTCTAGATATAATAATCTCATGTTCACAGTCCTTAAATCATGAGAAACAAACTGAAAAGAGTTACTAACCTGAATATGATCATTCGTGTGTTCGGTGTTAGTAATCACCACAGTAAAAGGAAGTGGTGTTTGATCAGGGGGCTCTTCTTGCATCAGGGCATTGTTGGTGTCCAATTTGTCCTTTCTAGAGATAAATTTACACAATGAGAGCTCTCCTGGTCTCCAAATATGGTTTTGAGAATCATCACAGATGGGTGGTAGTCTTATGGGATTACCCTCTGGAAACTCGTCCTCACAATCCTGCAAAAGAAAAATTATCTCACTCGGCAGCACCGGTGCAAGGTTAGTCAAGCTCGTGAGAGCTTCAATATTAACAAACAATAAAAATGGCTGTTCTGAAAATAAATGTTGCTTAAGCTCACCAGCCTCCTTAAAAAAGAAGGGTTAGCCTTCATTCGCTTTTGAGAGTCTAGATAGCTACCTCGAGATTTAATTGGTTGTAGAGCATCTAGTGGTTTCTCCTTGATCACAATGATGCATTCAACTCTGTCTTTCTCATGCTCTATAGTATGATGACCTGAATCAACATTCTTTGGCACGAGCAAAAGCATCACACAAGAACTGAAATTTTCTAAACTTGGATTATAGAGTTTATGTGCATTAGCAGAACGATAATCAGAATAAAACATAGACTTGGGAGTATGAGATGTTTTATGTGGGCTGCTCCAAGTTGATCTCAATGTTTTGTCTGGCGGTTTGGGATTGAGCTCTTGTTCCTTCCTTTGTCGTGCTCTATTCTTCTTTTGTTGAAGTTCTTGACGAAGTGCATCTAGCTGGCTGTCCATAATCCGCCCCATTTTATTGTTCATGAGCTGCTCCATTTTTGCTGTCATAGCTTCGATTAGGAGCTTGCTGTTGCGATTCTGGCTGGTTTCTTCCTCATCTGATTTAGCCATTTTTGCCTGAGAATCAAACATACAAAATCACCAGTAAAAACATTCTTTTTACCTTAAACAATCAAATGTGATCTATCAGGAAATTTCTGCACACAAACACACATATTTGACAAACAGACATCAGTTCATTCAACATTCGATTTAAATTCTAAATCAACTCCGAAAATCCTGATTCTAATTTTAAAATTAAGTTAACTCATCCTAGAACTAGAATCAATTAACGAAACATCAAAACAAGTAACAGAAGATTTTAGAAAATTCACGCAATACAGAAGATGAACAGACAATTTTTGCAGAAATGATTTTGCTACAGATCCAGAATTCGAACGGGTATAACTACCAAAATACGACCTAGACCAAGTTGATTCAATAGCGAAACTTAAAGATGAGACTCTGAATGACAGGATATGATTGGTTTTAAGCACAAACGACAAACGGATTGAGAGCAAAATCACTTAACTTCTAAACGCTGCTCTGATACCACTTGATACGCCCTTGATCTCGTTTAGAAGATTGGTGATGATGGATGAATGATTGATGGTGAGGGAAGATAGATCGATTGGTACCACAAAAGGGTGCGGAATAACCCTTTGATAAACCGGTTTTGATCAGATCGAATATGGCACCCCGAGGTGATCGATTGCTGGATAAATGCACCAACAAGTGATCTAACTTTTAAAAGGTTTTAGAATAAAACGATAGATGAGTTTTACATGAGGAAGGCACGAAATATATAAAGAAAAGACGAGAAGAAGAATGTGTTTAAGAGGTAGCCTCGAAAACAAGCATTCCGAATTACAACAATTCAAACTCAAAAACAGCAAAAATAATTAAAGTGTAGTTTGAACTTAAAAATGACTTTTCGGATCATTCTCCTTCCTTCTCATGTATGGGCCACGAAAATGATGAAGATAAATGGGCCTTGATTGATCTTGAATAACATAATGGGAAATGATGAAAATGTATGGATCATAGGCCTCATTAAAAACCTTTCTCGGAAAACCCAGTGGGATAAAACCGAAGATAAGAGAAAAAGAGTGCTTATGAGCCATACCTCATTTGTTATCCTTCTTGAGCATGTATTGAGACCAATGTGGTTCAAATACATCGTCATGGCTCAAGTGATCTTTGTGAATGTGAATGTCTTGGAGTATAAGTCCTTTTGGCGTCTTAAGAGCTTCCTCGGGTCCTAGCTCGTCTTTGTCTCCTTGCTCCAGCTCTGCTACAAGTTTGTCCATGTCCATGCTCACATCAATGTGGCTGTCCGACGGGACTCCATACCATATTAGCATCGACCCTGGCCGGTCGATGCTTTGGTCCGCGTCTCAGACCATCGACCACACACGTTTGATGGTGTTGGTCGACGCTCTCCGTTTTGGCTCAGTTGGGACCACTCCTTTCCTCCGTTGTGTTACTCCTTATTGTGATGACGTTGGCATACTCTTTAGGGTTCATTTCAGGCTTCCCTGGCAGCATTCCTTGGGGTCATTGAGGCAAAGATGCAACTGATATGTTTGCATTTTGCATCGTTTTAGCTTGCATAAATCATACGTTTTGACGTGTTATTCACCCCGTTCTTGTTATTTATTCCGAGTTTTGCATACTTAGAGTGTTTTGCATTAGGTCCGCATACATCCTGCATATTTGGCTTGTTACAGGTACTTTCGGGTGATTTTGGAGAAGTTAGACCAGAAGCTGTCTGGGACATGCTGCTCGAGTCCATACAGAGCAGTTGTGATCGAGTCCATACAGAGCAGTTGTGATCGAGTCCATACAGAGCAGTTRTGATCGAGTCCGTGCAGAGCAGAAGCTGTCTGGGACATGCTGATCGAGTCCGTGCAGGATACCCATGCAGACGTGATCGAGTCTGAGCAGGAGATGTAGCAGAAGCTCAGCTCGAGTACCCATGCTCGAGCTGTATGATCAAGCAGAGACAAAAGGTGGCGTCTTGAAGTTTCAGAACCCAGCTCGAGCCCCTGCAATCGAGTGGACTACTCAAGCTCATCTCAGAAAAATGCAGTCTTGATTTCGTCTGTTTGAGCACAGCACTCGACCAAGACTTAGCCGAGCTGGACCTTATCCTGCACATTTTTACTATTTTGCGCATGACGTTTTAGGGCTTTTAAGACTTAGTATAAATACCTAATGTTGGGTTAAGACTAAGGGGACTACGTTTTATCTCTAATATTTCGAGTTTTTCCTTGTGTTCTTCTCTGTTCTTAGTTTCCAGAACTTGTAATTTGATTTCTACTTGTTATTTTGAGTTTGTTCCTTCTGTTCTATCATTATCTCTATCTATTTCTATCATCTATGCAAGTTTTTATGATTTCTGGGTTTGTGTTCTTGATGTTCTTCATGAGTTTTGAGTAGTCATTAGGGTTCTTGAGGATGGGATAGATTAGGTATAGAATCTTGGTCTTTCAGGTGGTTTAAGTGTAGATCGTTTGATTTCCCTTCTAAATCAGTGTTCTTAATGCTAGTTTCTTTCTGATCAATTGGAATTAGAGCTTAGGTGTTTTTCCACCCAGAAGGTGTTTGATAAAATACTTGAATGAACTGATGTTAGAGATTTGCATACCTAGCCTAAGGGAATAGTTGTCTAGGGTGTTTATCGACAATATATGAACTGATTCGTATTGCTAGGGTAGATTTCGCCAAGGGATTGGGTCTGGAACTAGTCTAGTTTGAGGTTACTTACCACGGGAGTGGACTTAACTGGTTTTGATGTTTGATGTCTAGGGAATAGCTTGATTGAGTTTTATTAAACCACTTGAATAGGCTAAGAGGACACACTGAGTCGATTACCCCCATCCTTAGGAACTTCTCTTGCACTGTTGAATTTGTTGCTAGTCCTATACGCTGCTCTTTACCCCCATATACTATTTCTGTTATTGCTTGGTTTCTGCTAGTTCTTGTTAGTCATATACGGTATCTGTTTTAGTGTCCATTCTCAGTTTTTGTTTAGGTTGCTAGACCCCAATACGCTATTTGCTTGGCTTGACTTGAATTGCTTGATCGCATCCTTTTTGGTTAATATCTTCTCCCTTATGGATTGACACCTTACTACTACGACGAAAACTTGGTCTAGTAAGGAATTGACCTATATCAGCGACTTGAGCTGTTTCTGTCTCCAACACATTAATGCGTGAAGCAAGTCAGTCGAACTTGCTATTCAGCTCATTGCACCTTCTGTGGACATTCTTGAAACCTTCAGATATCTCCACTGAAGCCTTAGCTTGCCCCTCGAGAATTCGTTGAAGCATTCCTTCGTACTTCTCGTCCTTTGGTTGGAAACTTTGTCTTAATTGGCCTTAACTTTGATGAGTTACTTCACTGAGCATCTTTAGCCATCTTGGCTTGCACGTCGTTAATTTGTGACGGTTCTAGCGGAACTAACATCACCTTGCGTTTGTTATGCGTTAACGAATATAGATTGGTGTATGGCTTCTTCATCGAACTGCCATGGGCGACCTAATAGAATGTGTCCTGCTTGCATGGGAACCACATCGCACGTTACTTGGTCTTGGTATCTCCCTATATTGAATGATATCTTCACTTGTTCATGGACCTTTAGCTCGGATTTTTCGTTGAGCCATCGCACGTTGTTTTTCTCTCTTGAGTTCCAGCTTGTCAATCATGTAAGAGCTGGCGGCGTTAGTACATGAGCCTCCATCGATGATCAAGCTATACATTTTTCCCTCCACAAGACCCTTGGTATGAAATATGTTCTCACTTTGGGCAGTTTCATCGGGTGCGATGGCCATGTTCATTATCGTCTCATCATGAGGACATCTCCCTTCTAAGGATACTCAATATCATCTTTAGAACCATCAGCATCTTCCTCGGATTCTTCTTTTTTTTCATAACCTTCGTCCTTCGTGAGAATCATAACCTTGGCGTTGGTACACTCACAGGCCATATGCCCTCTACCTTGACACTCGAAGCATATGATGTCACGGTTGCATGTAGGGTTCTGATTAGACCTACTTGTCTCAGCTCTTGGACTCTTAGAACCCTCATAAATCTTTCCTCTGAGTCTAGAATCAACCTCAACAGATTTAGCTCGGTCTTGTTGTTGAAACCGATTTTTGTTCCGTGTAGTCCACGGTGGTGTGTTCTTTGGTTTTGTTGTAGCCTTGTGCTTCCCTTGTTGCTCTATCTGAACTGCTAAATGTACTAGCTCGTCCATTTGGTGGTAAGGATGCAGCTCTACCTTCTGACAAATACGGTTTTGCAAACCGTCGACAAATTATGCCATTAGTAACTCTTATGAGTCGTCTAGCTCGAAACATTTCTTGGGTGTCTCAAACTCGTCGTAATACTCTTCCACTGACTTACTGCCTTAAGTCAACCTTCTGAATCTCCTCTGGATCTCTCGGTGAAAGTGAGGTGGAGCATATCTTCTCTTGAAGGAAAACTTCTTTTCGGCCCATATATCGATTTGGCCGTACCGGTTCCGTCTTCTTTCGGAAACTTCTCTATCCCACGAAGATAATGCATGATCGGTGAGTTGTGCTGTTGCTACTGCTACCTTCTTCGGCTCACTATACTCATAGCACTCAAAAATTCTTTCCATACGCTTCTCCCAATCCAAGTAAGCATCGGGATCTACTCGGCCAACAAACATGGGCAGCGTGAGTTTAGGATCGATGTGAACTTGTCTAAGCCCTCGGTCACGTTGATCTCTTCGTCTCATGTCTGGTGGCTCTCCCTCTTCGTCTGAATCCAATTGTGATGTCTCGGCGGTGGATCATTTCTCGGTGGCAGATCGTGTCTCAGTGGTGCTCTTCTCAGAGGTTGCTCGATATGTCCAAGCCGTTCTTTGACTGCACCAAATCCCCGAGCCATATCAGCTCTCATCTCAGCAATGGCTTGTGCCAAAACGTCTTGTCAATTACCAGCCATAATCCTCGCAACAAAAATCACAAGACAAAAGACTTAGTGTTTGGATTTAGCTGAAAAGACAAACCCTAGCATAATATCAAAAACAAATATATTATATTTTTTTAATTTTACGAAACCAATTTTAATATGTCCTATACTGAGTCTAGGTTCGGAATCAAGAGACAGAATATTTTTATCAGGTTTTATAAATTTATGAAAACTAAAATAAGAAAAACAGGCAATTACGATAATTGTTTTTTTTGAGTTTATGAGATAAGCAAGCACGCAAGGGTAATTAACGATTACTGAAACTATAAAAAGAGTAACGAAAGACACAACCTTGTGGTCGTGAGAGTCTTGAGCTCCAATCTTAGTGTCCTTGAATCAACCCTAAACACAAACAAAAACAAACAACTTAACAAGTATTGATATAACTTTTGTTTTTTTTGTTGAATCTATGAAACAGATAACGAAAGGTATGAGTATTGAAACTTAGAAGATAACAAGGATAGATAGAACCTGGTGGTTGTAGATGGATCTTCAGCTCTGATACCAAAATGATACAAGCCTGAGACGGTATATGCACTCCGATGGACCGTGCGGTGCGATTGGTGAACAAGGGTGTAAAACGTGAGGTTTGGCGTGGGCCAATGGATCGATAAGTGACCACACGAGGTGTGAGAGGACTCGTGATACAGCTTGGATGTTCTACTCTTTCTTGAATTCGCACAAACAAGAAGAAAGAACAAGAGAGCTTAAGCGGCGGCGGCTTTAGCGAAATAGGGTTTTTGTTTATTCAAAGTCTATCCTCTTAGGGCTGCGAGTTTCTCCTTATATAGGACTCGACTTTAGACTACAAAATGTGTCAAAAACAACCCTAGACGTGGCCTAACACATGGCCAAAAGATTTTCCAAAACGAAGAGGAAAAAGTTCGAAAAAGGAGAGTCCGACTTAAAAACAAATAAGGCAAATCGCCTAAGTGGCATAAGTGACGAGTCTAGTGGCTTTTTTGACTTCTCTTTGGGCCAAAATGGACTTCAATGGTCTCCCTTAGAATGCTTGAATTGAATAAAAGCATAGTATAAGCTCTAGACAATTCGGCCCTCAAGAATGCCTTGAGGCCACTTTGCACCACTAGGTTGTTGCCTCGATAAAACCTTCCTTAGTAAAACCACATGGGAAACCTAAGGGAAGAAAAGAGTACAATCCTTAGTGATGCCTTTATGCCTAGATCATGCTAGCGTGAGGACAAAGAGGGAAGTCACCGTCTTTGTCCACATGAGGGGCCACTCAGTTGTTTGCGAGTATGAAGCATTTTGAGGAGTATCATGGCTTATCTCGGCTCCAAGATCACTCGTGGATGTTTCTTGAACATTGGTGGTGAACGGAAATGTCCTTGACTCAGCATTGCCATCGGGTGTGTCCGCGGGGCCAATGTCGAAAAAGAGGCCCACGGCCTTGGTGAGTCCTTTAAAGCTTTTTGTTCGGGCTCGGGTCATTGGCACTCCTCGCAAAGGTGGGATCTCCACTAGCTTGTCCGGCTCCTTCTGGATGTCCACATTACCACTCCACCGTTTCTAGCTCCATCTCTTGAGCTCCCTATCTCAAGCTTCTTGTCATCTCCACCTCCACCTTTTCTCACCACGTCCCACCCCCGCCGCCACTCCATTTCCCCACTCAAGCTCCGTTTTGAGCCCATCACCGTGAGACTTGTTTTCTTCGGCGTTTGAGTCCCTCCTTGAGCTTGTTAAGTGATTTCCTTGAAGATCCAGGAGTGTATCATCTGGTATCAGAGCCTAGATGGTCCAAAGGTTACATCTTTTCAACTCAAACTTCCTCCGTTAGCTCATTCATCAATGGATCTATGAAGAAGTTTCAAAAAGTTTGCATCTTTTGATTTAGTTTGGTGTTTGGTTGTTGTTAGGGTGTTTAGTTGTTGTTAGGATGTTTAGTTGCTCTTTGTGTATGCTTCCTGGTTTGCTTACGGTATTTAGGATCTTTTGTTCTTGCTGGTTTAGTTTCTTTCTTGCATGATTAGTTCTTATCTTAGTAGAAATCTCTTAAAGTTCTTAGCTTTTCTTCCCGTTTTTTCATTTCCGTATGTTAGATTGTATGTTAGAGTCACCTTACGGTTGTTATGCGTGAAGGAGTAGAAGTTGGTCCGGCCGTGATGAATGGCCTCTTTGTCGAACTGCCAAGGACGCCCTAACAAAATGTGCCCAGCTTGCATAGGAACCACGTCACAAGTCACTTGGTCTTGATACCTCCCAATACTGAAAGAGATCTTCACTTGCTCGTTAATCTTCAACTCGGACTTATCGTTGAGCCATCTTAGTTTATAGGGCTGAGGGTGATTATCTTTCTTGAGTCCTAACTTGTCAATCATATAAGAACTTGCAGCATTGGTACATGAACCTCTGTCGATGATCAAACTACACGTCTTGCCCTCCACTAAACACTTAGTATGAAAGATGTTTTCTTGTTGGGCCGTTTCATCGGGTGCGATGGCCGAGTTTAGTATCCGTCTCATCATGAGTACATCTCCCTTCTCTGGATACTCAACATCATCATCCGGCTGTGGGCTCTTTGGCCTCGCCGAAGCCATACGCTTTCCTTGCTGCTCTATCTGAATTGCCAAGTGAAGTAACTCATCCATCTGATGGTAAGGATGCAGCTCTACCTTTTGAGATATCAGATCTTGTAACCCATCAAAAAATTGAGCCATTAGGGATTCTTCTATGTCATCTAGCTTGGGACAGTTCTTGAGTGTCTCAAACTCATCGTAGTACTCTTCCACTGACTTACTATCTTGTATCAACCTCCTAAATCTCCTCTGAATCTCTCGGTGAAAGTGAGGCTGATGCGGTCATCGACTCCACAAGCGAGCCATCAAACCAAGAACCGGACAAGGAAGACACCATGACAAGAGAAGGTCCCATGACACGAGCCAAATAACGAAGGTTGAGTTTTGGGCCAAGCATAACTCACGGACAGGAACACTCGGACATCGGACCAAGCGAGAGAACCGTACAGAGAAGACACTCAGGGAAGAATTCAACGAAGCAACACAAGCCTTTCTCGAAGCTACCGAAGACTTTGCGGGCACGGACACGGACCCGGGGCAAAATGCTCGGGCGACTAAGGTAAGTCTTGTATTTAATTATTTTTGTCTCCTTGCAGGCCAAATGGCTTCGGCATAATGGTTCTACGACGTTCCTTGTGTGTCTAGTTCAAGTCCTAGTAGAGTCTTTTTTTTTTATTTCTTTTTTTTTAATGTTTTTTTAAGACACTTTCCTTATAAGGGAACGACTTGTTGTTCTTATTGAAAGTGTATGTTGTTTTGAGTCATTTCTTTCACAAGTCGTGTTGTTTTCAGTCGCAACCCTAGGGTTATAGCCAACGAACTATTATAAGGTTCCATGGCCGTGTATTTCGTTTTCACGCTTGAATTAATAAAGATCAAAGTTTCTTAAGTTTTCTCAAAACTTAGCCGCCGTTCTTGTTCATTGCGTGAGACTCGCAAAGGCCAAGTTCTCTCAAGCTGTATCAAAGAGCCTCTCATACTCTCTGTGGTTCTCTTATCAATCCATCATCACACCATCTCATCGACTTCATGATATAGGTCAATTCCTTACTAGACCAAAGTTTCGTTGTAGTATAGTAAGGTGTCAATCCATAAGTGTGAAGATATTAACCAAAAAGGATGAGATCAAGCAATTCAAGACAAGCCAAACAAATGGTGAATGGGACTAGTGACCTAGACAGAAACTGGAAATAAGAGTTAAAAGAGATACTGTCTAGGTAGGAACTAACGAGAAAATGAGAAATAGAACGGCGTATAAGGTAACAGAAAATTCAATCAATGCAAGAGAAGTTCCTAAGGATGGGATAATCGACTCAGTGTGTCCTCTTAGCCTACACAGGTGGTCTAACAAAACTCAATCAAGCTATTCCCTAGACATCAATCAACTTATTTTCCCCCTTCTCGATTCTTATGAKTTATCGCTATTTTCAAAGGAAGGTCASGAAATCTCRAAACGCAATGTCATAATAAGATTTSAAATATTAAAACATACACCACTTGTGAGCATATTAATCCCCTTAATTCACTTTGGTGTTTTTCAACATTTCATGAACTTATTTTCCACCTTCTCGATTCTTATGAGTTATCGCTGTTTTCAATGGAAGGTCAGGAAATCTCGAAAAGCAATGTCATAATAAAGTTTGATATATTATGAGCATATTTATCCCTTTAATTCACTTTGTTGGTTTTCAACATTTCATGAACTTATTTTCTTCCTTCTCGATTCTTATGAGTTATCATTGTTTTGAAGGTCGGAAATCTCAAGCATATGTCATAATAAAATTTGAAATATTGAAACATACACTATTTGTGAGCATATTTATCYCATTAATTTACTTTGGTGGTTTTCAACATTTCATGAACTTATTTTCCTCCTTCTCGATTCTTATGAGTTATCGCTGTTTTCAATGGAAGGTCACGAAATCTCGAAACGCAATGTCATAATAAAGTTTGATATATTATAAGCAAATTTATCCCTTTAATTCACTTTGTTGGTTTTCAACATTTCATGAACTTATTTTCTTTTTTCTCGATTCTTATGAGTTATCGCTGTTTTCAATGGAAGGTCAGGAAATCTCAAAACGCAATGTCTTAATAAAATTTGAAATATTGAAACATACACCACTTATGAGCATATTGATCCCCTTAATTCACTTTGGTGGTTTTCAACATTTCATGAACTTATTTTCCACCTTTTCGATTCTTATGAGTTATCGCCATTTTCAATGGAAGGTCACGAAATCTCGAAACGCAATGTCATAATAAAGTTTTATATATTTGAGAATATTTATCCCCTTAATTCACTTTGTTGGTTTTCAACATTTCATGAACTTATTTTCYTCCTTCTATTTTTCAACATTTCATGAACTTATTTTCCACCTTCTCGATTCTTATGAGTTATCGCTGTTTTCAATGGAAGGTCGGAAATCTCGAAAAGCAATGTCATAATAAAGTTTGATATATTATGAGCATATTTATCCCTTTAATTCACTTTGTTGGTTTTCAACATTTCATGAACTTATTTTCTTCCTTCTCGATTCTTATGAGTTATCGCTGTTTTCAATGGAAGGTCAGGAAATCTCGAAACGCAATGTCATAATAAAATTTGAAATATTGAAACATACACCACTTATGAGCATATTTATCCCATTAATTTACTTTGGTGGTTTTCAACATTTCATGAACTTATTTTCCTCCTTCTCGATTCTTATGAGTTATCGCTGTTTTCAATGGAAGGTCACGAAATCTCGAAACGCAATGTCATAATAAAGTTTGATATATKATAAGMAAATTTATCCCTTTAATTCACTTTGTTTGTTTTCAACATTTCATGAACTTATTTTCTTCTTTCTCGATTCTTATAAGGTATCGCTGTTTTCAATGGAAGGTCAGGAAATCTCAAAACGCAATGTCTTAATAAAATTTGAAATATTGAAACATACACCACTTATGAGCATATTGATCCCCTTARYTCACTTTGGTGGTTTTCAACATTTCATGAACTTATTTTYGTCCTTCTCGATTCTTATGAGTTATCGCCATTTTCAATGGAAGGTCACGAAATCTCGAAACGCAATGTCATAATAAAGTTTKATATATTTGAGAATATTTATCCCCTTAATTCACTTTGTTAGTTTTCAACATTTCATGAACTTATTTTCCTCCTTCTCGATTCTTATAAGTTATCGCTGTTTTCAATAGAAGGTCACGAAATCTCGAAACGCAAAGTYATAATAAAATTTGAAATAKTGAAACATACACCACTCAGGAGCATATTTACCCCCTTAAGTAACTTTAGTGGTTTTCTGCATTTCATCAACTTATTTTCCCCCTTCTCGATTCTTATGAGTTATCGCTATTTTCAAAGGAAGGTCACGAAATCTCGAAACGTACTATCATAATACGATTTGAAATATTAAAACATGCACCACTTGTGAGCATATTAATCTCCTTAATTCACTTTGTTGKTTTTCAACATTTCATGAACTTATTTTCTTCCTTCTTGATTCTTATGAGTTATCGCTGTTTTCAATGGAAGGTCAGGAAATCTCGAAACGCAATGTCATAATAAAATTTGAAATATTGAAACATACACCACTTATGAGCATATTGATCCCCTAAATTCACTTTGGTGGTTTTCAACATTTCATGAACTTATTTTCCTCCTCGATTCTTATGGGTTATCGCTGTTTTCAATGGAAGGTTAGGATATCTCAAAACGCAATGTCATAAATAAAGTTTGATATATTTGAGGATATTTATCCCCTTAATTCACTTTGTTGGTTTTCAACATTTCATGAACTTATTTTCGTCCTTCTCGATTCTTATGAGTTATCGCTGTTTTCAATAGAAGGTCACGAAATCTCGAAACGCAAAGTCATAATAAAATTTGAAATATTGAAACATACACCACTTAGGAGCATATTTATCCCCTTAATTAACTTTAGTGGTTCTCAACATTTCATGAACTTATTWTYCTCCTTCTCGATTCTTATGAGTTATCGCTGTTTTCAAAGGAAGGTCACGAAATCTCGAAACACAATGTCATAATAAAATTTGAAATATTGAAACATACACCACTTGTGAGCATATTAATCAACTTAATTCACTTTGGTGGTTTTCAACATTTCATGAACTAAGTTTCCTCCCTCTCGATTCTGAAGAGTTATCGCAGTTTTCAATGGAAGGTCAGGAAATCTCGAAACGCAATGTCATAATAAAATTTGAAATATTGAAACATACACCACTTATGAGCATATTTATCCCATTAATTTACTTTGGTGGTTTTCAACATTTCATGAACTTATTTTCCTCCTTCTCGATTCTTATGAGTTATCGCTGTTTTCAATGGAAGGTCACGAAATCTCGAAACGCAATGTCATAATAAATTTTGATATATTTGAGAATATTTATCCCCTTAATTCACTTTGTTGGTTTTCAATATTTCATGAACTTATTTTCCTCCTTCTCGATTCTTATGAGTTATCGYTGTTTTCAATGGAAGGTCACGAAATCTCGAAAAGCAATTTCATAATAAAGTTTGATATATTATGAGGATATTTATCCCCTTAATTCACTTTGTTGGTTTTCAACATTTCATGAACTTATTTTCGTCCTTCTCGATTCTTATGAGTTATCGCTGTTTTCAATAGAAGGTCACGAAATCTCGAAACGCAAAGTCWTATTAAAATTTGAAATATTGAAACATACACCACTTATGAGCATATTKATCCCCTTAATTAACTTTAGTGGTTTTCATCATTTCATGAACTTATTTTCCTCCTTCTCGATTCTTATGAGTTATCGCTGTTTTCAATGGAAGGTCACGAAATCTCGAAACGCAATGTCATAATAAAGTTTGATATATTAGAGGATATTTATCCCCTTAATTCACTTTGTTGGTTTTCAACATTTCATGAACTTATTTTCCTCCTCGATTCTTATGAGTTATCGCTGTTTTCAAAGGAGTCAGGAAATCTCGAAACACAATGTCATAATAAGATTTGAAATATTAAAACATACACCACTTGTGCGCATATTAATCCCCTTAATTCACTTTGTTGTTTTTCAACATTTCATGAACTTATTTTCCACCTTCTCGATTCTTATGAGTTATCGCTGTTTTCAATGGAAGGTCAGGAAATCTCGAAAAGCAATGTCATAATAAAGTTTGATATATTATGAGCATATTTATCCCTTTAATTCACTTTGTTGGTTTTCAACATTTCATRAACTTATTTTCTTCCTTCTTGATTCTTATGAGTTATYGCTGTTTTCAATGGAAGGTCAGGAAATCTCAAAACGKAATGTCATAATAAAATTTGAAATATTGAAACATACACCACTTATGAGCATATTGATCCCSTAAATTCACTTTGGTGGTTTTCAACATTTCATGAACTTATTTTCCTCCTCGATTCTTATGGGTTATCGCTGTTTTCAATGGAAGGTTAGGATATCTCAAAACGCAATGTCATAAATAAAGTTTGATATATTTGAGGATATTTATCCCCTTAATTCACTTTGTTGGTTTTCAACATTTCATGAACTTATTTTCCTCCTCGATTCTTATGAGTTATCGCTGTTTTCAATAGAAGGTCACGAAATCTCGAAACGCAAAGTCATAATAAAATTTGAAATATTGAAACATACACCACTTAGGAGCATATTTATCCCCTTAATTCACTTTAGTGGTTTTCAGCATTTCATGAACTTATTTTCCTCCTTCTCGATTCTTATGAGTTATCGCTGTTTTCAATGGAAGGTCASGAAATCTCGAAACGCAATGTCATAATAAAATTTGAAATATTGAAACATACACCACTTATGAGCATATTGATCCCCTTAATTCACTTTGGTGGTTTTCAACATTTCATGAACGTATTTTCCTCCTCGATTCTTATGGGTTATCGCTGTTTTCAATGGAAGGTCTGGAAATCTCAAAACGCAATGTCATAAATAAAGTTTGATATATTAGAGGATATTTATCCCCTTAATTCACTTTGTTGGTTTTCAACATTTCATGAACTTATTTTCCTCCTCGATTCTTATGAGTTATCGCTGTTTTCAAAGGAAGGTCAGGAAATCTCGAAACACAATGTCATAATAAGATTTGAAATATTAAAACATACACCACTTGTGCGCATATTAATCCCCTTAATTCACTTTGTTGTTTTTCAACATTTCATGAACTTATTTTCCACCTTCTCGATTCTTATGAGTTATCGCTGTTTTCAATGGAAGGTCAGGAAATCTCGAAAAGCAATGTCATAATAAAGTTTGATATATTATGAGCATATTTATCCCTTTAATTCACTTTGTTGGTTTTGACATTTCTGACTTTTTATGATGAGTTATTGCTGTTTTCAATGGAAGGTCAGGAAATCTCAAAAAATGTCATAAGAAAATTTGAAATATTGAAACATACACTTATGAGCATATTGATCCCTAAATTCACTTATCCCCTTAATTCACTTTGCTGGTTTTCAATATTTCATGAACTTATTTTCCTCCTTCTCGATTCTTATGAGTTATCGCTGTTTTCAATAAAAGGTCACGAAATCTCGAAACGCAAAGTCATAATAATATTTGAAATTTTCAAACATACACCACTTAGGAGCATATTTATCCCTTAATTCACTTTAGTGGCTTTCACCATTTCATGAACTTATTTTCCTCCTTCTCGATTCTTATGAGTTATCGCTGTTTTCAATGGAAGGTCACGAAATCTCGAAACGCAATGTCATAATAAATTTTGATATATTTGAGAATATTTATCCCCTTAATTCACTTTGTTGGTTTTCAATATTTCTAAAACTTATTTTCCTCCTTCTCGATTCTTATGAGTTATCGATGTTTTCAATGGAAGGTCACGAAATCTCGAAACGCAAAGTCATAATAAGATTTGAAATATGAAAACATACACCACTTGTGAGCATATTAATCCCCTTAATTCACTTTGGTGTTTTTCAACATTTCATGAACTTATTTTCCACCTTCTCGATTCTTATGAGTTATCGCTGTTTTCAATGGAAGGTCAGGAAATCTCGAAAAGCAATGTCATAATAAAGTTTGATATATTATGAGCATATTTATCCCTTTAATTCACTTTGTTGGTTTTCAACATTTCATGAACTTATTTTCTGCCTTCTCGATTCTTATGAGTTATCGCTGTTTTCAATGGAAGGTCAGGAAATCTCGAAACGCAATGTCATAATAAAATTTGAAATATTGAAACATACACCACTTATGAGCATATTGATCCCCTTAATTCACTTTGGTGGTTTTCAACATTTCATGAACTTATTTTCCTCCTCGATTCTTATGRGTTATCGCTGTTTTCAATGGAAGGTYAGGATATCTCGAAACGCAATGTCATAAATAAAGTTTGATATATTTGAGGATATTTATCCCCTTAATTCACTTTGTTGGTTTTCAACATTTCATGAACTTATTTTCGTCCTTCTCGATTCTTATGAGTTATCGCTGTTTTCAATAGAAGGTCACGAAATCTCTAAACGCAAAGTCTTATTAAAATTTGAAATATTGAAACATACACCACTTAGGAGCATATTTATCCCCTTAATTMACTTTGTGGTTTTCAACATTTCATGAACTTATTTTCCTCCTTCTCGATTCTTATGAGTTATCGCTGTTTTCAATGGAAGGTCACGAAATCTCGAAACGCAATGTCATAATAAATTTTGATATATTTGAGAATATTTATCCCCTTAATTCACTTTGTTKGTTTTCAATATTTCATGAACTTATTTTCCTCCTTCTCGATTCTTATGAGTTATCGATGTTTTCAATGGAAGGTCACGAAATCTCGAAACGCAAAGTCATAATAAGATTTGAAATATTAAAACATACACCACTTGTGMGCATATTAATCCCCTTAATTCACTTTAGTGGTTCTCAACATTTCATGAACTTATTTTCCTCCTTCTCGATTCTTATGAGTTATCGCTGTTTTCAATGGAAGGTCAYGAAATCTCGAAACGCAATGTCATAATAAATTTTGATATATTATAAGCAAATTTATCCCTTTAATTCACTTTGTTGGTTTTCAACATTTCATGAACTTATTTTCTCTTTTCTCGATTCTTATGAGTTA
>JAANAP010000022.1:52500-102323 GCA_018361395.1 Boechera stricta | reverse complement strand
ATGCTCGTTTTCATCGAGATCGATCGATCCAATGGAAGGATCGATCGATCCCTTAGTATGTGATCGTGTTTTTTTTTTTTTTAAAAAATAATAATTTTTTGGGGTGGGTCAAGCTTCAGGTGGTTTTCAACATTTCATGAACTTATTTTCCTCCTCGATTGATGAGTTATCTTTTTCAATGGAAGGTCACGAAATCTCAAACGCAATGTCATAATAAAAGTTAATATATTAAACATACACCACTTAGCATATTTATCCCCTTAATTCACTTTGGTGTTTTCAACATTTCATGAATTATTTCCTCCTTCGATTCTTATGAGTTATCGCGTGGAAGGTCATGAAATCTCAAACGCAATGTCATAATAAAGTTTGAATATTGAAACATACACCACTTATGAGCATTTTATCCCCTTATAATTCACTTTGTGGTTTTCAACATTTCATGAACTTATTTTCCTCCTTCGATTCTTATGAGTTATGCTTTTCAATGGAAGGTCACGAAATCTAAACGCAATGTCATAATAAAGTTTGATATTTGACATACACCACTTATGAGCATATTTATCCCCTTAATTCACTTTGGTGGTTTTCAACATTTCATGAACTTATTTTCCCTTTCCGATTCTTATGAGTTACGTTTTTCAATGGAAGTCACGAAATCTAAACGCAATGTCATAATAAAGTTTGAATATTGAAACATACACCATGTATATATTTATCCCCTTAATTCACTTTGGTGTTTTCAACATTTCATGAATTATTTTTCCTTCTCGATTTTATGAGTTATCGTTGTTTTCAGTGGAAGGTCATGAAATCTCAAAACGCAATGTCATAATAAAGTTTAATATATTGAAATATACACCACTTATGAGCATTTTTATCCCCTTAATTYACTTTGTGGTTTTCAACATTTCATGAACWTATTTTCCTCCTTCTCGATTCTTATGAGTTATCGCTTTTTCAATGGAAGGTCACGAAATCCGAAACGCAATRTCATAATAAAGTTTGATATTTGAAACATACACACTTATGAGCATATTTATCCCCTTAATTCACTTTGTGGTTTTCAACATTTCATGAACATATTTTCCTCCTTCTCGATTCTTATGAGTTAACGCTTTTTCAATGGAAGGTCACGAAATCTCGAAACGCAATGTCATAATAAAAGTTTGATATATTGAAACTACACCACTTATGAGCATATTTATCCCCTTAATTCACTTTGGTGTTTTAACATTTCATGAACTTATTTTCTTTCTCGATTCTTATGAGTTATCGTTGTTTTCAATGGAAGGTCCTCAAAACGCAATGTCATAATAAAATTTGATATTGAAACTTACACCACTTATGAGCATATTTATCCCCTTAATTCACTTTGTGGTTTTCAACATTTCATGAACATATTTTCTCCTTCTCGATTCTTATGAGTTACTGTTTTGAATGGAAGTCACGAAATCTCAAACGCAATGTCATAATAAAAGTAATATATTGAAATATACACCACTTATGAGCATATTTATCCTCTTAATTACTTTGTTTTTCAACATTTCATGAACATATTTTCCTCCTCGATTCTTATGAGTTATCGCTTTTTCAATGGAAGGTCACAAATCTCGAAACGCAATGTCATAATAAAGAATATATTGAAAATACACCATTATGAGCATATTTATCCCCTTAATTCACTTTTGTTTTCAACATTTCATGAACTTATTTTCCTCCTCTCGATTCTTATGAGTTACGCTTTCAATGGAAGGTAAATCTCAAACGAATGTCATAATAAAAGATATTGAAACTTACACCACTTATGAGCATATTTATCCCCTTAATTCACTTTGGTTGTTTTCAACATTTCATGAACATATTTTCCTCCTTTCGATTCTTATGAGTTATCTGTTTTTCAATGGAAGGTCACGAAATCTCAAACGCAATGATAATAAGTTTGATATATTGACATACACCACTTATGAGCATATTTATCCCTTAATTCACTTTGTGGTTTTCAACATTTCATGAACTTATTTTTCCTTCTTCGATTCTATGAGTTATCGCTGTTTTCAATGGAAGTCACGAAATCTCGAAACAATGTCATAATAAAGTTTAATATATGAAATACACCACTTATGAGCATATTTATCCCTTAATTCACTTTGGTGTTTTCAACATTTCATGAATTATTTTCCTCCTTTCGATTCTTATGAGTTATCGCATTTTCAATGGAAGGTAATGAAATCACTAAAACAATGTCATAATAAATTTGATATATTGACACTTACACACTTATGATCATATTTATCCCTTAATTCACTTTGGTGGTTTTCAACATTTCATGAAATTATTTTCCTCTCTCGATTCTCATGAGTTATCAGTTTTCAATGGAAGGTCACGAAATCTCAAACGCAATGTCACAAAAAGTTTGATATATTGAAACATACACCACTTATGAGCATATTTATCCCCTTAATTCATTGGTGGTTTTCAACATTTCATGAACTTTTTTTTCCTTTCGATTATGAGTTATCGCGTTTTCAATGGAAGTCACAAATCTCAAACACAATGTCATAATAAAATTTGATATATTGAAACTTACACCATTATGAGCATTTTATCTCCTTAATTCACTTTGTGGTTTTCAACATTTCATGAACTTATTTTCTCCTTCTCGATTCTTATGAGTTATCATTTCAATGGAAGGTCACAAATCACTAAATGCAATGTCATAATAAAGTTTGATATATTGAAACTTACACCACTTATGAGCATATTTATCCCCTTAATTACTTTGGTGGTTTTCAACATTTCATGAACATATTTTCCTCCTTCTCGATTTTTATGAGTTAATGCTTTTTCAATGGAAGGTCAGAAATCTCAAACGCAATGTCATAATAAAGTTAATATATTGAAAATTACAATTATGAGCATATTTATCCCTTAATTCACTTTGTTTGTTTTCAACATTTCATGAACTTATTTTCCTCCTTCTCGATTCTTATGAGTTAGCCATGTAATTAAATCTCGAAACACAATGTCATTCTAAAAGTTAATATATTGAAACATACACCACTTATGTGCATATTTATCCCCTTAATTCACTTTGGTTTTTCAACATTTCATGAACATATTTTCCTCCTTCTCGATTCTTATGAGTTACGCTTTTTCAATGAAGGTCACGAAATCAAACACAATATCATTATAAAGTTTATATTGAAACTTACACCACTTATGTGCATATTTATCCCCTTAATTCACTTTGGTTTTTTCAACATTTCATGAACATATTTTCCTCCTTCCGATTCTTATGAGTTATCGTTTTTTAATGGTCACGAAATCTCGAAATGCAACGTCATAATAAGTTTGATATGTTGACATACACCATTATGACCATATTTATGCCCTTAATTCACTTTGGTGGTTTTCAACATTTCATGAACTTATTTTTCTCCTTTCGATTTTGATGAGTTATCGCTGTTTTCAATGGAAGATCACGAAATCTCGAAACTCAACGTCATAATAAAGTTTAATATATGAAATATACACCACTTATGAGCATTTTATCCCCTAAATTCACTTTGGTGGTTTTAATATTTCATGAACATATTTTTCTCCTCTGTTCTTATGAGTTATCAATGGAAGGTCACGAAATCTCTAAACGCAATGTCATAATAAAGTTAATATATTGAAAATTACACCATTATGAGCATATTTATCCCCTTAATTCACTTTGGTTGTTTTCAACATTTCATGAACATATTTTCCTCCTCTCGATTCTTATGAGTTACGCTTTTTCAATGTAAGGTCACGAAATCTCAAACACAATGTCATAATAAAGTTAATATATTGAAACTTATACCACTTATGTGCATATTCATCCCCTTAATTCACTTTGGTTTTTCAACATTTCATGAACATATTTTCCTCCTTCTCGATTCTTATGAGTTATCGCTTTTTTCAATGGAAGTAAATCTCGAAACGCAATGTCATAATAAAGTTTGATATGTTGAACTTACACACTTATGACCATATTTATGCCCTTAATTCACTTTGGTGGTTTTCAACATTTCATGAACTTATTTTTCTCCTTCTCAATTCTTATGAGTTATCGTTGTTTTCAATGGAAGGTCACGAAATCTCAAACTCAACGTCATAATAAAGTTTAATATATGAAATATACACCACTTATGAGCATTTTATCCCCTTAATTCACTTTATGGTTTTCAACATTTCATGAACTTATTTTCCTCCTTCTCGATTCTTATGAGTTATCGCGTTTTCAATGGAAGGTCGAAATCACTAAATGCAATGTCATAATAAAGTTGATATATTGACACTTACACCACTTATGAGCATATTTATCCCTTAATTCACTTTAGTTGTTTTCAATATTTCATGAAATTATTTTCCTCCTTCTCGATTCTTATGAGTTATCGCTGGAAGGTCACGAAATCTCAAACGCAATATCACAACAAAGTTTGATATATTGAAACATACACCACTTATATTTTATCCCTTAATTCACATTGGTGGTTTTCAACATTTCATTAACTTATTTTTCTCCTTCTCAATTGACACACCCCATCCCAGTACAAAACAGAAAACGAAAATCATAAAACCCGAGAATTTTAAAACTTTTCAAAACGGTTGAAATAATTTGAGTAAAACCCTTTTCTTGCGATCCAAGTCAAATACTAACATCTCAATTAAAATAAAACAATTAGGTTTAAAACATGGATCGATCGATCTCGATATCGATCGATCTCATATACTAAAACAAAGCACTTTAAAAACAGAGAAACACGGATCGATCACCTTTACGATCGATCGATCTGACCTCGACCGATCGATCTAAACCGCCAGATCGTCAGCCCAGCACGGCTAATTTTCTTAATGATCGATCGACGCCATCGATCGATCGATCGGTCCCTTAGAAAATTCTGACGCCTTAACCGACTCTGGATCGATCGATCGACCCTTGATCGATCGATCCCCTTCCCTACGACCAAACGTCAACAACGAACAACAAGCCAACAACTTTCATAACCCATCAAAACAACAATTCATTCACACCTCTTAACATTATAAAACACAACTTAGGAGTCCCAAAACAACAATCACCAAGGCATGAGAACAACCATCTAATACCCAAAAGAAACTCGACAAGGAACTCCTAATCATCCTCTTCTCCTCAGCCTTGGTTCCACGAGCCCACAACCTATGACTTTCTTTACCTGCACAAAAAGCGTAAGCATTGATAATGCTTAGTGAGGCATCCCGCCCCACGGCCATATCACATACGATTCATGAATTCACGCAATTGAAATGTAACCTAAGGAAATAAACCACACATACCGTGAAAGAGCTCAATCACACACATCACACAATATGGCTAACCACAAGTCACACCCATATTGTTTAATCCCTAAGCACACATCAATCATGAAAATTCAAGAATCACATAGTTAACGACGTTACGCACTCACCTCGGTTACGGTTGCAAAGGATAATACTCTGAGCTTAAATTCCTCAACCTTGCTTCTCTTTGGTTCTTACTCAACCAACACCAATGTATCACCACCCCACAAAATTTCAGCTCAATCCGAGCCCCTTGATACCACGATCGAAGCTCACAACTCAACTCAAAAACTTTGTTTTTCCAAGCTCTCTTTCTCTTCTCCTCCTCCTTCTTCTCCTTCTTTCTCTCCTTCTCTTGCTTCTCCTTTCTTTCTCTATCTCTCTAGAACTCTCAAATGCTCAAGGATGAGTATATATAGAGGAGAAGAAGACTCTAGAATGGGAGAGAAGATGATACATATGCATATATGTATCTTGGTTTAATTAAATTAAACCAAACCACAATTAATTCACTAACCGGTTTTTAATCAACCAATTCCCTTAATCCCATCAATTAATTCTCTCGGTTTAGTGATTCCGTTAAACCTCCGAAATATTTGAGACACCTCCCCATCTCAAAATATTTCTTTCTCCCGATAAATCCGAATTACCGCTTAATCCCGATATTATCCATATCACATTTCATCCCACATTTCCATCAAAACACACTGTTCATTCCAGAAACATTATTCAACCAATTCAACCCGAATTGTTTCAAACGAATCTTCCGATTAATCAAACCAATAAGAACCCCAGAAATTATAAATCGAGCTCCCCATTAATTCTCTCAAGAATGCAACACGGTACAAGACTTTTACGACATCCAATAGCAGTTGTAAGAAATGTAATAACTTTTATTACAAGGAAACGACTTGGGATACGGATGTTACATCAATTGATGAGTTATCGCTGTTTTCAATGGAAGATCACGAAATCTCGAAACACAATGTCATCATAAAGTTTAATATATTGAAATATACACCACTTATGAGCATTTTTATTCCCTTAATTAACTTTGTGGTTTTCAACATTTCATAAACTTATTTTCTCCTTCTCGATTCTTATGAGTTATCATTGCTTTTCAATGGAAGGTCACGAAATCACTAAATGCAATGTTGATATAAGTCAATTCCTTACAGATATATCATGGATTTTACCCGCTTTTAGCCATGATATAAGTCGCTTTATCGAGTCTTTCTAGTGCTTTTTCTATCATTTTAGAGTCTTTTCAGGTTTTAGACGCTTGGGACGAAATTGAGATTTTGGAGACATTTGGAGCCTTTTGAGCAAACCGAAGAAAGTAACCGCAAGCTGAGTATCGACGACACATCCCGATCGATCGACACCGACATATCGCAAGCCTGAGTATCGATCGACACCATCGCGTATCGATCGATACCGACGCAACGACGGAGATAGATATCCAACGAGAATTCTCGCCAAAAGAAGCCCAATACTTTCCCTTATTTACAAAGAGCCCAGCTCGTGTTTTTAGACCTATTTAAGCAAACTCTTAGTCTTTAGTTAGGAGACTTGAGACTTTACTTTACTATTATTCGAGCCACCATTGAGATTTGAGAACTTTTGAGGAGACGGATCCAAGACTTTGTTCATCATGAAGATCCCGAACCCTTGTTTTATTCTTTTGTTTAATTTCATGATTTATTCAGTTATGTTATTTGTTTCATCTATCATGTCTGAGTAGCTCATTTTAGTTTGGTTTTCATATGGATTTCTCGATTTATGATGATTGATTTGTTAGGTTCAAAATCTGAATAGTTCTTCACCATAGGTTGTTCTCAAAGCTATTTCTAACCTGATCACTTAGAATATAGAACCTAGATTAATCGATTAGCACACAGTGCAATGAGTAACTGATAAAACCTGGTGAGCAATTGATTATCTGCAAAGAGATTTGGTTTAATCGAATTGTGAACATATCAAACTTGAATTGATTGCTGGTTTACTGTAGGATTTGCAAAGAGATTTGGAATTTTAGACTTTAGACTTAGTTAGTTTTCGCAACACGCTGGTTAACTATACTTTCGTGTTTGAGTTCAAGAACGCGCTTAATGAATTGAACCTTAATTGATTAATTGTTGTTATCATTGATTTCCTGAATTTCCCTGAGCCTAGTTTCCTTCTATACATCAACCAAGTTTAATTCACCATTTGTTTCATAAATCATTTGTTTGCTTAGCACAATCTGCATCTTTCATCTATCAGTGAATTTTCGAGTTCTCTGTGTTCACCGATATACTGCAGCAACTGCTTTAGTCTTTTTGGTATTAATTTGAGCATATCAAATTTGGCGCCTGTGGGACTCTAAAAATTCACCTTTAGAATTTTAGTTGTCGATTTTGTCTGTTGTTGCCAAGATCGATCGATACTCCATTGGTATCGATCGACACCGAACGCCTGCTTTTAAATTTTGGTTACTTATTTTCTCGCCTTTTGATTTTCAGTGTATGCATGCTACCAGAGAAAGAAGGACACACCACGATCAATCTCTCCTCACGAGCTAGCGAGCTTGAACGCACAAATCGGACAAAGAAAAGAACTAGCTGAGATGGATCTTCCACAAGGTTTGGTGCATGATGAGGAAGGTGAACAAATACCTCCTCCACAACAACCCCAAGCGTTGCTGAACGGACACTTGGCGATTACAACCGACCGGATCAATTCTATGCCAATCGCAGATCCGTATTCCAACTTTCCGAGGAATGACTTTGAGCTGAAGCCTGCTTACTTCACTCTTGTTGACAGCACCCTTCACCGGCTCTCTCATGAGCACCCTATGGATCACATCGAGAAATTCGAGGACTTGGTCACCAGATGAAGTACAATGGAGTACCACATGAATACCTCTTTGTAAGCTCTTTCCATACTCTCTGGTGGAGAGGCAGCTTATGGCTGAAGCAGCTACCTCCCGGATCTCTCGCCACTTGAACGACCAAGAACGCATTCCTGAACAATTTCGACGATGCGAGATCGGAGGAGCTCAGAACAAGATCTCTCAATTTTCTCGGTCCAAATGAAGCACTCAAGGCTGTTGCGATTCAGATCCTACCAGAGAGACTGTCCGCATCACGGTTTCAGTCAAGTTCAGCTCGATCTTTTACGAGGGATTGAGGCGGTATCGATGGCACGATTCTGCAAGCAACGGAACTTCAACACTAGGATTCCAACCGATGCTGTGAAGCTGATTGAGAACTTGGCGCTAGCAATAGCACCAAGAATGCTGATTTCGAGAAAAGGCTCGCTAGTGTTGCTGATGGTTCGCAGAGAGGTTCAGAAGCGACATGACGCATGCACAACCTCTTAGTGGGAAAGACGAAGAAGGCTGTACATTTTGCTGAGGAAGTAGAGAACATTGAAGATGAGGCAGAGGATGTTAACTACATTGGTGGTTCTGGTTTTCGTGGTCAGCGATTTGGTTACAACAACAACCGAAGCTTCAACAACAATCAGCAAGGTGGTTACAAGTCCTGAGGTAACCAATCTGGTTTTGTGCCACCACCGCCAAAACCACTTCAAAGCGGTGATTTTACTCGCCAATACGGTAATTCAGCTTACCAACCGCATTCTCCGAGGTCTACAGAGAGTAAGACGGAGATCCTCTTGGAACAAATTCTGCGGACAAGAAAAGATGATGAGATTTTAATAGAAAGCTGGATAATTTATACACCGATCTGAATGGGAGAATCAACGCCTCGAAATCCATCAAGATGCTGGAAAATCAAATCTACATCGCACCTGTCAAGGGAAAGATGGTTCAACCACAGCATGGACATGTCAATGCAATCACCTCGAGCGAGAAGAGGATTTTGAGCCAGATGACTGTTCGTATTCAAGGATATTAGTATCGACCGATACCTACTGGTATCGATCGACACCAACCTGCAGACGATACAAAACTCCAGATCGACGACACTCATCCGGTATCGTCGATACCCTTCGCAGCTGAATCAATAACGAGAAAAGGAGAGATGGTTGAGGAACGTAAAACCAAAGCTCGAGGCATTGAATCCAAAGAAACTCGAGACTCAAATGTCGACCGCAGCTGAGAGACAAGAGGGGTTTCTTCCGGAAGACTGAAGATCCAAGAGCTCACATCAACGCCATAAGTCTAAGAAGTGGAAAAGTGGTAAATTCGAGTTAAGCGACTCCAATAGCTGAAAATCCCGCCGATCTTGCTGGAGATGACGAGGGATGCTGTCCCAGGGTATCGATCGACACCACCTGGTATCGATCGATACCGGACAAGACTAAGGAGGATGCTGAACCTGTCAAAGAAAGGGTCTATGTCAAGTTGCCTCTATCCTATTATTCCCAAGCTGACAAGAGAGGAGTGGGAGGCTGCTAGAAGCAAGTTTGTCAAAAAAATGGTGCAGGACCTCCCGTGCGATACACCACCACCGCTGAGACAGTTGACAAAGAGGGAAGACCTGGGAAATTTTCAGTTCCATGCTCCATCTCTGAGTAAACTTCAAGGAGTCTCGACTCAGGGTCTAGTGTCAACGCCATGTCGAGGCGATGCAGAGAGATTGAAAGCTGATATGAGATCTCCTAACACGCTCTCACATACGGATTCTTCTAGCTCACTCCCTTACGCTACAATTCTTGATTTACCTGTTAAAATAGGAGATTGTCTGATTCCTACTGATTTTCAGGTTGTGGAGATGAGCCAAGGATCCAGGTGCCCTTGATTTTGGGAAGACCATTTATGCAACTGCGATCATGGACACTAATAAGAGAATCTCTTTCTTTGCATTGACGAGACGCTTCTACGATGCCATTCCTCCGGAGGAGCACCTGACATGTCTCTGCATCACCATTCGGCGAGACTCGATGATCGATCGCTCGATGAGTCTTATGATGAACCAAAAGTCGCAGATGTTTCAAATGAACCCCCAACACCCCAAGAAAGTTGTGGAGAAGACCAAGGCAACAAAGAGGAAGGCGAGAAAGAAGATCAATGGTGCTGCTAATTTCACTTTGATTCCTAAGTGTGATGGAGATTCGATCGAATATAAGTGCAAGGGCACCTCGAAACCTTTCTAAGGCTGAGTTCTCATTCCGGAGATGAAAGAAAAGAAGAGGATATGATGAGCAAAATTTTGAAGCTAGATGTCTGTGTGGAACTTATTTCGAGTGAGTCCTCCACCTTGTCCGACTGATAACTTAGCCAAAGTCAAGCTCGTGACATTAAACAAGCGCTTAGGGAGGCAACCCACCGTAAGTCTATAAATATGAGTTTTGTGTTTTGTTGTGTCTTGCGAATCAGTCGGAAGAAGGATGGTCGTTTTTCAGATCGATCGACACCACCTTGGTATCGATCGACACCACCGCCTATGGTAACACCTCTTGTTCTCGACCTATTTCGCTTTGTCCTTTGATTTCTTTCACCTTCTCTCGGCTTGATAAACATGGGGACAGTTGTTTAAGTCTGGGAGGTAGTTCTGACATTGTGTGTTCATTTTGAAAAAAAAAAAAAAATGTTTTTCGTGTCAAAACAACTTAGATTCGACTCGTGCTTGGTTTTGATGTTCGATTTTGCTTTTGAGTGACCACTGCTATGATTAGTTTGTCTAATAATGAAAATAGAATTCATGGATTGTCTCCAACAAGTTTTCATCACAAGTTTTAGCCAAATTTTGCACTTCATCAATAAGGTAAATGTCCAAAGAGCTTGATTCATCATTCATTACCTAGCTAAGGAACTATTGCGTATGAAAGAAATGGTAGATCTCCCGTGATAAGTACTGGATACATTGAGAGGGTAAGAACCGAATTGCTAACACTATCAATACTGCCTCGAACCTTGATTTGTATATGCAGTTAAAAAAAAAAAAAAGAATCAATAAGAACTGGATACATTGAGGGTAAGAACCGAATTCGGTAGCTAACACTATCAATACTCGCCTCGAACCTTGATTTGTATATGCAGTTAAAAAAAAAAATCAATAAGAACTGGTTGTGAAATAAGTCTGGGGAGTTAAATACCAAGAAAAAGTGAATGAATTGTTCTAGCTATGGTATGATGACCAAAGAATCTAGAAAGTTCGTGGACATTGATTTTAGCGATGAAATGGCGATAAGCTTGGATGAACACTTAGCGGGTCATGAGTGAAGTCTGTGGAAGCTGGGAATTCGATGGAGAAGTACATGGAGGTTAGATCTGAAGCTGATCGCAAAAGGCGCTTGGGAAGAGGGATCATTACAATTTCGGTACCAGATCAGATCTCTAAGGTTTTTCAAACCTCTTTCTCTCACTTAGTTTTCTGTTTGCTGAGGCAAGCAAAAGGCTAAGTCTGGGGAGTTGATATATCATGGATTTTACCGCTTTTAGCCATGATATAAGTCGCTTTATCGAGTCTTTCTAGTGCTTTTTCTATCATTTTAGAGTCTTTTCAGGTTTTAGCACGTTTGGGGACGAAATTGAGATTTTGGAGACATTTGGAGCCTTTTGGAGCAAACCAAGAAAGTACCGTTTTCAAGCTGAGTATCGACGACACCATCCGTATCGATCGATCGACATACTCGTTTCAAGCCTGAGTATCGATCGACACCATCGCGTATCGATCGATACCGACGCAACGACGCGAGATAGATATCCAAGGACGAATTCTGCCAAAAGAAGCCCAATACTTTCCCTTATTTACAAAGAGCCCATCGTGTTTTTAGACCTATTTAAGCAAACTCTTAGTCTTTAGGTTAAGGAGACTTTACTTGACTTTCACTATTATTCTGAGCCACCATTGAGATTTGAGAACTTTTGTGAGGAGACGGATCCAAGACTTTGTTCATCATGAGAAGATCCCGAACCCTTGTTTTATTCTTTTGTTTAATTTCATGATTTATTCAGATGTTATTTGTTTCATCTATCATGTCTGAGTTCTATTTTAGGTTTAGGTTTTCTCATATGGATTTCTCTGATTTATGATGATTGATTTGTTAGGGTTCAAAATCTGAATAGTTCTTCACCATAGGTTGTTCTCAAAGCTATTTCTAACCGATCACTTGAATATGTAACCTAGATTAATCGACAGTACAGCTGCAATGAGTAACTGATAAAACCTGGTGAGCAATTGGATTATCGCAAAGAGATTTGGTTTAATCGAATTGAACATATCAAACTTGAATTGATTGCTGGTTTACTGTGTAGGATTTGCAAAGAGATTTGGAATTTTAGACTTTAGACTTAGTTAGCGCAACGACAGTTGGTTAACTATACTTTCGTGTTCGAGTTCAAGAACACGCTTAATTGAATTGAACCTTAATTGATTAATTATTGTTTATCATTGATTTCCTGAGAATTTCCCTGAGCCTAGTTTCCTTCTATACAAATTCAACCCAAGTTTAATTCGACCATTTGTTTTCTCATAAATCATTTGTTTGCTTAGCACAATCTGCATCTTTCATCTATCGTGAATTTTCTTGAGTTCTGTTTGACTCGATATACTACAGAACTGCTTTAGTACTTTTAGGGTATTAATTTGAGCATATCACTTACTAGACCAAAGTTTCGTAGTATAGTAAGGTGTCAATCCATAAGGGTGAAGATATTAACCAAAAAGGATGAGATCAAGCAATTCAAGACAAGCCAAACAAATGGTGAATGGGACTAGTGACCTAGACGAAACTGAAATAAGAGTTAAAAAGATACTGTCTAGGACTAGGAACTAACAGAAAATGAGAAATATCAACGGAGTATAGACTAACAAAATTCAATCAATGGAGAAGTTCCTAAGGATGGGATAATCGACTCAGTGTGTCCGCTTAGCCACAGGTGGTCTAACAAAGCTCAATCAAGCCATTCCTAGACATCAAACATCACAACCAGTTAAGTCCACTCGTGATAAGTAACCTCAAGCAGACCAGTTCCAGATCCAATCCCTTGGCGAAATCTACCTAGCAGGCATTAAGATTCAGTAATATTGTCAATAAACACCCAGACAACTAATCCCTTAGGCTAGGTATGCAAATCTCTAACATCAATTCACAAGCATTTTATCAAACACCTTTTGGGTGGAAAAACACCTAAGTTCTAATCTCAATCGATCAAAGAGAAATTAGCATTAAGAACACTGATTTAGAAGGAAAATCAAACAATAAACACTTGAACAACCTAAGAGACTAAGATTTCACACCTAATCTATCCCATCCTCAAGAACCCTAATGACTACTCAAAACACATGAAAACATAATCACAAACCCAAAAATCAAAATAACTTGCATAAGGAGATAAGGAAGGAAGAGGGTAGAATAGAAAGGTTCAAACACAAATACTAGAATCAAAGATACAGATCCAGAAGCAAAAAGATGAAGAACAAAAGAGAACTAGAAAGTTAGGCTAAAAACCAACTCTCCTTAGTCTTAATCCCCATTAGGTATTTATACTAAATCTTAAAAACCCTAAACGCGTCATGGACAAAATGGTAAAACGTGTGATAGTCCAGCTCGACCATTCTGGTCGAGGTGTGCTCGAGCTGGATGAAATCAAGATTGCATTTTTATGTGTTGAGCTCAGGTGACTCGATTGTATGGGCTCGAGCTGGACAAAAATTCCAAGACTTTTATGATGGGCTGATCAAGGAGCTCGAGCATGTGTTTCGAGCAGAAATCTTCAAGAGGCCTTTGACCTGCTCGATCATAAAGCTCGAGCATTGGTGCCGAAGCCGACCACGTCGCTCGAGCATCCAGGTCGAGTCGATGTCCTAGACAGCCGAACCTAACTTCTCCAAAATCACTCGAAAGTACCTGAATAAGCCAAATATGCAGGATGTATGCAAACCTCATGCAAAACTAGGAATAAATGACAAGAACAGGTGAATAACACGTCAGATGTATGAATTATGCAAGCTAAAACCATGCAAAATGCAAGCATATCAAATTTCATAATAAATTTTGATMTTTTGACACTTACACCACTTATGAGAATATTTATCCCCTTAATTCACTTTGGTGGTTTTTAACATTTCATAAACATATTTTCCTCCTTCTCGATTCTTATGAGTTAACGCTTTTTTCAATGGAAAGTCACGAAATCTCAAAACGCAATGTCATAATAAAAGTTAAAATATTGAAACTTACACCAATTATGAGTATATTTATCCCCTTAATTCGCTTTGGTTGTTTTCAATATTTCATGAAATTATTTTCCTCCTTCTCGTTTCTTATGAGTTATCGCTGTTTTCAGTGAATGGTCACAAAATCTCAAAACGCAATGTCATAATAAAGTTTGATATATTGAAACTTACACCACTTATGAGCATATTTATCCCCTTAATTCACTTTGGTTGTTTTCAACATTTCATGAACATATTTTCCTCGTTCTCGATTCTTATGAGTTATCGCTGTTTTCAGTGGAAGRTCACGAAATCTCAAACACAAGCCATAATAAAGTTTGATATATTGCTTACACCACTTATGACCATATTTGTCCTTAATTCACTTTGCTTTTTTTCAACATTTCATGAACTTGTTTATCTCCTTCTCAATTCTGATGAGTTATCCACTGTTTTCAATGGAAGATCATGAAATCTCAAACTCAATGTCATAATAAAAGTGAATATATTGAAATATACACCACTTATGAGCATATTTATCCCCTTAATTATCTTTGTGGTTTTCAACATTTCATGAACTTATTTTCCTCCTTCCTGATTCTTATGAGTTATCATGTTTTCAATGGAAGGTCACGATATCACGAAATGCAATGTCATTGATATGTCTATATTTTACATGGTTCTATTTATCACCCATTTAGCCTCGTTTAATAGCATGTTCTTAGCGTTTGTTTCTAGTGTTGCATACTTAGAGTGTTTTGCATTAGGTTTGCATACATACTGCATTTTGGAGTTGTTTGGTGCACTTAAGGATTATTGAGATGTTGAAGTCAAATGGAGAAAAAGAATTAACTTGACCAGAAACTCGAATGGAGACTGACTCTAGCAAACCACTCGAGTCAGGTCGAGCCAGTGCACTCGCACCAAAAACTGCAATTTGACCCAGCTCGACCCAAGCCACTCGAGCCCACTGATCGAGCTGAGCATAAAGGTGTCGTCTGGAACCAGCTCGAGCCCCACGGTCGAGTCCACCACCGAGTCCATGCCAAGGTGTCTTGATCCCAGCTCACCAAGCCACTCGAGTTCGTTGGTCGAGCTGACCTTAAAGTGCAATCTTGATCTCAGCTCGATCGAGCCACTCGAGTCCTTGCTCGAGCCGAGATAAAAATGCCGTCTTGAAGAATTTTTGATCGACCCAAGCACTCGATCCATTTAGCCGTCTCCTAATTTGCTATTTTGTCTTTTTCTGATTTAGGGTTTTAACTAAGAGTATAAATACTCTGTAGGAGATTAGGACAAGGGAATCTCTTTTAAGCCTTGTTCATCGTTTTGCTTCCTGGATCCTATAACTTTGAATCTACTTGTTATTTTTTTGAATCTTTCCATTCTATCTATTCTCTTCCTTATCTTTCTACTTATGCAAGTTATTTTGATTTCTGGGTTTGTGATTATGCTGTTCATCATGTTCGTGAGTAGTTTTCTAGGGTTCTTAAGGATGGGTTAGGTTTAGGTTTCAAATCTTAGTCCTAGGTGGCTTAGGGTTAAAATAAACGAAATCCTTCTGGATTAATTCTTAATGCTAGTTTCTCTCGATCAATTGAAATTAGATCATAGGTTTTTCCACACCCAGAAGGTGTTTGATGAAATGCCTGAACCAAATAATTCCAGATTTACATGCCTAGCCTAAGAGATTGGATGTCTAGGATGTTTATTGGCTTAAATAGATTGAATCTTAGTGCTTAAGCTAGATTTAGAGAGATTTTGTCGGAATTAGTTTAGCTTGAGGTTATCTGTCACAAAGTGGATTTAGCTACTGTTGAATCTATTGTCTAGGGATTAGCTTAGATAGATTTTGTTAAGCCCTAGTCAGATTAGGAGGATAGACTGACCAACCCCATCCTTACGACCTTCTTGTTCTTGATTGATCTCCATTTTCTGTGCTGTTTTCGCTCTGCTTTTAGTTTTTGTTATTGCCCTTTGATTTCCATTTGCTTAGTTGTTAGTTTCACCATTTACTGCTTGCTTGGCTTGACTTAGACGGTTTGATTGCATCCTTTCTGGCTAATATCGCACTCATTTGATTGATACCTTTCGTATTACAATGGCATGATAGTGCATTGAGGCATTTGACGATAGCATAAACATAAAAATCTGCTATTTTAGTCATAATAAAGTTTGATMTWTTGACACTTACACCACTTATGAGMATATTTATCYCCTTAATTCACTTTGGTGGTTTTYAACATTTCATRAACATATTTTCCTCCTTCTCGATTCTTATGAGTTAACGCTTTTTCAATGTGTCACGAAATCTCAAACGCAATGTCATAATAAAAGTTAAAATATTGAAACTTACACCAATTATGAGYATATTTATCCCCTTAATTCRCTTTGGTTGTTTTCAATATTTCATGAAATTATTTTCCTCCTTCTCGATTCTTATGAGTTATCGCTRTTTTCAGTGGAAGGTCACGAAATCTCAAAACGCAATGTCATAATAAAGTTTGATATACTGAAACTTACACMACTTATRAGCATATTTATCCCTAAATTCACTTTGGTGGTTTTCAATATTTCAGGAACATATTTTTCTCCGATTCTTATGAGTTATCGTTTTTCAATGGAAGGTCACGAAATCTCGAAACGCAATGTCATAATAAAAGTTAATATATTGAAAATTACACCAATTATGAGCATATTTATCCCCTTAATTCACTTTGGTTGTTTTCAACATTTCATGAACATATTTTCCTCCTTCTCGATTCTTATGAGTTAACGCTTTTTTCAATGGAAGGTCACGAAATCTCGAAACGCAATRTCATAATAAAASTTAATATATTGAAACTTACACCACTTATGAGCATATTTATCCCCTTAATTCACTTTGGTTGTTTTCAACATTTCATGAACATATTTTCCTCCTTCTCGATTCTTATGAGTTATCRTTTTTTCAATGGAAGGTCACGAAATCTCGAAATGCAACGTCATAATATAGTTTGATATATTGACACTTACCAATTATGACCATATTTATGCCCTTAATTCACTTTGGTGGATTTCAACATTTCATGAACTAATTTTCTCCTTCATTCTGATGAGTTATCGCTGTTTTCAATGGAATATCACGAAATCTCGAAACTCAAGTCATAATAAAGTTTAATATATAGAAATATACACCACTTATAGCATTTTATCTCCTTAATTCACTTTATGGTTTTCAACATTTCATGAACTTATTTTCTTCCTTCTCGATTCTTATGAGTTATCGTTGTTTTCAATGGAAGGACACGAAATCACTAAATGTAATGTCATAATAAAGGTTTATATTGAMACTTACACCACTTATGAGCATATTTATCCCCTTAATTCACTTTGGTTGTTTTCAACATTTCATGAAATTATTTTCCTCCTTCTCGATTCTTATGAGTTATCGCTGTTTTCAGTGGAAGGTCACGAAATCTCAAAACGCAATGTCACAACAAAGTTTGATATATTGAAACATACACCACTTATGAGCATATTTATCCCCTTAATTCACTTTGGTGGTTTTCAACATTTCATKAACTTATTTTTCTCCTTCTCAATTCGGATGAGTTATCGCTGTTTTCAATGGAAGATCACGAAATCTCGAAACACAATGTCATAATAAAGTTTAATATATTGAAATATACACCACTTATGAGCATTTTTATCCCCTTAATTTACTTTGTGGTTTTCAACATTTCATGAACTTATTTTCCTCCTTCTCGATTCTTATGAGTTATCGCTGTTTTCAATGGAAGGTCACGAAATCACTAAATGCAGTGTCATAATAAATTTTGTTATATTGACACTTACACCACTTATGARCATWTTTATCCCCTTAATTCACTTTGGTKGTTTTTAACATTTCATAAACATATTTTCCTCCTTCTCGATTCTTATGAGTTAACGCTTTTTTCAATGGAAAGTCACGAAATCTCAAACGCAATGTCATAATAAAAGTTAAAATATTGAAACTTACACCAMTTATGAGTATATTTATCCCCTTAATTCRCTTTGGTTGTTTTCAACATTTCATGAAATTATTTTCCTCCTTCTCGATTCTTATRAGTTATCGTTGTTTTCAGTGGAAGGTCATGAAATCTCAAAACGCAATGTCATAATAAAGTTTSATATATTGAAACTTACACCACTTATGACTATATTTATGCCCTTCATTCACTTTGGTGGTTTTCAACATTTAATGAACTTATTTTCTCCTTCTTAATTCGATGAGTTATCGCTATTTTCAATGAAGATCACGAAATCTCAAACACAATGTCATAATAAAGTTTAATATATTGAAATATACACCACTTATGAGCATWTTTATCCCCTTAATTCACTTTGTGGWTTTCAACATTTCATGAACTTATTTTCCTCCTTCTCGATTCTTATGAGTTATCGCTGTTTTCAATGGAAGATCACGAAATGCAATGTCATAATAAAATTTGATATATTGATACTTACACCACTTATGAGCATATTTATCCCCTTAATTCACTTTGGTGGTTTTCAAMATTTCATGAACATATTTTCCTCCTTCTCGATTCTTATGAGTTGTCGTTGTTTTCAATGGAAGGTCACGAAATCTCAATGCCCACACCATGGATTTTGTGAAGTAGTACTGAGCACTTTTTACGGAGGACTCTTACCCAAATATCGCGAGTACTTGATACCGCATGCAACGGTAACTTCTTAGGGGAAGATGTTGAGCATGGAATGACTTTTGTGGAGAATATGGCACAAAGTGACATTAACAATGGACGAGACTATGATCGTAGAGATTGTAGCATGGCGACTGGAGGTGACAAGATGAAGATTGATATGAGAGCACTAAACGACAAGTTGGACAAGGTACTACAAGTGACAAGGAGACATGTTCACTTTGTTGATGAGTTGGATGCTGCAAGGGCACAAGCTAACCAGGAGGCAAGAGAAGAGAATGAGTGTGAGGTGAACTTTGTCGGTAACTTTTGACAAGGTGGTTTCAACCCTAACTACCGGAACCACCATAATCTCTCATACCGAAGCAACAATGTGGAAAATCCACATTATCAGACGTACCCACCCATGAAGGCATCAACCCTTTCATTCCAACAAGGAGGTTTCAGATGAAGCACTCAATTCAACAAACCATCTTATGCACCACAACCGTACCAAGGACAAGGAGGAACGAATTTACAACCAAAAGAGGAGAAGTATGAAGGAATGCTTCGAAGCTTTCTTGAGGGGAAAACAAAAGCTTCAGTAGAGATCTCTAAAGGCTTCAGGAATGTAAACAGAAGATGCAACGAACTCAACAGCAAGTTCGACGGACTCGCTTCCCGCATCAATGTGTTAGAAACACAAACCGCCCAACTTGCTTCGTCCTCACAAAGATCGCACGGTATGCTCCCTGGGAAACCTGAGATGAACCCTAAGGAGTATGTGAACATCATCACACTAAAGAGCATCATCAGGACTAGAGAAGAGTCACCCGAAAAAGGCGAAAATAGAGAAATCGAACCTGTAAATTGGCTAATCAGGGTCGATATTGCTGACCCGAAATTTTCAGAAAAAAATTTCGGACAGGCATATCGACCAGTCAGGGTCCATTCTCAGCCCATCGATCATTCACATAGGCCTGTCATGGTCGATTCACGTACAGAACAAAGCTCCATAAGGTCACATCAACTTGTCAGACGTCCCCATAAATCTTACCTGACCGATAATGCTGCTGCCTCGAGTACTAGACCTCCCCATCGACCCTCAATGATGGATGGTCATAGCATCAGGCGTAAATATCGGCCAATCATGATCGACCCTCGTTCTGAAGATACCGCGAACGCTACCTTGACAACATATCGACGGTACAGTCATTTACAAGGAAGTGACGGAACCGACTATGAGATTATAAGGAGCTCTACTTCGATCACGAAACAACGAAGGACAAAATTCATCAGTCCGATCAATAAGAAACGCTTCAAAGAGCTAGTCCAGAGCATCCCCGAGCCATTCTCTTTTAAAGAAGCTTGGAAAAGGTAATCTCTACAAGAGTATTTTGTGGGAACGGATGAGACGATATATAATGCTGAGAAGCTATTTAGAGGGGTTCGATCTTCAACAAACCCTCATCCTAGTCATCCTGACCACCTACAAGGAGCATTGATGTAGCATGGTTCTTTAAGAAGATCACGAAAAGCTTCGCATGTTTAGACGACTTATTCGATCACTACCGGATTACACATTCAAGAAGCTCTTTTCAAATACAACCTCGATCTATACTTCACTGATACTAAGGTGCTATCGAGGAAATCAAAGAGCTCTACATGGACACACGACTCAAGGGACCAATCACAACGGTCTTCAAAAGAGCTTTTGGGCAATACAAGGTAACATGCTCTATACTTGGTCGTACTTTCAATGACGCTTTATGTGATTCAGGGGCCAGCATAAATGTCATGTCCATGGAATGAGCTAAGATGTTGGGAATCCATGAGATTATAAAGTCAAATGTTCGGATTAGACTCGTTAATGCCGATGCGATGCATAAGTGGTTGAGAATGTGATCATCTGGATTGTAAACGTCGCATTCCTACTGACTTCCATGTAATGGACATAAGAGGAGATGATCACACTCAACTCATCCTTGGTAGACCTGCTCTAGCAGCAGGTTCGCGGTCATCGATTAGCCAAAGTAGAGAATCTCATTCACATATGTGTTAGATATGTGTTCTACGAAGAACCGCCAACAGAAGGCACTTCATGATCACACTCAATAAGAGAATCTCTTGGTGAAGAAGTCACTAATGATACATACACTCTGCTGGGGAGAAATCAATTCACCATACCAACTCCGACGAGAACGATTCAAGGAATCGTCCAGAGCTTCAGCCATCATCTCCACGGTCATCTGACCATTCCATGAGGTCATCGAGATCACGACGTTAAATAAGCACTTTACCTTTGTACATACATTTATCTTTCAGGATTTTTTTTTTCTTTATTCTCTAGTTTTCGGTTTTTTCTACCTTCTTTCGTTTTTGTTTCTTGTTTTCCAGTTGTTCTTCACCACATATAAATATATATATATATATATATATATATATATATATATATATTCAGGACTTGTCATGTAGGAGCTGCCAACCCACATTTCGATAAGAGAATCAGTAAATGTTTCTCTTGCTTTTTCCCCTTTACGGTTTTATATCACAACGAGGACGTTGTGAAATAAGTGTGGGGGGAGTCTAGATCAATGGAGGTAATTTTTTTCTTGACATCTTTTGATGTCTGTTTTACCATAAGTTTTTCGCATTTTGAGAGATTGTTACACTCTTTCCTCCTCATAGGTTCAATAACATGTGAAAATATTTTTAATGAGGTAGCATTTAAACTTGTTAATTGAGTTATTTGTGTTTATGTTTGGATGTTGTGTGGATAGTGTTTGATCTTTACTAAGAAACGTGGAAAACCCATGAGTGGATCAACAAACCCCAAAAGGATTATTCCTTCAAGACTTTGGCAAATCATAATTGACTTCTCACCGTAATGAACCTTAAAACTCGATTTGGGGCTTGAGATGCATGAGATATGATACCTCTATGAGACCCTGCAAGACACGCCTATGTGAGTACATCTCCCCTCTTCCTTCCTTTCAGTAAAAAGAAAAAAAAGGATATAGGTAAGAAAGAAGTGAACTGGCATTGAAGCTACCACTTTTAATGTTCGCCTCATGGAAACCTGTCCAAAATAGAAAGAAAAGGCGATTAATAAAAATAAAATGATACCCTAGAAAAGTAGGAAAAATCAATTCGATCTTGAAGTGAGAAAAGGGAGAGGAAAAGATTTGTACCAAGACGATCTTGATCTTACAAAAATCCAAAGAGTAAGTGTTCGTGTCTTATGATCAATACTCCCAAGTTCGAGCTTACACTTAGAATGAAAAGAGAGGTTGATAATGAGGAGTCAAGGTTCAAGGAGGAGTGGTTTGAATTAAGGTGCGTTGTTATGCTTATGGTGAAGTACATGGAGTATGCGTTATAGATCATTCCACTTCTACAAAGACGAAAAGCATTTAACACAACAATGTCACAAGGTACAAGTTCACTCTCTTTATCTTTAATTGTTTTTAATAAAAAAAAATTCATCATGCTTGACTTTGTTTGCTTGAGGACAAGCAAATGATAAGTGTGGGGAGTTGATAGCATCATATTTTACATGTTTTATGCATTAGAATAAGTTAGTTTTAGCTTTTATAACTAACATTTAGTGTAGAATTAGTGCTTTGCATGTGGTTATATGTTTTAGGTACTTGGAGCTAAAATGAGTAGTATAGATATTTTGGAGCTTACTAAAGCCTACAGGAGGACTGGTAACATCGCTAGATCATTCATTCGGAGAAAGATTTCACAGTATCCAAGAAGGCAGAATCGAACTAATATCAACATGTAGGGGTCGATATTGAGTCCACAGATTTTCCAAGAACTCCCGAAGGACGATCGACCTCAAGCTAGGGAGGCAAAGCTGGAAAATTTCCTACTTGAGCACCTTGTCATTTTGAGTTCTAAGCCCAGAAATAAGATAAGGACGAAATGGATGGTTCCATAAAATCCTAATATTATATAATCATTTGTAATCTCACTAGCAGAGAACACACACACAAAAACATATCTTTGTAGCCAGTCAAATTTCAGATCTGATAAAGTTCTTCCTCTTTAGGTCAATACTTGTTCTTATTATTTTGTTTATGCTTTGATTATTGTTCTAGATTAGTTTTTAGTTTTGTTTATTATTTTATAAGTCAACCTCTGTCTCGTAATCCAATAGACAAGAGTCTAGATTTTACCACATGGAGTGGTCAATGATGAGATCTATGTTTTAAGATTCATTACTATACTTAACAATCTAGCTACTTTAGTATGCACATTAATGCTGAGTATTCTCTCATGGGAGATACTCAAGAGTACAACTGAATCCAGTAGGTGTAGTTGTCATTTAGAAGTGTTTGATGTCACGAGAGTGGATCAAACCTTCAGATCTGCATACTTAGAGAGTCATAAGTGTCGAATTTGTTGTTTGATAGAATTAATTATAGATCTGTCTTTGGATAATTTAGATTAAATATTTTAAGAGTATTTACAGAGTGGGTTGTACTTGAAACAAATTTATCACTCACTTTGTATTCTTGAGGCGAGTCTAATGATTTGGTATTCGATGATGGGATATTATGAAATGCATATCCAGTTTATCACGAGAGTGGATCTGGATATAGAGTCTAGCATACCACGAGTGGACAGCAAGTTATGGAAGATCCCTACAATGACAAATATAGACTTAAGTTTTGATTTAGACTATCACCCATAGTTTGTATATAGTTAGTTAATTATTGTTCTTTTCTTTATGCAATTTAATTATGTTATGCTTAGTTTAGATTTAATTGGTTTTTAGTTTATAATTTATTTGCTTTATTTTCTGTTTTATTATTTTAATCATTTTAGATTAGAACTCAACTCCACCTTTATTTTATTCCACTTAAATTAGATCTCCATTTGCATTCTCTGTGTAGTTATTCTATTTACCGTGGATCGATCCCGTATTACTATAATTGCATTTAACGTGCACTTGCAGTTTTGAGGTTAAACTCTCGAGATTAATTTCTTGGTGAAACCTGTGAAGAGACATAAAAACCTCTGCATCATTGCCCAAAGAGAAGTTCACAGCGACGAATATAATTCCAGTGTAAAGCCTGCTCACGCTAGAAATTAGACGATAAATACTAGAGCACATGAAGCTCTCACCAGCCATAGCGATGGAGAGAGATCAATTGTGCCGATTTGTAGAGAACCAAAAGTGTGATGGCAGAGGAGTATACGACCGGCGATGATGAACATAGTTTGTAACCACATTCCATCCACGAATTACAAAATCAAAGATAGACTTGAAATTGTCTTCTTGAACTGCATTCCATCTCACATCTAGGAAATACAAAATCATAGTTTGTAACCACATTCCATCGCGTTTCAAGTAAACACCCAAAGCCTGGAGAAGGAGACGAGGATCGTAATCAATGTTGTACTTAATAATTGTTTGCACATTTTGTGCCCCGAGCATTCCATGTAAATAGGTCTTCATATCATTAGTGTTTCCCAAAGAAAGCCTTCTTGGTTTTGCTGGTGTGCAATGATTTTTGGAAGTGTTCATCTCCTGCTCTTTACGTGAAACCAAGGGCTTTTGCTGATTTCTTACACGTGAAGTCTGCTCGAGTGAGTTTTGCCTTTGGGTGCATCATCCAATATTTCGCCTAACTCCTCAGTATCCTCAATTTCTCCTTCTTCTTTCTCTTCTAATTCATCCACTTCATCAATAAGAGCTAAAACCGGAAGAACTAGCTTAGGCGAATCAGTAATAGATGCGTTTGTAGGAAGAACTAGTGAAGCTAGCTTAGCGCTTTACGGCACTCGGGAACCACGGGAAGAAGCAGTGACAAGGGATCAGCCATAACCATTCTCAGGTGTTTGGACTGCATCTGAAACAGACAAAGGAGCAGCATCGACATTACCCACAAGAAGCAGAACAACCCCTATAATACATCGTGTAGTTTTCTCGACTTGACGACGGAGGCGTAGTGTTAGGAAATGTTGCAGCGAAATATCAAATCATCGTGGGAGAATAAATGGTCCGGAACATCTTTGAAATTAACAAACTAGAAAATTAGATAGATCCGGTTTGAATTTGCAGTACATCAGTAGACTAAGTGGACTGTCACCAACCTACCGTAAGCGTCTCTTAAGCACCCATTCACGAGTTTGATCATTTGCATACGGAACGAACCGATGAAGGAGTGAGGACTGGGCATCAATGAGACTCTTTGATCCATTGTACGCCACAAACGTTCAGCGTGGCGTGAATTTTACCGATGTGTGGAGATCGGTAGGACCTGACACAATGACTGAGGGGTTTGACAGAGTGGAGGAGTTCCTCAGAATACACGACAGAGAACAGGTCCTATAATGCGTTCGATAACAGGGGCTGGAAACTTGGGAGAACTTGCCGGAGGAGACCAGGCCTTGGGTGAAGAAGGCACAGCTTCAAAGCCATGGGAGAAAGGCGGAGGTAGAGCAGAAGTGTCAGCGGCCTCCCAGCGAGGTGGCGGCCATAAAATCTTAGGGTTTCGAACCAGAGTCTAAGTATGGAAAGTTTTAGAAAGCGTTTTAGCGTTTCAAGTACACTTTGATATATCTAGAAACAATGTGGATTTTATTATCAAAATAAATTTTTAATAAGTGTAAAGAATCATAATAAATATTCAGAAAAATTTATAAGTGGATATTTTCCTTAAGATTCTTTCAAGCTCAAATGAATAAGAAGATCATGCAACTAAAAAGAAAAATAGACTAGGAAGATGAAAAATAAGAAATAGTTTTGTTCTAAGTTTAGAATCAATCTACAATCCGTCTGTTAAATGTAGATGATGGAAGAGAATGAGTGCATTTTAGAAGATGGCGAAAGAAATGACAATAAAAAAATTTCAAGATAAATTGGCCAAAGTTCGAAATATGAATGCATATGACTAAAGTAAAATAATTTAAATCTTATTTACTGTGTGAAATGAATGATTGTTTAGAAAATACTTGATTTGGATTACAACAGAATATTGAATTCAAAACCAAGTTAAACCATTGAGCCATGTAAATATGGTAGGATAGATGGGATATGGACATACTATTGGCATGATGGGCTTATATAGCGTTCGCAAACCAAGCGTTGGATGTTATCTGTAACATCCGTGTTCCAAGTCTACCTTGTTATATAAGATGTGTTCCTCGATGTAAGAGTCTTTGACTTTCTTCTGACATAAGCCTTGGATTTCTCGTTGTATAAGCGTGGACCATCGGGTTGTTGTATTTGGATGATGATGTAATGAAAAGTTGCTTTCGGTTGAATTAATTTGGTAACTAATGCATGATGCGGATTTCATGTATTAGATGTGGAGTTGACACGTGATGGGATTTTATGTGTTGTCATGGTTATGAGCAAAGTGTCGTTCCCTACTTGGTTTGGTGGATTAGGATCTTGTGTCATTAGATCTAAAAGGTGGTTTGGACGGATTAGGACTATGGATTTAGTCCTATGCCGAATAGATAATGGATTTAATCCTACGTTAACTAGGATTATGTGGATTTAATCTACGTTAACTAGGATTATGGATTTAATCCTGGGAGATGGGGATTATGTGGATTTAATCCTTATTAGAGGATTATGTGGATTTAATCCTCGGTTGGTTAGGATTATGTAGATTTAATCATAACGGAGTTGGTTTACCGATTAGGATTATGTGGATTTAGTCTAATATATTGGTAAACCGAGTGAGATCTTGTGGATTAGATCTCGATGGACTTCTGTTCGGATCCTGAGGTATTGGATTCCGATAGACTTACTCTTTATGACCACGTGGGATCTTGCGGTATTAAATCCTGAGATTGTTGAAGAACCAAGTAGAAAGAATGTAGAGCTCGATTATTAACCCTACGGGTTGAGATTGGTTGGATTAATCGAAGAATTAAGTTTTTGGGACCAATTTCGGGTTAATTGGTTCAGAAAAAATAAATCGGTGATATGGATTATTGACGGAGTTTAGAAAAATAAATTGAGATGGAGGAATGTCTCAAAAATTTCGAGAGTCTTGGCGAAAGTAACAAACCGAGAATAAGAATTGAATTAAAACCACGAGAGTCGGTTTAGTTAAATTCGGTTTAGTGACTTGTTTAGTGACTTGTTTGGTCTTTAATCTTCTACGCATTTCTTCATTCTTATCATCTTGAAGATATTTGTGGAGCTTGAGCTAGAGAGTGAGAGGAGAGAAAGAGAGTGAAAAGAAGAGGAGAGAGCTTGAGACTTAAAAGGAGAAGAAGAAGCAGGTGAAAGAGCTTGCCAAAACAAAATTTTGGGGTTGTATTCAGAGGGCCGATCGGTGGATCAAACGGACTCGGATTGAGCTTAAAAATTTATGAGATTAGTAGATATCTTGGAGGTGTGTTTTGCCAAGAGAAATCAAGCTTTGTGGTTCAAAAATCAAAGGAACAATTGTGTTTCGTTAGCGTTCAACCGATTAATCGAGGTGAGCGTGACCGTAGCGTAACCATATAATCATTAGACGGATTAATGTGTGATGTAGGACTTGACCATATGATGTGATTTATGGCTTGTCCATGTTCTGTGATATTGTGTTGTGATGGAGCTCTATCATAAAGTAGTGTGGTTATTTTGCATTTGCATATTAGTCTCGGTAAGTCTTTGATTATATGTGTTTATCTGTGGAGAGGAAGACCACCTCACTAAGCATTACCAAGCTTACGCACCTCTTTGGGTGCAGGTAAAGAGAAGTCTTAAGGTTCGAGCACGTGGAACCGAGGAAAGGAAAGGATAATTCATACCGGTTTTTGTAATTTTTTGTTCGTATGATGTTGTGCTTTTGATGTTAATATTGGAACTTGTTAATATGCCTTAGAATTGCTAAGTTGTTTTGGGAAAGCTCATGTAGTTAGACTCGTAGGACTAGTCTAATGAAATAGTTTGACTTGAAAATAAGCTTCTAAGGTCGCTTTTAAATGGTTTTAATGGTATGTAAGTTTGGTTGTGGTATGGAGATTATTGTTTATGTTTGAAATTTTTGGGTTGTAGAAGAGGTCAGGATCGATCGATCCACGGGTAGATCGATCGATCTAGTTTCAGGTTTAGGCGGGATCGGTGGCTTAATGTGTTATCGATCCACTGTTTGGTGTTAAGATCGACCGATCTCATGGGGGATCGATCGATCCTGAAGGCCAATTTAGGCTGGTTGATTTTAGAGGTCGAGATCGATCGATCCTTGCTAGTCTTTTCATCCAAAATTTTCCAAGGTCGATTTTGGGATCGATCGATTCTTAAAGGTCATTTTTGGTCGGGAAAAGTTTAAGGGGTCAAGATCGATCGATCTTAGGGATCGATCGATCCGTAAGGGTTTTCTTTCAGAGGTTTTTAAGAGATCGATCCTAGGGTAGATCGATCAATCCATGGGTGAGATCGATTAATCGTAATTTTTATGTTTGAGCCTTTAATGTATAAGTAAAAAATGTTTGACAATGTTCAATGGTCTTATTGTAGTAGTTAGTTCGTTTTGACCGGTTCAAATTAAAAAATTAAAAATCCCGTATTTTAGTATTGTTTTCTGCCGCATGTATCATTGTATTTGTCGTCCCTCAGAGGATGGTGTGCAATTTGGTATCGAAAAAAGTGGTTCTAGGATGTCGTGTGAGTCTTGCTTGCCTTGTCATTGCTTGATATTGATGATTGTTGTTATTTGATTGTTAGTTGGGATAAAATCATCCTCTTCCAAGTGAAAGGTTCCATCGGTAAGACTTCCTTCACGTTCTGTTTGTTGAGTTTGGAAGTTGAATAAGTTGTTGATTTTTTATGATGGTAAGAAGTTCAAGAAGGGTAGAGGTAGAGGAAGGGTGGCGAGAGCCAGCTGAGCTGGTAGAAGATGTGAACCCCATTGGTGAAAATCAAGCCGGGGTTGAGAATGTTGACGAGAGGGATGTTGGAGCTGGGTAATGCGGCTCAGCGCCGATGCTGAACCGCGAGTTAAAGTTCAGCAACAGGCAGGTCGAACAGATAAGGCAGATGTTGGGTTTGTTGGCTCATATTTTAGCTACCGGGCGGTACCTAGCTCTAAAGTGCCACCCAGTAGACGAGCCACCGAGAGTGGCGAACCCATGATTGCTGGACCCATGATTCCATTGTATTTCACGGTGATGGATCATATGTAGAGCCTTGAAACCAAGTTCTTTTCGGGAGGTGCAAAGCCAATAGGCGATGAGTGGAGGTCGAGGTTGGAGAGGAACTTGCACTATAAGGTGTCCGGAGGAGTACAAGATAGACCTTGTTGTGCATTATCTAGATGGAGATGCATTCATGGTAAAGAGTGTGTTAGTTAGAAGAGCTAATGGTGTAAACACATGGGGAGGATTCTGTGAGGAGTTTAATCTTAAGTATTTCCGGGAGGCGATGGATAAACTCAAAGGAGTTCCTAGACTTGACTCAGGGAACTAAATCGGTTCGAGTATGAGCGGAGTTTAACCGACTGACGATATGGAAGGAGTCTCGTGGTTGAGAAGTAAGAAGGTTTACACATGGTATGCTTGGAGTTGAAGAATAGATGCATCGTGAGGAATTATGCATCGGTAGCCAACTTGGTTGAGAGAGCGGCTATGATCGGGAAGGCTTAAAGGAGGAGGAGGCCAAGGTGGCTAGCTCACAGACTCAAGCCAAAAGCCTTTTAATTCTGGGGAAAAGGTGGTCAGAAAAGGCAAAAGAGAAGGTGGGAGAATACTTCCAAGAGCACTTAGTACTTCAGTGTACAATCCGGATGCTATGGTTGTGGGGCTAAAGATCACCGGTTGCCAATTGCCCTAAAGGGAGATGAGAACTTGTTACCATTGTAAAGAGGTGGGGCATATTAAGGCGTCGTGTCCTAAGTTACAGAAGGTTGAGGAAAGTCGAAACTCCACCATCTAAGCTAACATCGTAACTCCCAGCTACTCTTTGAGCATCGAGTGGAGAAGAGAGTAACCAAGCTGATCACTGGTTAGAATTTCACTTTATTATATTATTTTGATGTGTTTGTGAATCTTTCGATGTATGATTGTTTTTGGAGGTTTTAGCATTTAGATTATGCGTAGGGACCTTGGGACGTGGGAGCGGTTATATTTCACTTGTTGTTTGACGGAGCATCTCATTGTTGTATTACTCCGAATTGGTTAAGAAGGAGGGTTCCAAGAGGACCCTAGTGGGCAGTTGAAAATGGTGGAAGTGGCGGGTGGACAAGTTTTGAAGCGTAGTTTGGAAGGATGTGGATGTTCGAATAGGCAGAAGTTAAACCGAGATTTCATTGTGTTCGGTGGAACTTTATGACATTATTTTGGGCATGGATTGGCTTGGAAAGTATAAGGCCCATTTAGATTGTTATAGAGGGACGGGTGGAGTTTGAGACGGATCTCGAGGTGGTGTATCAAGGTGTGAAACCTACTTCAGGATGTTTGGTGATCTCGCTATTCAAGCTGAGAAGATGATTGAGAAGGGATGTGAAGCGTGTCTTAACCATTTCGAGCACCAAGAAGTTGGAGAGTTGGCGCTTCAAGGCATTCCGGTGGTAAAAGAGTTTGAGGATGTGTTTGACCTTTAAAAGGGTTACCACCGGCGAGATCCGATACATTCACATTGAGTTGGAACCGGAACAGCTTCCATCTCTAAAGCTCCATATCGAATGGCTCCCCAGAAAAGGAGCTTAAGAAGCAATTGAAGGAGTTACTTGATAAGGGATTCATAAGACCGAGTAGTTCACATGGGAACACCAGTTTTATTTGAAGAAAAAGACTGGAGTTTTTGGTTGTGTATAGACTATCGAGGCCTAAATCGAGTAACGATTAAGAACAACTACGCCTCCAGATTGATGAGTTGTTGGATCAATTGAGAGGTCTACTTGGTTTCCAAAGATTGACTTAGCTTTGGGGTATCATCAAATTCCTATTAAGTCGGGCATATAGGAGACAGCCTTCAGAATGAGGTATGGGCATTATGAGTTTATAGTAATGCCATTTGGATTGACGAATGCACCAGGCGTTTATGAGATTGATGAATGATGTGTTTAGAGTACTTGGATAAGTTTGTCATCATCTTCATCGATGATATATTGGTGTATTCGAAAAGTTTTGAAGAGCATGGGACTACTTGAAGGGTGTTAGAAACTAGAAGGAAGTTATTTGCCAAGTTGAGTAAGTGTAGTTTTTGGCAAAGGAAGATTGGATTTTGGGCCATGTGGTTTCTGAGTGGAATTTCGGTTGACCCAGAAAAGATTAAGGTATAAGAGAATGGCCTAGACCTGAGAACAACGGAGATAAGATGTTTTCTCGGGTAGGCCGGGTATTATATGAGATTTGTCAAAGGTTTTAGTATTGCTCGACTATAAAGTTTGAGGAAAGATGTTCCATTGTGTGGTCTCGAGGTGTGAAGAGAGTTTTTAGACTTAAAGAGATGTTGACTCACCGGTATTGGCCTTACCAGATCCTAAGAAACCGTATGTGATTTATACGGATGCTTCAAGGTTCGGTTTGGGTTGTGTATTAATGCAGCATGGGAAGGTTATTGCTTATGCCTCGAGCAGTTGAGAAAGCATGAAGTTAATTATCCGACTCATGATTTGGAGCTGGCTGCAGTGTTTGCTTAAGATATAGAGATCATATTTGTATGGTGCAAGATCCAAGTGTTTACGGATCATAAGAGCCTCAAGTATGTATTTACTCAACTTGAGTTGAATTTGAGACAAAGGAGGTGGATGGAGCTTATGGCAGATTATGACTTGGAGATAGCATATCACCTAGGGAAAGCTAATCTAAATCGATGCCTTAAGCCGGAGCGTAGCTTGATGCGGAGAAATATGCTGAGGACTTAGTAAGTATGATCGGCACCTACAATTATGTGTTGTTTATGACGAGTCATAAGCCTGGGTTAGAAGCTGTTAAGTGGATATTTTGAGTAGAGTAGGGCCTTAAGAAAAGATGATGCGTTGATTAAGGCTTCTAAGGATGAGAAGTATGAATACCAAGTTTCGAATAACAGAACCATTCTAGTGAATGGCCGAGTTTGTGTGCCTAATGACAAAGAGTTGAGGAGAGACATTCTTCGAGGCACATCGAGTCGATTTTCGATTCATCCGGAGCAACCAAGATGTATCAAAACTTAAAGCGGTATTATCATTGGGTTGGGATGAAGAAGGATATAGCCAAGTGGGTGGCTAGTTGTAAGACTTGTCAATTGGTGAAAGTGGAGCATCAAGTTCCGAGTGGTTTGTTTAGAGTTTACCCATTCCGAATGGAAATGGGATATGATTACAATGGATTTTTTGGTTGAGTTACCAAACTCGCGGACAAAGGATGTTATTTGGGTGATTGATGATCGTTTAACAAAGCATCTCATTTCTTAGCCATAAGGAAAACAGATGGAGCTAGGGTATTGGCAAGGAGATTCATTAATGAGATTGTGCGGTTACATGGTGTACCGGTGAGTATCGTGTCCGATCGTGATAGTAAGTTCACTTGAAATTTTGGCGAGCATTTCGTAAAGAGATGGGTACTAAGGTACACATGAGTACCGCTTACCATCCTCACATGAGAACAATTCAGACTCTAGGATTTATTAAGGATGTGTGTATTGGATTGGGGTGGCCATTGGGTGGACTACTTGAATTTGGTGGAGTTCACATAATAATAGCTACTAGGCTAGTATCGGGATGGCACCATAAGAAGCTCTCTATGGTAGTGACAGGACGCCATTATGCTGGACTCAAGTGGAGGAGCGAAACATGTTTGGCGAGAATATTATCAGTTCGGGATGGGGTTTTCAAATCTTCCATTTTTGTTAGAAAAGCGAAAGGCGCCGAGACTCAGTTGAGACTCCAAGACTAGAGATTACGGAGAAGATCCGAGTCCTGCAGTTGAATATGAAAGAGGCTTAGGATCGATAGAAAGAGTTATGGATAACCGCAGAAAAGAGTTAGAATGCCGTGGGAGATATGGTTTATCTCAAAATGACTATGCTTAAGGGTCAGTATCATTTCTAGAGTAAATTGAACCAGGTATTTGGGAACATTCAGTGTTGGACGAATTGGACCCGTGGCTTATAAGTTAGAATTGCTAGCTATCCGAGCATTTCACGATGTTTTTAATGTCTCGATGCTGAAAAAATGCTTCCATAGGGATGATCAGTGTTAGAGATTCAGAGCTCGGGAACCGAGAAAGGAAAGATGATTCATACGGGTTTTGTAACTTTTTGTTCGTATGATGTTGTGCTTTTGATGTTAATATTAGACCTTGTTGATATGACTTGGTTAGAATTGCTAAGTTGTTTTGGGAAAGCTCATGTAGTTATACTCGTATGACTAGCTAATGAAATAGTTTGGACTTGAAAATAAGCTTGTAAGGTTGCTTTTAAATGGTTTTAATGGTATGTAAGTTTAGTTGTGGTTTGGAGATTATTGTTTGTGTTTGAAATTTTTGTTGCAGAATAGGGTCAGGATCGATCGATCCATGCAGATCGTCGATCAGTTTGGTTTAGGCGGATTGATTGGCTTAATGTCGGATCGACGTTTGGTGTTAATATCGACCGATCCCATGAGGGATCGATCGATCGGGGCCAATTTTTGGCGGTTGATTTTAGATTGAGATCGACCGATCCCATGGGGGATCGATCGATCCTTGCTAGTCTTTTCAATCCAGAATTTTTCGGGTCGATTTTAGGGTCGAGATCGATCGATCCGTAAGGGTCATTTTCTTTCGAAAGTTTTAAGAGATCGAGATCGATCTATCCAAAGAAGATCGACGATCCTTAGGGTAGATCAATCGATCCATGAGTGGATCGATTGATCCTAATTTTGATGTTTGAGCCTTTAATGTATAAGATTACTTGATTGTATAGTTGATTGAGGTCCAAGTAAAGAATGTTTGACAATGTTCAATGGTCTTATTGTAATAGTTAGTTCGTTTGGACGGTTCAAATTAAAAATTTTAAAATCCGTATTTTAGTATTGTTTTCTGCCGCATGTATAATTGTATTTGCCGTCCTCGGATAGGGTGTTGCAGTTACGTCTATGCATTTCCATAAATTGATCTTCTGCAAATTTAGATTCACTATTTGGTGGCTATGTTTGCATCGATATTTAATGATTTGTACGGTTAAGTCAATGGTTAACGTCAAAACTTGTAGGAAAATATCCTTACAAGATAAGATTAATGAAGAAATCCTCTCTGGAGTAAAGGGTCGTGGATGGTTGTCAAGAACAATTCATCTTCTAGCAAGAATTTTAACTAATTTTCGTTGTTATATGGTACCTAACATTTTCTTTCTTTTCCAAAAAACATTATTTTTTGACAAAGCATGGTAACATCATGATAAACCCCTAAGTGTATTACCGTAAGAAGAGCAGACCCAGTAACATTGACAAAGATATTAAGGAGATCCATAACGTGAGAGTGATGAGTTGGCAACAATGTGAGGACCACAAAGAGAAAAAGGTGGATAGCGCAGGGTGCGAGAAAACAGAAAAGCAGGGCAAAAAGATGGACGTTGGGGTATACCTCGCTCAGCAGTAGGAGACAAAATCAATTACTGCTCAAAAGATGGCTTAGGTGCAAGATAACTAAGGCATTCATGCCCTTTAAAGAGAGAGGGGACAACGAGAAGAGGACAGTTTTTTTGGCAGAGTAGTGACGGGCTAGTCTTTACTAGAGGCAGTGAATATCCTTTAGGGTATTCACTGATATCGTTTTCTGTCTTGCATTTATTCATATTCTGTAAACTTTTCTCTTTGATTAATAATAAACTTTAGTACTTACATTGGCCTTGAGAACAAAGTGAGAAAGAAACAGAGAGATTATTTAGTAAGACATCAACGTTGTGAGCAGAGAGTAGTTTGGTCACAACACATCACATTCATCTCAATCTCAATTGCAGATATGAACCGAAAACAATGACAAAAGCAAAAACCTAGGAGTTAGCTTATTTTGATGAATGTAGAGCTCCATTCTCTGGCATCGTTTGTACATATAATCTCTTGTGTTATTTGCAGAGAGTTTATTGTGAATTTCACGATTTTTTCAACCAAAAAAACATAATTTTTAAAACTAGTTGACTCAAATCTAATGAGGCTTAAAGGCTGAACTTTCCTTAGAAAATAATCTACATACTCTCCTATATGCATATACCTCGCTTTTCATATTTTATGAAAATCAAAAATACCCTTCATCAGAATCAAATATTTTTAGATTTCATACGGTATACCTAGTTGTACCCAGGTTAGACACAGACAACTGCACCTGCTATACTTATGTTAACTGTATGCGCTATAAATTAGAGTTATTAAGCAATATGACAACTAGTTTTTTAGTTATACCTAGTTATACTAGCACACGGTAAAACTAGTATCTAGGTATATCGTTATATTTTCAGAAGTAGACTTTTGTAGGAGTTATACCTGTTATACCATATATCACAAAATGGGATTGAAACTCAAGTGGGAACAGTTTTCGTTGGAATTATTTACATTTAAAATTATATAACCTTATTTTATGGTCATTTCCGATTTCATTAGGGTAAAATCGTAATTTTATCATTATTTTAATTAAAAAAATTAGAGAGAGTATTTTTGACTTATTTTAGAATGAAAGTATTTGAGAATTTGATCCAATCTGGAGGGGTATTCAATCAACGAAGAAAACGAAAGAGGGAAGAAGTTCTGAAATCAATGACAATAAGTGATAAATTTTACACCCAAGACCAACAAAGATAATATCACGAGAGATACACAAGATCGATATGTGGAGAAATTCAACCGAGAGATCATAAATGAGGATCTGAAAGATTATTTATTATTTTTATATACTATATTTTATTAAATCATAATGATTATTTTTGAAATCTTTGTATGATTTTGAAATTTGTCATGTATTTTGAAATCTCATTTGTATGATTTTTAAATCCAAGTTATTTAACTTTCAAACTAATGGATTTTGATTTTAAAATCAATAAAATCCATGGATTTCAAATCTAAGTGATTTAAAATTAAAATCCACGATTCAATACCCCTTCTTAACTTTAACTGTTTTAATTTGGAAATAGTAAACCAACTTCATGCCGTTTGCTTTTCATTACTACACTGCCTTCAGTTTCTGTGTCTCTAAATATCATATCTTATGATGTATCGTTCTCCGTTCCCAACTATATGCCGTTTAGCTTTTCCTTACAACACTACGCTCAGTTTCATCTTAATTTTGGTTCTTCGTCCTCAACTCATGCCGTTTAACCTTTTCGTTACTACACTGCGCGTTATTTCTCTTTCTTAAGTTTGGCCATCATCTTTATGTTTGGTTCTCCTTCCTCAAGCTTCCCCAAATCAGTCATGGAAGCTAGACTCTCGAAACTCTTGGACTCCCATCTCCGAATCTTAGTCACTGCCTTCTTCCTAACGATTTCAATTCCTCTTCACTCATTTCTCCGATCTCACCTCCGTCCAAAGCCCTATCGTCAGAAACCCTAAACCCAAAACCAAATTCTCTCAACAATCACCGAAATTTTCAGCAAGTTTCGGAAGATCCGACCCACCATTTGCATCTACATCAATCTCAGATCCAAGCCAAGCAAAACCCGGACCAGAATTCCTGAAATGGATCAAACCAGCATCACGAAGCAGTCCAAGAATTCAAACACTCATGAAACAACTCTCTGTCTGGGAACGTGCCATCATCGGTGCAGGAGCCGGTGGAATCGCCGGAGCTTTTACATACGTTGCCCTTCTCCCACTTGACACAATCAAAACCAAGCTTCAAACCAAAGGCGCGTCTCAGGTGTATAGCAACACATTTGATGCTATTGTGAAGACATTTCATGCTAAAGGTGTTTTAGGTTTCTACAGTGGTGTCTCCGCCGTGATTGTTGGGTCTACGTTTTCCTCTGCCGTATACTTCGGTACTTGTGAGTTTGGTAAGTCTCTACTCTCCAAATTCCCGGACTTTCCGACGGTTCTAATTCCGCCTACTGCTGGTGCTATGGGAAACATAATCTCTTCGGCTATAATGGTTCCTAAAGAGCTCATTACACAGAGAATGCAAGCTGGAGCTAGTGGGAGATCGTATCAAGTATTGCTTAAGATTCTTGAGAAAGATGGAATCTTGGGGCTTTACGCTGGTTATACGGCTACATTGTTGAGGAATTTACCGGCTGGTGTACTAAGTTATTCGTCGTTTGAATACTTGAAAGCAGCGGTTTTGGAGAAAACGCAGCAGAGCCATCTTGAGCCTTTGCAGAGTGTTTGTTGTGGCGCATTGGCTGGTGCGATATCTGCTTCGATAACTACACCATTAGATGTTGTGAAGACTAGGCTGATGACGCAGATTCATGTGGAGGCAGTGAACAAACTTGGTGCTGCTATGTATACTGGTGTGGCTGGGACAGTGAGACAGATACTAAAGAGGAAGGTTGGGTTGGTTTTACTAGTGGCATGGGGCCTCGAGTTCTTCACAGCGCTTGTTTCTCAGCCATTGGTTATTTTGCATTTGAGACTGCGAGGCTTACAATCTTAAATGAATATTTGAAGAGGAAAGAAGATTCTGAAACTACCGTTGCTGCTGATTCTTGAGTTTGGTTTTTGGTAAGGTCAGATGAAGAAAGAGAGATCTTTTCCATGGTTCTCAAAGAAGTATTAATCTTTATCATTGTGGGTTGTTTCAGGGACGAGCTTATTCTCAAAACTGAGTTGTTTCACAAAGTAATTTATTCTAGCTTTATCCAGTATGTTTTCATTCTGATTCGATTTCTTTTAGATTCATCTTTATAGACTGCCATGCTTTCCTTCAATCTCATGTCATTTTTGGCCGTATAATCCTGCACTTTTAGAATTATCTTCTTTCAGAACTCATATACTTGATTTTTTGTTAGATAGCAGTTTGAGTTATGTTGATTTATAATTCTTTGCTACATTGATGAGGAACGTACTGGCTGTCATACTAAGTTACTCATCATTTGAATATCTGAAAGCAACAATTTTGGAGAATATGCAACAGAACTATCTTGAGCCTTTGCAAAATGTTTGTTGTGGCGTGTTGGCTGTGCTATATATGCGTCAATAACCACTCCGTTAGATGTGTTAGAGCTGGTGGCAGATACACGTGGAGGCGGTGAACAAACTTGGTGCTGCTATGTATACTGCCATACTGGTGTGGCTGGGACAGTGAGACAGATACTAAAAGAGGAAAGTTGGTTGGTTTTACCCGTGGCATGGGGCCCCGAGTTGTTCACAGCGCTTGTTTCTCAGCGATCGGTTATTTTGTATTTGAGACTGCGAGGCTTACAATCTTAAATGAATATTTGAAAAGGAAAGAAGAAGATTCTGAAACTACCGTTGATGCTGATTCTTGAGTTTGGTTGTGATATGGTCAGATTTAACAGCTCGCTTATACTTGTTTTCAAAATAAGCTTTAAGGTTTATCCTTGGTTGTATCTCAGACAAGCTGTTTCTCAAAATTTCACTTTTGATGCATTTTCATTCTACCTTTATCCAGTTTGTTTTAATTTTCATTCGATTTCTTTCAGATTCATCATAATAGAAGCTTTCTTTCAATCTCATGTCATTTTTGGCTTGTAAAACCGCACCCTTGTAAACTTATCTTCGGTTATATTTCATACATATGTTTTTGGTATATAGCAGTTGGAGTTTACTAAAAGGGGACCCTGAGTTGCATTTGAGACTGACCAGAAAATATCCGAACCAAACCGAACCGAAAGTTTTATAATTATCCGATTGGTACATTTTTCTCTAACCCTGAAATATCTGAAACCTAAAAAATCTGACCTGAACCTGAAAAAAAAAATAAAAAATGCCCGAACGCGAACGGTTCTAAATCTCTAATACCAAAATACCCAAAAACTGAATTACCCGAACCAAACTTGAACTGTCCCGAACCAAATTGCTCCTAATTAGCCTTTATTTTCATATATTAGAAGAAAAAAAATATCTGAAATACCCGAACCAAAACTTATCCAAATTTTTTTGGGTACTTCTTAGATACCCTAACCCGAAAAATACCAAACCAAATTTTATAAATACCCGAATTATCCGATCCGAATACCCTGCCTATCCCTAGTAGTAACAGTGACTTTTTCACTAGTTTTAAGATTTAGAAATGACTTTTGGTTATCTTGTTTTGTTATTTCATTGCTCTCGAGTAGAACCAAAGGGAGCTGCAATTTTTGGGTGATTCTACTTTGATTAGCTTCCAATTTTTCACAAAGTAATTCACTTTTTGTCTCTAGAACAATATGCACTTATAAAATTATCTTTCTTTTATGTTTCATCACAAAAGCATTTGAACCCAAGATCGATTCCAAGAAAATAACACAATCCACATGACACGAGAACAGAGATGAATCATCACTCTCTTCCTTCTCTCTTCTTCTTCCACCTAATCCTCTTCCTTTCCCAAGATTTTCCCACACTTTCCTACCGTTTCTCGCCGCCACTACACAACTTAACCCTCTACGGCGACGCCTACTTCCGCGACCGTACCATCTCCCTCACGCAACAACAACCCTGCTTTCCCTACGCCACAACATCGCCGTCAAACCCATCTTCCTCCGGCATCGGACGAGCTCTCTACGTTTACCCAATAAAGTTTCTCGAACCTTCAACCAACACAACCGCTTCTTTCTCTTGCCGCTTCACCTTCTCCATCATCGCTTCACCTTCTTGCCCTTTTGGTGACGGCTTCGCTTTCTTGATCACATCCAATGCTGACTCCTTCGTCTTCTCTAATGGCTTCTTGGGTCTACCAAAACCGGATGATTCCTTCATCGCCGTCGAGTTTGATACTCGATTTGACCCGGCTCACGGCGATATTAACGATAACCACGTTGGAATCGATGTTAATTCAATCTTCTCTGTTGCTTCTGTTGATGCGATTTCAAAAGGGTTTGATCTTAAGAGTGGGAGAGATGATGGCTTGGATTGAGTATAGTGATGTTCTTAAACTCATTAGGGTTTGGGTTGGGTATTCACGTGTTAAGCCTACGAGTCCTGTTTTAGCAACACAGATTGATCTCTCTGGTAAAGTTAAGGAGTATATGCACGTTGGTTTCTCTGCTTCGAATGCTGGTGCTGGTGCTGGGTCAGCTTTACATATCGTTAAGCGGTGGAAATTTACGACCTTTGGGTCTCATTCTGATGAGATTCAAGAAGAGGAGGAGGAAAAGGAAGAGTGTCTGGTCTGCTCAGGGAAGTTTTCGAGAATCAATTCATCGTAAAGGTTTTGATGTAAGGGTTTCTGTTGTTGGATTAAAGATCCCATTTTGGAGTCTTTTACCTGGTTTGGCTGGAATTGTTATTCTCGTGGCGTTTATTGTTTACTCACTGATTTGTGGCAAGAAAAAGATTAGTGAAGGAGCTGATACAAATTCGGGGCTTAATAGGATGCCGGGAAGGTTATCCTTGGCTGAGATCAAATCCGCGACATCAGGATTCAATGAGAACACAATCGTGGGTCAAGGAGCTTCGGCTACTGTGTACAGAGGCTCTATTCCTTCTATTGGATCCGTGGCCGTGAAACGCTTTGATCGGGATCACTGGCCACAGTGCAACCGTAACCCTTTCACCACAGAGTTCACGACAATGACTGGTTACTTGCGGCACAAGAATCTGGTTCAGTTCAGGGGTGGTGCAGCGAAGGAACAGAGACGGCCCTAGTGTTTGAGTACTTGCCCAACGGAAGTTTAAGTGAATTCCTACACAAGAAACCCTCATCGGATCCATCAGAAGAGTTCATAGTCCTCTCTTGGAAGCAGCGGGTAAACATCATTCTCGGTGTGGCTTCCGCACTTACTTATCTACACGAAGAATGTGAGAGACAGATCATCCACCGTGACGTCAAGACCTGTAACATAATGCTTGATGCCGAGTTTAACGCCAAGCTTGGTGATTTCGGGTTAGCTGAGATTTATGAGCACAGTGCGTTGCTAGCTGGACGAGCCGCTACACTCCCAGCAGGTACTATGGGTTACTTGGCACCTGAATACGTGTACACAGGTGTGCCCTCTGAAAAAACCGACGTGTACAGCTTCGAGTGGTGGTTCTTGAAGTGTGTACGGGCGTAGGCCGGTGGGGGATGACGGGACGGTGCTTGTAGACCTGATGTGGAGCCTCTGGGAGACAGGCAAGGTCCTGGATGGTGCTGACATCATGCTGAGGGAAGAGTTTGATGCAGAGGAAATGGAAAGGGTGTTGATGGTTGGGATGGTTTGTGCGCATCCTGACTGTGAGAAGCGGCCAAGGGTGAAGGAGGCTGTGAGGATTCTACGCGGGAGGCGCCGTTGCCAGTTCTTCCGGCGAGGAGGCCTTTGCTGAGAATCCGGTCGGCTACGGAAGCGGAAGAAATGATTGCCGATGGTTTGGTTGGGGAGGATCATCCTTGGATGACGCCTAAATCGCACTTTAGCTAGTTGATTTTTTTGGGTTTTAATCTGTAATTGGTAAACTTTTTGGGTTTGATTTGGAAATTTGGACTCTTTTTTATTGTTCTAGTATTGGAAACTAATGACTCGTTTCGATTGTAAAATGGAAAGAAATTAAGAAGAGTTTTTATTTTGGGAAAATTTGTGACTAACAACATAACATGGGTTAATTAGCTCAAAGCCAATTTTATGTTTTATTAACGTGTGTTGGTAAAGTAAGGAACAATTTCAAATTCTGGCAAAGTTTGTATTTGTGAAATATGTCTTTCAAAACCAACAAAAAGTAGATGAACAGTTTACTATTTATGTCATTGTTAGTGTCTAACTGTCTATGTCATAGTTAGTGTGTCTTTGTCAAAAGTTAGAGTGTGTCATTGCTAGTACAATAAAGAGAGGTAATAAAAGGGTTGGACCAAAAAAAAAAATAATGAAAATGTTTTTTTTTTTTGGTAAACAAACACTCCAAATCATTATTTTTCAACTTTACACTCTATCTCCAAAAATGCAGATCAATCATATGAAGTAAAAAATAATACGTAATATAAATATTAAATATTTGAAAATTTAGTATATGCGACTGTAAAAGGTTTTAAAAGATATGTATCAGGGTTAAATTCAGTATTATTTTTTACTTCGTATGATTATATACATTTTTTGTAAATAGAGGATAAAATTGTAATCCAAAAAATGTGAGTTTAATAGTTTATAAGATCAAATAGAAACTTATCAATTTGAATTATTTAGAATCTATATCAGTTTTCATTTTCAAACTTAGAAAGTCTTCTTTTATTTATAAGATCCAAGAAATTCCCGGTCCAAAACTTTTTTAATTTACTACTTTTGAGTTTCTGTTCATTGACAGAGACCCAAGTCATATATTAAAATGATACTGATACTTCCGTAATGGTCGGCATAGCTTAATTGCGGAGGACTGAAAATCCTTGTGTCACCATTAGTAAAATGATACTGATACTTCAGTAGATGATACCTCAGTAATGGTGGACATAGCTTTTTTGCAGAGGACTGAAAATCCTTGTGTCACCATTCGTAAAATGAGGATGATACTTCGGTAATGGCCGGGATAGCTCAGTTGGTAGAGCAGAGGACTGAAAATCCTCGTGTCACCAGTTCAAATCTGGTTCTTGGCATAGGATTGATTAATTTTGATAAGTTTCTATTCTTCAAATTAAACGTATCTTTAGTAAAAAAAGGGCAATCATCCTTTATCCCCTCTCTTTTTTTGTTCATGTTGTGGATCCAGCCGTTCAAAAAAAAATGTATAATACTTGATACATAATACATATTTGAAAGGAAAGGTTAAATGAGTTCCGTTCGAAAGAATCAAACAAAACAAGTAAAAAAAAAGGTCTATATCTATAGTATCTATAGTTGAAGGGCAGAAATACCCCAAGATTCATTAGATACAATAGAAATTGAATTGTACCCCCCCTTCATTTATTGCTTTCCGATCTTATTTATTCATTCCCAGTTATGTAACTAAAGTTGACTAAGTTATGTGCGCGATACAAAGTTCATAATGCAGAACTCTTTTTTTTTAGTTCATCCTATTGGCTCGGCTTTTACGAAATAAAAAAAGTATCTTTCAAATTGGAGATCAAGCTATCTATAATCATATGAACGAGACCTCAACTCTTCTGTTTGTTTGATCTAAAAACGAATAGAATTCAAAATATTCCGTGAAGGTCTGTAGTTGTAGAAGCTAAGACTCATTTTTTATCATTCAATAAGCATCTTGTATTTCATAAAAATTGGGGGCAATATAATCCTTACGTAAAGGCCACCCTATCCAACTTTCGGGCATTAGGATCCGTTTCAGTCGTGGATGGCTATCATACGTGATTCCTAACATATCATAAGATTCCCGTTCTTGAAAATCCGTACTTTTCCAAACCCAGAAAACAGATGGAATTCTAGGATTACTCCTGTGAGTAAATACTTTTATACAGACTTCTTCCGCTTGATTGACACCATATTCTATTCTCGTAAGATGATACACACTGGCTAAGAGGCCACCTGGTGCCACATCATAGGCACATTGCGAACGTAAATAATTGTAACCATATACATATAAAATTACAGCAATAGAATGCCAATCTTCGGGCTTTATTTGTAAAGTCTCTATTCCTTGGTAATCGAAGCCCAACGATCTATGAACCAACCCGCGTTTGGCTAGCCAAACGGACAAAGTGCCCTGCATCTTTTTTATTTCCTCCACACCTTTTTTATATAAAAGAAGTATTTCACATTTACCATGAGTTCTAATTTATGAAGATTTTTTTCTGATTCTCTAAAAGCCTCCCTAATTCACTAATTCGGGGGAAGATACTGGACTTTTGTATTTAAAAAATGTTTCAGTAGAGATCTCTGAAGTAGATGATGGTGGATAGAGTAATTCTTGATCATAATTTCCAGTATGCGGACTGCGTACCACAAAAAACTTGTGATTGGTAGTAAAACACCGATTACCCTGTTGAGGTCTAATTCGATCCTTATAGATTTCTCTAGCGATTTTCTTACGAAGCTTTGTTATAGCGTCTATAACAGCCTCTGGTTTAGGTGGACAACCCGGTAAATAGACATCTACAGGAATTAGCTTATCAACTCCTCGAACAGTACTATAAGAATCGGTACTGAACATCCCCCCTGTAATTGTACACGCTCCCATAGCAATAACATACTTTGGTTCAGGCATTTGTTCATATAATCTCACTAAAGAAGGAGCCATTTTCATTGTTACTGTACCTGCTGTTAAAATAAGGTCCGCCTGTCTAGGACTCGATCTTGGTACTAACCCATAACGATCAAAGTCAAATCGGGAGCCTATTAATGAGGCAAATTCAATGAAACAACAACTGGTACCATAAAGAAGCGGCCATAGGCTGGAAAGTCTTGACCAATTTGAAAGATCATTTAACGTAGTTGAAATAACTGAATTTTTTGTTGTTCGATCAAGTACGGGAAACTTAATGGAATTCATAATTGTTTCAATGGTTTTTTTTTACTTTTTTTTTTTATTATTGTACAAGTATTCGGGAAACGAACTAAGACCATTCCAATGCTCCTTTTCGCCATGCATAAACTAAACCAAGAATTAGGATAAGCACGAAAATGAAAGCTTCTATAAAAGCAGATACCCCCAGTACATCGAAACTCATTGCCCACGGATACAGAAAAACAGTTTCAACATCAAAAACAACAAAAACTAGAGCAAACATATAATAACGGATTCTAAATTGTAACCAAGCATCCCCGATCGGTTCGATACCTGATTCATAACTAGAAAGTTTCTCCGGCCCCTTCCTAATTGGAGCTAAAACTCCGGAAATTAGAAATGCTAAAACAGGAATAGCACTTGATATTATTAAAAATGCCCAGAAAATATCATATTCGTAAAGCAGAAACATAGACGAACTCCTATGAATGTGGAAAAAATACCTGCTTAGTCAATTCCAATCGGAGTGGATTGGTCACGGGATATAGAACTCTTAAGTCAAAACAAAAAATTCAGGTTAATCGAATCATTTATTTTCGTTTGCTTGCTGTGGTAGACGTCTCATTTTAAGATTTATTGATTTATTAGTTTCAGTACACTTAATTACTTAATATTTCCATGTTTCTATTACTAATAGTTTCGAATAGAAATAATATAATATTATTTCTATTAATAACTAGTAATTTTTTTTGATTTCTGTTTTATAAAAAAAAACTTTTAGAAAAATCTCTTCGTTTTTAAAATTATGACGTATCAAAAAATCCAGTAAGACTTTACCATACCCATCTTACTTAGTATTAGATAGATTTCATTTTGGTTGCATTTAATTAGATTTCTTTTTTTATTTTTAAACAAGGCCGTGTCAGAAAAAAAGTAACCAAGATTGAGTGGGGATACAGAAAAAGAAAGGATTATGAACTTTTTTATTATAGCCAGCGAACGAGGAAAATTCATATAAAAAAATTACAACTATGAAAATTAATGAAGAAAAAAAGTTTATTCTAAATTATAAATAAGTATCTATCTAGATATATCGATAGATAGATAGTGATTGGCTCCATTGAAATAAAATTAGGTTTTCTGTTTTATTCTGAACGATCCCCAGGACTTATGGTTTATGGTATGGGAATTTTTTTTATGAATCAAGCAATTGAAAGGAACCAGTTAGAAATAAAGAATACAATAATAAGTAAAAAAAATTATCCAATTATTTTGATTTTAATGTGATTGATTAGAATTAATTTCTTAGTTAGGGCTATACGGACTCGAACCGTAGACCTGCTCGGTAAAAGAGTTTGAACTTATTATTATCAAAATGATTCGACCTCTTTCAAAGACCCAACATGCATTTTTTTTTGCATTGGGCTCTTTCATTAACTGATCGAAAGATCAGTTAGTCTACCATATTTTTTCTTAAAAAAAGATAAGAAATGGTTCCAAGTACTCTGATTGATTATTTTTGAATTCTAATACAATACAGAAGAACTACCAAAGTGTTTCAAAGAAGGGTTGGGTTCTCTTGACGTAGGTTTGCTTTTGGTCTAGATCAACTTAAGTTAAATATAGTCTCTAACATCCTGATTAAAAAATCAAACATGAAACTTGATACACCTTAAGGTTCATAGGACGAAAAACTTTGACGCACGTGTAAACGAGGTGCTCTACCTAACTGAGCTATAGCCCTTGTGTTTGTGATACACATTTTATCTTATCATGTAGATAATTTCTTGTCAAGATTAATATTACATGATTGAACATTATATCTCTTTCATCTCGGTGTTTATTGGTATTGCTTAGAAATAATATAGGATTTATAATCCTATCGATGTGATAGGTATCCCCTTTCCTTCTCTTTACGATGAGAAATAACCTACTTAACTCAGTGGTTAGAGTATTGCTTTCATACGGCAGGAGTCATTGGTTCAAATCCAATAGTAGGTATAACTTATTAGACACCATGATCGATGGTGTCTAATAAGTTTTTGTAACCAGTTTTTTTTATTGTTTTTCTCGCTTTTCGATCCTATTTTTTTATATATTCTTTTTTTTTTTTTTTACACGTCAGCTAGTTACAAAATCAAATCGTATTGAGAGCCTCGACTGTGTCAGCTCGTAGGCTAGATTTGCCTCAATTGTTTGTTTTACCTTCAGCTTTTCTCAAGTTGCTTCCTATTTCAAGAGTTTGCTGAGCTTCTTGTGGATCAATGTCACTATTCTTCTCGGCATCATTTACTAAAATAGTGATTTCATTATTGCATATTCTAGCAAAACAGAGCCATCGTTAACCATTGGTTATTAAGTATTTTCAAAATACCTATATCAACAGCTGTGGCAATCGGGCGTGATTTGGTCAATTTGTCCACTATTAGTAGATAAAATTATTTCTTTTACTTCGAATCCCAAACAATTCGATTCGAGTTAGTACACAAAGATTTAAGGTCATTTCTTCAATTTACTCTCCATTTCTAAGTTCGTAGCCTTGCTAGCTTCATCGATGTTACCCACTAAGTAAAAGGCTGTTCAGGAAGAAAATCAAATTCTCTAGAAAGGATCAATTTAAACCCTCTAATTGTTTCCGCTACACCAACATATTTTTCGGAGAACCTGTAAATACTTCTGCTACAAAAAGGGTTGTGATAAGAAACGCTCAATTTTTAGTGCTCTTGCTACGGTTAAGCGATCCTCTTCGGATAATTGTCCAACCCCAGGATAGCTATAATGTCGAAGCTCCTTGTAACGCGTTGTAAAGTTTGCTTGACTTGTTGCAGTTTCATAATGTTCCTAAGCGATTCGAGGTTGTAGCATGGTTGACGTTGAATCTAAAGGATCTACCGCTGGATAGATACCTTTGGCAGCTAATCCTCTTGATAGCAGTGTCGCATCTAAATGTGCAAATGTGGTGGCAGGAGCGGGGTCAGTCAAATCGTGCAGGTACATAAACTGCTTGAATAGAGGTTATGGACCCTTTTTGTAAAGTAATTCTTTCTTGTAAGGTACCCATTTCGGTACTAAGGGTGGGTTGATAACCCACAGCAGAAGGCATTCTACCATAAAGCGGATACCTCGGATCCTGCTTGTGCAACGGAAGATATTGTCGATAAATAGAAGTGCGTCTTGCTCATTAACATCTCGGAAATATTCTGCCATAGTTAAGGCAGTCAGACCAACTATCGAACTCCGGCGGTTCATTCATCTGACCATAGACTAGCCACTTTGGATTCCAAAGATTTTGTTCATTAATGACTCCAGATTCTTTCATTTCCTTCACGAGTCCGTTCGCTACTCACCAAATACAGATACACCACCATGAGCTTTGGCAATGTTGTTAATCAATTCCATAATTAGTACTGTTTTACCCACCCCACCGAATAGTCTGATTTTTCCCCCACGCGATAAGGGGCCAAAAGATCTACTACTTTAATTCCTGTTTCAAAATTGATAATTTTGTATCTAATTGTATAAAAGCAGGCCGGATTTATGGATAGGAGATGTCGCGTATCGACAGGACCTAAATTATCAACGGTTCCCCAAGCACGTTGAAATTAGTCCTAAGTTGCTCCGCCGACTGGAACACTTAGAGGATTTCCCATATCAACCGTCCATTCCTCTCTTTAAACCCTCTGTGCACTCATAGCTACAGCTCTAACTTTCGATTTCTAATAATTGTTGTACTTCACAAGTCATTAATTTCTTGACCAAGAGTATCTCGACTTAACCACCGAGCATTGTAAATATTAGGCATTTTGCTTGGGAAAAGCTACATCTAGTACGGACCAATGATTTGGATCGTCCCAGGTTTCCTTTTCGTATGAAACCTCTGGATCAGTAGTAGGATTTATTCTCATCATAAAAAATATGTTAAATTTTGTTGAAATTTTTCGAATACAGAAAAATCTTCGATAGCAAATTCATCGGTTAATTCAATAACAAATGGGAGTAAGCACTCGATTTGTTGGTACCACCCAAGTGAATGTGGAATTCAATTTTTACTTATTCAATGAAGGAATAGTCATTTTCAAGCTCAACTAACTGAAACCTAGTTTTAAAATAAAAAATATATTAATAAAAAATTTTTGTGTGGAAAGTCTTTGATTTATTTATCATAATAGAATAGGCAAGACTTTGTTTTATCTAGCAATTAAAGCGGAACTCTAGTTATGATTCATTATTTCGATCTCATTAGCCTTTTTTCGTATTGTCATTTTAGCATATCCGGTTATGCGTCCCATTTATTCATCCCTTTCTCAACCCCCTTGTTTTCATTTTCATGGATGAATTCATATTGTCATATCTAGGATGTACATATACAACATATATTACTGTCAAGGCTGATTTTATTAGTATTTTAATATTAAATATTTGGATTTATAAAAAGTCAAAGATTCAAAACTTGAAAAAAGAAGTATTAGTTATTATACATATGAAAGAATATACAATAATGATGTATTTGGAATCAAATATCATGGTCTAATATAGAATCATTCTGATTAGTTGATAATTTTGTTAAAGATTCCTGTGAAAGAGGTTAATTAAATCTATTCCTAATTTATGTCAGTAGACCTTGTTGTTTTATTGCAAGAATTCTAAATTCATGACTTGTGAGGAGGGACTTATGTCACCACAAACAGAGACTAAAGCAAGTGTTGGATTCAAAGCTGGTGTTAAAGAGTATAAATTGACTTATTCTCTGAATATGAAACCAAGGATACTGATATCTTGGCAGCATTCAGTAACTCCTCAACCCGGAGTTCCACCTGAAGAAGTAGGGGCTGCGGTAGCTGCTGAATTACTACTCTGGTACATGGACAACGTGTGGACGATGGGTTTACCAGCCTTGATCATTCTAAGGGCGATGCTACCACATCGAGCCGTTCCAGGAGAAGCTCAATTTATTGCGTATGTAGCTTAACCCTAGACCTTTTTGAAGAAGGTTAGGTTACTAACATGTTTACCTCGATTGTGGGTAATGTATTTGGGTTCAAAGCCCTGGCTGCTCTACGTCAGAGGATGCGAATCCCTCCTGCTTATCTTAAAACTTTTCAGGGACCACCTCATGGTATCCAAGTTGAAAGATAAATTGAACAAGTATGGGCGTCCCTATTAGGATGTACTATTAAACCAAAATGGGGTTATCCGAAGAACTACGGTAGAGCAGTTTATGAATGTCTACGTGGTGGACTTGATTTTACCAAAGATGATGAGAATGTGAACTCCCAACCATTTATGCGTTGAAGAGACCTTTTCTTATTTTATGCGAA
>JAANAP010000022.1:45000-50000 GCA_018361395.1 Boechera stricta | reverse complement strand
AGAAGAATAGAATTCTAACCTTGTGTCAGGACCTACGGGCCAAGGACATCTCGGGTAGAGGCGTAGGCCTCCCAAAAGGCGGAGGCGTCGAGGTTTCGGGCCGGACGGAGGTGGTCCTCGAGTCGGCGAGGGTGCTTGACTGCAAGACCCACCCGGCAGGGACGAAAGTCGGCCTTAGTGATCCGAGTGGAAGGGCCGTCGCTCAGCGGATAAAAGTTACTCTAGGGATAACAGGCATCTTCCCCAAGAGCTCACATCGACGGGAAGGTTTGGCACCTCGATGTCGGCTCTTGATATGCTTCATTAATACTAAAAGTACTCAGCAGTTACTGCGTATATCGAGTCGAACACAAGAACTCAAGAAAATTCACACAATAAATAACTTAGTGAGGATTAAGCTAAGCAAATCACGCTTAAACAGAAATATGGTGATCGAAATATGATTGTTTAATTCAATTCAGGGAAGGATTAGGCTCGTGGTAACTCTCAGAAATCAATGATAAACAACAATTAATCAATTAAGGTTCAATTCAATTAAGCGCTTCGAACTCAAACACGAAAGTATAGTTAACCAACGTGCGAAAACTAACTAAGTCTAAAGTCTAAATTCCAAATCTCTAAATCCTACATAAACCAGCAATCAATTCAAGTTTGATGTTCACAATTCGATTAAACCAAATCTCTTTGCAGATAATCCAATTGCTCACCCTAGGTTTTATCAGACTCAATTGCACTGTCGTGCCTAATCGATTAATCTAGGTTCTATATTCTAAGTGATCGTTAGAAATAGCTTTGAAACAACATATGGTGAAGAACTATTCAGATTTTGAACCCTAACAAATCAATTATCATAAATCGAGAAATCCATGAGAAAACCCTGAACCTAGAGACTACTCGAGACATGATAGATGAAACAAATAACATAACTGAATAAATCATGAAATTAAACAAAAGAATAAAAACAAGGGTTCGGGATCTTCATGATGAACAAAGTCTTGGATCCGTCTCCCTCACAAAAGCTCAAAAGTCAAGTCTGGCTCAAGAATAATAGTTCAAAGTAAAAGTCCCTTAACCTAAAGACTAAGAGTTTGCTTAAATAGGTTTAAAACACGATGGGCTTCTTTGTAAATAAGGAAAGTATTGGGCTTCTTATAGGCCCGGAAAATCTCTTCGTTGATGCGTCGGTATCGACGATGCGGATGGTGTCGATCGATACTCAGGCTTAATCGCGGTATCGATCGATACCAAGATGGTGTCGATCGATACTCACTTCAAAACGGTACTTTCTTGGTTTAAAAAGGCTCCAAATGTCTCCAAAATCTCCAATTCCCCAAGCTTAAAACCTGAAAAGACTCTAAAATGATAGAAAAACACTAGAAAGACTGATAAACGACATATCATGGCTAAACGGTAAAATCCATGATATATCAACTCTCCCAGACTTAGCCTTTTGCTTGCCCTCAAGCAAACAACTAAGTGAGAGAAAGAGGTTTGAAAAACCTTGAGATCCGGATCCGATACCGAAATCGCTGTGATCCCTCTTCCCAAGCGCCCACTGTTGATCAGCTTCAGATCTAACCTCCATGTACTTCATCTAATTCCCAGCTTCCAGACTTCACTCATGACCCCGCTAAGTGTTCATCCAAGCTTATCATCGCCAGTTCATATTTAAAATCAATGTCCACGAACTTTCTAGATTCTTTGGTCATACAATACCATAGCTAAGGAACAATTTATTCAACTTTTTCTTGGTATTTAACTCCCCGACTTATTTCTAGTTCTTATGATTTTTTTTTTTTTTTTTTTTTTTTGCTGCATATACAAATCAGGTTAGACAGCGAGTATTGATAGTGTTAGCTACCGAATTCCCAGTTCTTACCCTCTCAATGTATCCAGTTCTTATTGATTCTTTTTTTTAACTGCGTATACAAATCAAGGTTCAGAGCAGCGAGTATAGATAGTGTTAGCTACAGATTCGGTTCTTACCCTCTCAATGTATCCAGTACTTATCACGGGGAGATCTACCATTTCTTTCATACAGATAGTTCCTTAGCTAGGTAATGAATGATGAATCAAGCTCTTTGGACATTTACCTTATTGATGAAGTGCAAAATTTGGCTAAAACTTGTGATGAAAACTTGTTGGAGACAATCCATGAATTCTCTGGCTGGTTTACCTCTGATTTTTCATTAGAATCGAAACTAATCCTGCAACAGTGGTCACAAAAGCAAAAATCAGAACATCAAAACCAACCTGTCGGAATCTCTAAGTTGTTTTGACACGAAAACATTTTTTTTTTTTTTTTTTCAAAATGAACACACGATGTCTACCTCCCCAGACTTAAACAACGTCCCCGGTGTTTATCAAGCCAGAGAAGGTGAAATTAAAGGACAAAGCGAAATAGGTCGAACAAGAGGTGTTACCATAGAGCGTGGTGTCGATCGATACCAAGGTGGTGTCGATCTGAACACGACCATCTTTCTTCCGACTCGAGATAAGCTCCACAAGACATCTCCAGCTTCAAGTTTTGCTCATCATATCCTCTTCTTTTCTCTTTCATCTCCGTAGGAATGAGAACTCTAACCTTAGAGAAAGGTTTCGAGGTGCCGCACTTACCTTATATTCGATCGAATCTCCATCACACTTCGAGGGATCAAAGTGAAATTAGCAGCATTGAACTTCTTGCTCTCGCCTTCCTCTTTGCTGCCTTGGTCTTCTCCACAACTTTCTTGGGGTGTTGGGGGTTCATTTGAAACATCTCGACTTTTGGTTCATCATAAGACTCATCGAGCGATCGATCATCGAGTCTCGCCAGAGGCAATGGTGATCGCGAGCATGTTTGGGTGCTCCTCCGGAAGGAATGGCATCGTAGAAGCGTCTCCGTCAATGCGAGAAAGAGATTCTCTTATTAGGCGTGTCCATGATCGGCCAACAGTAGCCATAAATGGTCTTCCCAAAATCAAGGGCACCTTGGATCCTTGGCTCATCTCCACGACCTGAAAATCAGTAGGAATCGGATCTCCTATTTTAACAGGTAAATCAAGAATTGTAGCGTAAGGGGTGAGTAGAAGAATCGCGTATGTGAGGCGTGTTAGGAGATCTCATATCAGCTTTCAATCTCTCGCAATCGCCCTTGACATGGCGTTGACACTAGACGAGTCAACGAGAGACTCCTGAAGTTCACTCAGAGATGGAGCATGGAACTGAAAATTTCCTGGGTCTTCCTCTTTGTCAACTGTCTCAGCGGTGGTGGTGTATCAACAACGGAGGTCCTTGAACCATTTTTTGACAAAAACTTGCTTCACAGCCTCCCACTCCTCTCTTGTCAGCTTGGGAATAATAGGATAGAACGGCTTGACATGACCCTTTCTTCAACCATCTCTGTCCTTTTAGTTATTGATTCAGCTGCGAAGGGTATCAACCGATACGATGAGTGTCGATCGATACTGGAGTTTGGTATCGTCTGCAGTTGGTGTCGATCGACACTGGTAGGGGTGATCGATACTTGGAATCTCAGAATTCTTATCTCCATCTTCAGCAACCTTGAATCTACAGCAGGTCTCGGGTAGTATCGATCGATACAAGGTGGGTATCGGTCGATCTAGTATCTGAATCGGACATAGTCATCTCAGGCTCAAAATCCTCTTCTCTAGTGCTCGAGGTGATTGCATTGACATGTCCATGCTGTGGTTGAACTATCTTTCCTTGACAGCTGCTGATGTCGAGCTATTTGATTTTCCAGCATCTTCGATGGATTTCGAGGCGTCGATTCTCCCATTCAGATCGTGTATAAATTATCCAGCTTTCTATTGAAATCCAGATCATCTTTTCTTGTCCTGCAGAATTTGTTCCAAGAGGATCTCCGTCTTACTCTCTCCAGACTTGTAACCACCTTGCTGATTGTTGTTGAAGCTTCGGTTGTTGTTGTAACCAAATCGCTGACCCTGAAAACCAGAACCACCAATGTAGTTAACATCCTCTGCCTCATCTTCAATGTTCCTTACTTCCTCAGCAAAATGTACAGCCTTCTTCGTCTTTCCCACTAAGAGGTTGTGCATCGTGTCCAACTTAGCTGAACCTCAGCAATCTGCGAACCATCAGCAACATGCGAGCCGTTTTCTCGAAATCAGCATTCTTGGTGCTATTGCTAGATGCCAAGTTCTCAATCAGCTTCACATCGGTTGGAACCAGTGTTGAAGTTCCGTTGCTTGCAGAATCCAGTGCCATCGATACAGCCAATCAATCCCTCGTAAAAGATCCGAGCTGAACTTGGCAGTGGTGCGGACAGTCTCAGGTAGGATCTGAATCTCAGCAGCCTTGAGTGCTTCTGTTGGACCTTGAGAAAATTGAGAGAGCTTGTTCCTGAGCTCCTCCGATCTCGCATCGTCATAGAAATTGTTCAGGAATGCGTTCTTGGTCTCGTTCCAAGTGGCGAGAGATCCRGGAGGTAGCTGCTTCAGCCAGTAAGCTGCTTCTCCACGAGAGTATGGAAAGAGCTTACAAAAGAGGTATTCATGTGGTACTCCATTGTACTTCATACTGGTGACCAAGTCCTCGAATTTCTCGATGTGATCCATAGGGTGCTCATGAGAGAGACCGGTGAAGGGGTGCTGTCCAACAAGAGTGAAGTAAGCAGGCTTCAGCTCAAAGTCATTCCTCTGGAAAGTTGGAATACGGATCGCTGCACGATTGGCATAGAATTGATCCGGTCGGTTGTAATCGCCAAGTGTCCAGTTCAGACAGCTTGGGGTTATTGTGGGAGGAGGTATTTGTTCACCTTCCTCATCATGCACCAAACCTTGTGGAAGATCCATCTCAACTGAGTTCTTTTCCTTGTACGATTAGATGCGTTGACTTAGCTACGTGAGGAGAGATTGATCAGTGGTGTGTCCTTCTTTCGGTAGCTGATGCATACAACGAAATCAAAAGCGAGAAAATAAGTAGCAAAATTTAAAAGCAGGCGTTCAGTGTCGTCGATACCAATGGAGTATCGATCGATC
>JAANAP010000022.1:30000-32500 GCA_018361395.1 Boechera stricta | reverse complement strand
TTAATAAAACGATTCAAGATCACCGAAGTCATGTCTAAACCTAAAGATTCAAAGTAAAGATAAAGAATCCTGAAACAAGGAAATCCAGTTTTCAATTGTTTGAACAACTAGATCAGAATGAAGAATCAAAATTGATTCGAAAAAACGAGACAAACAAAAAACGGGCTAGAGACTACTCAATAAAAAAATAAAAAAAGTACTTAAGGATTCTCTGGTGAGATATTTGAGAGTTATTTAACTTGAGTTACGAGAGTACGAATGTTACGAATGCTTTTTATGGAAAAAAATATTTAGGGTTTCAATACTGGCTAATTGATTTAATCTTTTTATTAATCTATTTAATATTTGAATTTACTATTTGAATTTTATACAGAGAGTTAAAGTTAACTTCTACTCATTGAATTTTTTTTCTCGAGCCGTACGAGGCCAAAACCTCTTATACGTTTCTAGGGGGGGGTATTATTCATATACATCTATCCCAATGAGCCGTTTATCGAATCGTTGCAATTGATGTTCGATCCCGAAGAGAAGGAAGAGATCTTAGCAAAGTGGGTTTTTATGATCCGATAACTAATCAAACTTATTTAAATCTTCCTGCTATTCTCGATTTTCTTAAAACAGGCGCTCAACCAACAAGAACAGTTCATGATATTTCAAAGAAGGCAGGGATTTTTACGGAATTAAGTCTTAATAAAACGAAATTGAATTAATGAAATATAAAAAAGAGGATGTGAAAGACTCATATATAGCTTGATATAAAATTTTATCTACTCTTCTCTTTCCTCCTCTTTCACTGCCATCATATTTATTTTGATTTATTAGAATTTCGATTTATTAGTAGTCTTCCTCCTAAGGTACGAATACTAATAAATACCCTGCTAACAACTACTATGTTTTATAATCATAAACAAATTTATGAAAAAAATTTTGGATCTATATTATATAAATTCTAATTTTTGTATAAATACAAAATTTTACTGTATAGAAAAAAATACTGTATAGAAAATAATATATTAATTCTGAATAAAACTAATATATATATTATATATATATATGAATAATTTATTCATCATAAAAAATTAAAGGCCATAAAAAATGGGTCTAAAAAAGGATAAAAAGATTTGAGATTACCCTAACTGGCTTAGTGTTCATTCATTGTATGAACTAACAAACCAAGGGGTTAAGCTTTTTTATTGATTTTTCTATTCTTTTCACTATATGAAAAATTCACAATCATATTGACAACAGTGTATGGACCAAATATAATTCTCTCATAGATAAATGGATCTATTTATCCCTGACGCACACACGACTGGATTTTTTTTTCTTATTCTGGTTGTATCTACATATTTGCAGTACGTTCTTTTTTTGTTTTTTGGGGTTGCTAACTCAACGGTAGAGTACTCGGCTTTTAAGTGCGACTAGCATCTTTTACACATTTGTATGAAGAAAAGGATTCGTCCAGATCTGCGGTAGAGTTTGTAAGACCACGACTGATCCTGAAAGGAATGAATGGAAAAAATAGCATGTCGTATCAAGGGAGAATTCAGATAATTTTTTTTTTCTTTCCTGATCGGTACAACCTTGTTTTCGATGTCGAAAAAAAAAAAGGGAATTCCAATTTGGGTCAAGTGAATAAATATAAATGGATGGATAAAAAAACCAGTTTTCCTGATTCCAGGAAAAAAAAAAAAGAAACGAGCTTCCATTCGTAATTTGAAAAATTACCCGATCTAATTAAATGTTAAAAAAAGATTAGTGCCTAATACGGGTATGGGAAGGCATTTTTTTCTTGCGTGTTATTATCAATTTTTTCATGAGTCCTAATTATTTTTTTACCTAGTCCGTTTGGGTTAGGTTGGAGTGTGTAAAAGAAGCAGTATATTGATAAAAAAAAGATATATTTCCAAAATCAAAAGAGCGATTAGGTTAAAAAAATAAAGGATTTCTAATCATCTTGTTTTGTTATTCTATAATATAACGAACAGAAACCTATTAAAGATAGAGAATCCGGTTAGCAGTCTACCTGTTTATGAGGTATCTATTGCTTTCGTAGTCTAATACCTTATTTTGACTGTATCGCACTATGTGTCATTTCAGAACTCAAGAAAATAAAGACTTTACCTTCAGTTCAAATTGAATTTCAATCCAAATGGAGAAATTTCAAGGATATTTAGAGTTCGATGGGGCTCGGCAACAGAGTTTTCTATATCCACTTTTTTTTCGGGAGTATATTTATGTACTTGCTTATGATCATGGTTTAAATAGATTAAATAGAAATCGCTCTATTTTCTTGGAAAATCCGGATTATGACAAAAAATATAGTTCACTAATTGTGAAACGCTTAATTTTGCGAATGTATGAACAGAATCGTTTGATTATTCCCACTAAGGATTTGAACCAAAATCCCTTTTTGGGGCATACCAGTCTTTTCTATTATCAAATGATATCTGTTTTATTTGCAGTGATTGTAGAAATTCCATTTTCCCTAAGATTAGGA
>JAANAP010000022.1:10000-25000 GCA_018361395.1 Boechera stricta | reverse complement strand
TCATGTGATAGATAAGTTGATGATTAAAAAAATTATGTTGAATTAAATAAGATGTTATATAATAAATCAGTAGATTAGGGGATTAAGTTCATATGATTATTATGAGTTATTTTTGTTTATGTGAATTAATTGATGAGTTGAGCATGCAATTATGTTACGAAGTTTATGTCATAAAATTATATGGTTTGAATAATTGTATCTCATAATTTTAATTGTATTTTAAGTGACTAATCACTTTAAGGAATTGTGCTACAATCGTTGTTATATAAATATTGGTGGGTTAGAATATTCTAGTGACTATTTGTTAATTATGGGTGAATGATTAAGTATATGGTCACGTTAAGGAAATCGTACCAACTTAGTTGTGGGTAAACAATTAAATATTGATTGGATAGTTTATTAAGACTAATCTTTTAGCATACCTATTTTCCAATTAAATAAAATCCATTTAGAGCTAAAACTTTAGGAAACCGAATTGTGTGGGATATTTAAATTGGGAGTTTGTTCAAGTTTATTGTGGAATTTAGTTGGTAAAAAAAAAACAGTTTGGGTTTAGCCTTAATAATCGAATGATAAGGCATGAGGCGAGAGTTTGAAATATTATAATTGACTGGTTTTGATGTATTAAGAAATCGGTTTTACGAGAAGAGTATGAATTTATATAAATAATTTTGGAAATTATTGGAGTTAATTTTATGCAAAAAAAACAAAAAAAAAAAATTTGGGTTCGGTTGTTTCACATGTCTCTTGAAAAGAGTAACATGAAGCTCAGAATGGTGGGTGTATTCAATACTCCCAAATAAAAAAAAGGCGATTGGTCTATGGTCGATTCAGTAAAAAAAAAAATAAGAAATTCAAATTGATAGTCGTACCTCGTGAAAAGAAGACCTTTTTTGTCGAATTCGCATTCCCTTATCTTTCTAAAACTAAAAGAAATTTGGTTTTTATATTTTTATATTAAAGTAACCAAATATGTTATGGTTGCAGTCTATATATCGCATATAAGCTTTAAGAATATTGTGGCATAACCATCGAGGTGACGCAGGACCTAAAAGATCGAATGGAACAATACATAGACAAATAAATCCCGTATGAATTTTAAGGCATTCCTTTCACTTAAGGTAAAGAGTATTCCGGCATTCGAAGGGAAGTAGACTACTCAAGAATTTGACATTTTTTTCTGTCGTAATTTTCAATTCACTAAAGAATCTAAATAGAAATCAAAGAAGAATGAATTGAATCAATGAAATGTTGATTGGTTTGCGAGAACTTGACAGGAGCTTTTGCTCATGGAGCTATCTTTTTTATTAGAGATTACAATCCAGAGCAGAATGAGGATAACGTATTGGCAAGAATGTTAGACCATAAAGAAGYTATCATATCCCATTTAAGTTGGGCCAGCCTCTTTCTAGGGTTCCATACTTTGGGACTTTATGTTCATAATGACGTCATGCTTGCTTTTGGTACTCCCGAAAAACAAATCTTGATCGAACCCATATTTGCCCAATGGATACAATCTGCTCATGGGAAAACTTCATATGGATTTGATGTACTTTTATCTTACAAGTGGCCCAACATTTAATATGGTTGCCTGGCTGGTTAAATGCTATTAATGAGAATAGTAATTCATTATTCTTAACAATAGGTCCTGGAGATTTCTTGGTTCATCATGCTATTGCGTTAGGTTTACATACAACTACATTGATCTTAGTAAAAGGTGCTTTAGATGCACGTGGTTCCAAGTTAATGCCAGATAAAAGGATTTTGGGTATAGTTTTCCTTGCGATGGTCGGACGAGGTGGTACTTGTGATATTTCGGCTTGGGGCGCATTTTATTTGGCAGTTTTCTGGATGTTAAATACTATTGGATGGATTACGTTTTATTGGCATTGGAAACACATCACATTATGGCAGGGTAACGTTTCACGTTTAATGAATCTTCCACTTATTTGATGGGATGGTTAAGAGATTATCTATTGTTAAACTCTTCACAACTTATCATTGGCAAAGGGAGTTGTCCGAACTCTTGTTTTTAGTAATTTTTTTTACTTAAGTTAGGTTTATTAAGTCTGTCGAGAGTAATATTCTACGACAAGCAATTCATTTATTTTCAAACCGACGCATTTCCTATCTATTATTTGATTGACTAACCCTTCATATTGGAATGTGTGAAGAGTCAGATGGTTTGGCAATTCCTCAGGGGCAGATGAATCAAGAAGATTTTGAACTAAAGTTCTAGAGTTTTGTTCATCCTTCACTGTAATAATATCTCGGGGTTTGCAGCGATAACTTGGTATATCAACTATACGACCATTAACTAAAATATGTCCATGGTTAACTAATTGGCGCGCTTGAGGAATAGTCAAAGCCATACCCAATCGAAAAAGGATGTTATCCAAACGCATTTCAAGTAATTGTAGTAAAACTTGACCTGTTGACCCCTTGGCTTTTCCGGCGATACGCACATATTTAAGTAATTGGCGTTCTGTAAGACCATAATGAAAACGCAATTTTTGTTTTTCTTCTAAACGAATACGATATTGAGATTTTTTTACGGAGCGTGATTGGTTTCTAAGATCGCTTCCTGCCTTAGGCCTTTTACTAGTTAGTCCCGGTAAAGCCCCCAGACGGCGTATTTTTTTAAAACGAGGCCCTCGGTAACGTGACATAAAGACTCCTTTTTTTATTGAAATTGTACAAAATTAAATAAAATTAAAACTGAACTAAATGATAATGATAAATGACGTGAAATACACTCCAATAAACTATTGGAATACAAAGAGTAAGACGATATATTTTCTCAATATACAGATTTTTTTTATTGTATATACAATATATATAAATCAAATAAATCACAAAAATTTTCCTTTAGTTTCTTGATTTATTTTGCAAAGATCGAACTCTTTTACCCAATATTCCTATATGGAAGTTTATATGACATAATATAAATGGAGTGGTAACTCTTGGAAAAAGGTGAAAGAAGTCTTTTCAATCTTCTTTGAGTTTGAAAGTACATTAAAAATCATGTAAAAAAACGAAACAATATGGAAAAGCCGGCTATCGGAATCGAACCGATGACCATCGCATTACAAATGCGATGCTCTAACCTCTGAGCTAAGCGGGCTCAAATAAAATAGCGCATGCATACAAATTCACTAAACTACTAGATCATATCAATTAACTATTCTATTAATATTTTTCCTTATCTATTTAGAATTAATCATATTCTATATATTCTAGAACAGAATATAGCTCAAATAAATAGTGACTATCATTAAATAAATAAAACATAAGCTTAATTAAACATAAGCTTAATTAATAGAATATAGCAGTATATTTACTTTCTAATTTTGATTTCATTAGTTTCTAAATAAGAAAATCTTAATTAGATCAGAAATCTTTTTTTTTAAGTTAAATGATATCTGATTTGAAATTCTTGTTTTTTTGTTCTAAGCTCATACTATTATTATTATTTTATACTTTTTTTTTCTTTTTATTTTATTTCTATTTTCTATTCTTTTTATTTTTTTCTATTTTCTATATAGTATAGAATTATTAGAATTTCAAATCTACGAAGTAGAATTCTAAGTTTCAATAATAATCATAAATTTCTTGTCATGAAAGTAAAAAAAAAAAAAGAATCGACCGTTCGACTATTTCTTAAAATTGAAGACAAAGATGAGAAAAGGAAGAACATATATATGTTATGTAATATATAACCGTATTGAATTGCAAATACAAAAATGATAGAATCTTTGTTGATTAGACTAAATCAATATGGATGGGGCTCAAAAAAATTAAAGAAGATAACAAAGACATAAAATAAGTATCTATAATGTAATGAATCCCAAGGTTTCGGCCTAAGAAAAAATGGAAAGACATCATAATGAGATCCTAATAAAAAAGGGGATATGGCGGAATTGGTAGACGCTACGGACTTAATTGGATTGAGCCTTGGTATGGAAACCTACTAAGTGATAACTTTCAAATTCAGAGAAACCCTGGAATTAACAATGGGCAATCCTGAGCCAAATCCTGGTTTACGTGAACAAACCGGAGTTTAGAAAGCGAGAAAAAAGGGATAGGTGCAGAGACTCAATGGAAGCTGTTCTAACAAATGGAGTTCACTACCTTGTGTTGATAAAGGAATCCTTCGATCAAAACTTCAAATAAAAAAGGATGAAGGAGAAAAACCTATATTGTCTAAAGATAGGTAACACAAAACGATCGCAAAAATGACGACCTGAATCTCGATTTCTATTTTTTTATAAACAAAATCGAAATGATGTTAATCAATTCGAAGTTTAAGAAATAATATTCATTGATCAAATGATTCTCTTCATAGTCTGATAGATCCGTGGTGGAACTTATTAATCGGCCGAGAATAAAGATAGAGTCCCATTTTACATGTCAATACTGACAACAATGAAATTTATAGTAAGATGAAAATCCGTTGACTTTTTAAATCGTGAGGGTTCAAGTCCCTCTATCCCCAGCTCTACTCCCCAAAAAGGTCTGTTTGACACCTTACCTTTTTTTAGTTATTATCCATTTGAATTATTTAGAATCTATATCAGTTTTCATTTTCAAACTTAGAAAGTCTTCTTTTATTTATAAGATCCAAGAAATTCCCGGTCCAAAACTTTTTTAATTTACTACTTTTGAGTTTCTGTTCATTGACAGAGACCCAAGTCATATATTAAAATGATACTGATACTTCCGTAATGGTCGGCATAGCTTAATTGCGGAGGACTGAAAATCCTTGTGTCACCATTAGTAAAATGATACTGATACTTCAGTAGATGATACCTCAGTAATGGTGGACATAGCTTTTTTGCAGAGGACTGAAAATCCTTGTGTCACCATTCGTAAAATGAGGATGATACTTCGGTAATGGCCGGGATAGCTCAGTTGGTAGAGCAGAGGACTGAAAATCCTCGTGTCACCAGTTCAAATCTGGTTCTTGGCATAGGATTGATTAATTTTGATAAGTTTCTATTCTTCAAATTAAACGTATCTTTAGTAAAAAAAGGGCAATCATCCTTTATCCCCTCTCTTTTTTTGTTCATGTTGTGGATCCAGCCGTTCAAAAAAAAATGTATAATACTTGATACATAATACATATTTGAAAGGAAAGGTTAAATGAGTTCCGTTCGAAAGAATCAAACAAAACAAGTAAAAAAAGGTCTATATCTATAATCTATAGTTGAAGGGAAGAAATACCCCAAGATTCATTAGATACAATAGAAATTGAATTGTACCCCCCCTTCATTTATTGCTTTCCGATCTTATTTATTCATTCCCAGTTATGTAACTAAAGTTGACTAAGTTATGTGCGCGATACAAAGTTCATAATGCAGAACTCTTTTTTTTTAGTTCATCCTATTGGCTCGCTTTCGAAATAAAAAACTAACTTTCAAATTGGAGATCAATCTATCTATAATCATATGAGACGAGACCTCAACTCTTCTGTTTGTTTGATCTAAGCGAATAGAATTCCAAATATTCCGTGAAGGTCTGTAGTTGTAGAAGCTAAGACTCATTTTTTATCATTCATAAGCATCTTGTATTTCATAAAATTGGGGGCAATATAATCCTTGCGTAAAGGCCACTGTAACATCCGTATCCCAACCTGTTTCTTGCTGAACAAGTTATTGGTACTCGTGGTATAAGTTGGTACCGTATTTTATTTGTTCCTGAGAGAAGTAGAAACAACATTGAGCTCGATTGTTTAACTCGGAGTTGCGATTGGTTAGATTAATCGGAAGATGTCGTTTGAATTCTGGGCAAATTTGGTTCGGAATAGTATTTTTACAGAATGAATAGTGTTTTAACTTGGAAATGAGATGTAATGTGATGTGGATAATATCGACCTAGGTTGATAGCCAAAAGAGGTGATTGAGTTAAATCGATCGATAGATTGATTGTTGTTAAGTAATTCTGACGGTTCGGTTTAGCGGAATTAAGAGGTAATTCGGGATTTCGGCGAGAAAGAAAGAAATATTTTGAGATGGGAGATGTCTTAAATATTTCGAGAAATTTAAATTACTAAACCGAGGAAAGTAATTAATCGATTGAGTGTTGCGGTTTAGTGAATTTGGTTTGGTTTAATTTTATTAAACCAACAAATATATATACACACATTATGTATTCTCTCCCTCTTATTCTTGAACCTTCTACACTCCTCTCTCATTTGGCTTGCAAAATATCTAAGTCTAGAGAGAGAGAGAGAGAGAGAGCAAGATAAGAAGGAGAGAAGAAGAAGGAGAAAGAGGGAGAGGAAGGAGAAGGAGAAGAGAAAGAAAAGAGTTGAGAAGAACAGATTTTGGAGCAACTTGTGAGCTTCGATCAGGGTAGCAAACAGGAACGGATTGAGCTGAGATTTTGTGGGTAAGTTCTCAAATCTCTTGTCTAAATATCTACCAAATTGCGTGGGGTTATGTTGAGTGGTTTGAGAGTTATGAATTTTATACTGAAATCGCTCAAAACAGAGCAATCGACGGTCGGATTGAGAGGGATTTGGGCATTCCAAACTTGTTGGTTTGAGCTGAAATTGTTTGGGTATGTTCTTAAGTCTCTTGAGTAATGATCTACCAAATTTTGTCTAGCATTGATGAGTATTTTAGGAGTTATGATTTTTCTCCTAGACTGCTCTGTTTTTCGGGCTGTAGTCGAGCCGAGTTTGAGTGAGTGATTAAGCACTCAAATCTTGCTTGTTTGGTCTGCAATTTGGTAGATAGGGGCTTGAGAGTCTTATCTGGAGTTCCACCGAAGGAATTTCGGAAATGTGGTCTAAGGCAAGAGATATGCTCGATCTAGTAAAACTCTGTTTTTAGAGAAGAATCAGGGAATTGTAATTGGGAGTTCTTGTTGATCCGAGGTTAGAGCCTGCGATTCCTTGATTGAGAGTGTGTTTGGTGTTAGAATTGACAGGAAATTGTAGTCATCTTGGGGATACCTTGGTGCTTGGTTAAGTAGAAGCCAAAGGGAAACAATGAGGCGTGAAGGAATCGTTGTTTAACCGTCAAAGCAAAGGTGAGTGCGTGGCCGTGCTTAGTGTGATCTCTGAGTTTTCGTGATTGATATGTGTTTAGGGACTAGCGCTATGGTGTGGCTGCCATTTGTAATGTGTGATTGTGTGTGATTGAGCTCTTTCACGGTATGTATTGACTTGTTCTAAGCATGTGTTGATTAAATTCATTGATCATGTGTGTGTATAGTGCGGGGGGAGGGATGACCGCCTCACTAAGCATTATCAATGCTTGCGCCTCTTTTTGTGCAGGTAAGGACAAAGAAAGACTTGAGGCGTGGAGGCGCGTGGAACCAGAGAAGGGATGATCTCGGGGTTGAAGGTTTTGGTTTTGATTCTTGTGTTCATGTGTTTTTGGATGCCTTAATTGTGATGTTTAGCTCGTAAGAACGCTTGTTAGGGATGTTAATCTGAAGTTATGCATGAGTTAAGGTTACTTATGTTTGTTATACTTGACCTTGTTGTGGGATTGTTATGTAATGCTAGAATGAGGTTGTTTTGGGCGCAGGCAAGGGGATCGATCGATCGAAGGGCGTCGATCGATCGATAAGTTGACTAAAGCGTCTAGAATTTCTAAGAGGTCGATCGATCGATCAGAAGAGCGTCGATCGATCATTAATACTGAATTTCGCGAAGTTGTTCTGATCGACACGGATACTTGAGTTCGATCGGTCGTAGTTCCGATCGATCGATCAGGTGGATCGATCGATCGAGTTCACCGTATGGTTGTTTGATCGTTTGGGAACCGTAGGATCGGCCGATCAAGTGTCGTCGATCGATCCAATATGGATCGATCGATGCGTGATATTTGAGTTCCAAAAAAAAAAATCTTGTAGATTTCGTCCTTTGTTTGGGCGGGTCTTTTCAGCCACTATCCAACTTTGGGCATTAGGATCCGTTTCAGTCGTGGATGGCTATCATATGTGATTCCTAACATATCATAAGATTCCCGTTCTTGAAAATCATTGCTTTTCCAAACCCAGAAAGCAGAAGGAATTCTAGGATTACTCTTGTTGAGTAAATACTTTATGCAGACTTCTTCCGATACACTGGCTATTCTATTCTCGTAGATGATACACCATATTCTATTCTATTCTATTCTTGTGACACCATATTCTATTCTCGTAAGATGATACACACTGGCTAAGATACCACTGGTGCACATCATAGGCACATTGACGTAAATAATTGTAACCATATACATATAAAATTACAGCAATAGAATGCCAATCTTCGGGCTTTATTTGTAAAGTCTCTATTCCTTGGTAATCGAAGCCCAACGATCTATGAACCAACCCGCGTTTGGCTAGCCAAACGGACAAAGTGCCCTGCATCTTTTTTATTTCCTCCACACCTTTTTTATATAAAAGAAGTATTTCACATTTACCATGAGTTCTAATTTATGAAGATTTTTTTCTGATTCTCTAAAAGCCTCCCTAATTCACTAATTCGGGGGAAGATACTGGACTTTTGTATTTAAAAAATGTTTCAGTAGAGATCTCTGAAGTAGATGATGGTGGATAGAGTAATTCTTGATCATAATTTCCAGTATGCGGACTGCGTACCACAAAAAACTTGTGATTGGTAGTAAAACACCGATTACCCTGTTGAGGTCTAATTCGATCCTTATAGATTTCTCTAGCGATTTTCTTACGAAGCTTTGTTATAGCGTCTATAACAGCCTCTGGTTTAGGTGGACAACCCGGTAAATAGACATCTACAGGAATTAGCTTATCAACTCCTCGAACAGTACTATAAGAATCGGTACTGAACATCCCCCCTGTAATTGTACACGCTCCCATAGCAATAACATACTTTGGTTCAGGCATTTGTTCATATAATCTCACTAAAGAAGGAGCCATTTTCATTGTTACTGTACCTGCTGTTAAAATAAGGTCCGCCTGTCTAGGACTCGATCTTGGTACTAACCCATAACGATCAAAGTCAAATCGGGAGCCTATTAATGAGGCAAATTCAATGAAACAACAACTGGTACCATAAAGAAGCGGCCATAGGCTGGAAAGTCTTGACCAATTTGAAAGATCATTTAACGTAGTTGAAATAACTGAATTTTTTGTTGTTCGATCAAGTACGGGAAACTTAATGGAATTCATAATTGTTTCAATGGTTTTTACTTTTTTTAATTATTGTACAAGTATTCGGAAACGAACTAAGACCATTCCAATGCTCCTTTTCGCCATGCATAAACTAAACCAAGAATTAGGATAAGCACGAAAATGAAAGCTTCTATAAAAGCAGATACCCCCAGTACATCGAAACTCATTGCCCACGGATACAGAAAAACAGTTTCAACATCAAAAACAACAAAAACTAGAGCAAACATATAATAACGGATTCTAAATTGTAACAAGCATCCTCGATCGGTTCGATACCTGATTCATAACTAGAAAGTTTCTCCGGCCCTTCCTAATTGGAGCTAAAACTCCGGAAATTAGAAATGCCAAAACAGGAATAGCACTTGATATTATTAAAAATGCCCAGAAAATATCATATTCAAAGCAGAAACATAGATGAACTCCTATGAATGTGGAAAAAACCTGCTTAGTCAATTCCAATCGGAGTGGATTGGGCACGGATATAGAACTCTTAAGTCAAAACAAAAAATTCAGGTTAATCGAATCATTTATTTTCGTTTGCTTGCTGTGGTAGACGTCTCATTTTAAGATTTATTGATTTATTAGTTTCAGTACACTTAATTACTTAATATTTCCATGTTTCTATTACTAATAGTTTCGAATAGAAATAATATAATATTATTTCTATTAATAACTAGTAATTTTTTTTGATTTCTGTTTTATAAAAAAAAACTTTTAGAAAAATCTCTTCGTTTTTAAAATTATGACGTATCAAAAAATCCAGTAAGACTTTACCATACCCATCTTACTTAGTATTAGATAGATTTCATTTTGGTTGCATTTAATTAGATTTCTTTTTTTATTTTTAAACAAGGCCGTGTCAGAAAAAAAGTAACCAAGATTGAGTGGGGATACAGAAAAAGAAAGGATTATGAACTTTTTTATTATAGCCAGCGAACGAGGAAAATTCATATAAAAAAATTACAACTATGAAAATTAATGAAGAAAAAAAGTTTATTCTAAATTATAAATAAGTATCTATCTAGATATATCGATAGATAGATAGTGATTGGCTCCATTGAAATAAAATTAGGTTTTCTGTTTTATTCTGAACGATCCCCAGGACTTATGGTTTATGGTATGGGAATTTTTTTTATGAATCAAGCAATTGAAAGGAACCAGTTAGAAATAAAGAATACAATAATAAGTAAAAAAAATTATCCAATTATTTTGATTTTAATGTGATTGATTAGAATTAATTTCTTAGTTAGGGCTATACGGACTCGAACCGTAGACCTGCTCGGTAAAAGAGTTTGAACTTATTATTATCAAAATGATTCGACCTCTTTCAAAGACCCAACATGCATTTTTTTTTGCATTGGGCTCTTTCATTAACTGATCGAAAGATCAGTTAGTCTACCATATTTTTTCTTAAAAAAAGATAAGAAATGGTTCCAAGTACTCTGATTGATTATTTTTGAATTCTAATACAATACAGAAGAACTACCAAAGTGTTTCAAAGAAGGGTTGGGTTCTCTTGACGTAGGTTTGCTTTTGGTCTAGATCAACTTAAGTTAAATATAGTCTCTAACATCCTGATTAAAAAATCAAACATGAAACTTGATACACCTTAAGGTTCATAGGACGAAAAGATCATTTTTGAGTTCCTTATACTCATTCTACCTAGCATTGAGTAGACTGGGTATTCACCCTATCAATATCTCAAATCAATGATTGGTTCTATTCATTCCCTACCTAACGGGTTTAATAGGACCTAATGTCAGGCTATTGTTCTCCTCTTTTTTCCTAAAAAAAAAGTCATGGAGTAAGACATCGATTTCTTAATAAGATCAATCAATTAGTTTGATTGCGTGATGGACTCCTCTGAAAAACTTTGACGCACGTGTAAACGAGGTGCTCTACCTAACTGAGCTATAGCCCTTGTGTTTGTGATACACATTTTATCTTATCATGTAGATAATTTCTTGTCAAGATTAATATTACATGATTGAACATTATATCTCTTTCATCTCGGTGTTTATTGGTATTGCTTAGAAATAATATAGGATTTATAATCCTATCGATGTGATAGGTATCCCCTTTCCTTCTCTTTACGATGAGAAATAACCTACTTAACTCAGTGGTTAGAGTATTGCTTTCATACGGCAGGAGTCATTGGTTCAAATCCAATAGTAGGTATAACTTATTAGACACCATGATCGATGGTGTCTAATAAGTTTTTGTAACCAGTTTTTTTTATTGTTTTTCTCGCTTTTCGATCCTATTTTTTTATATATTCTTTTTTTTTTTTTTTACACGTCAGCTAGTTACAAAATCAAATCGTATTGAGAGCCTCGACTCGTGTCCGAGCTCGTCTGAGAGCTAGATTTGCCTCAATTGTTTGTCTTTTACCTTCAGCTTTTCTCAAGTTAGCTTCTGCTATTTCAAGAGTTTGCTGAGCTTCTTGTGGATCAATGTCACTATTCTTCTCGGCATCATTTACTAAAATAGTGATTTCATTATTGCCTATTCTAGCAAAACCGCCCATCAGAGCCATCGTTAACCATTGGTTATTAAGGCGTATTTTCAAAATACCTATATCAACAGCTGTGGCAATCGGCGCGTGATTTGGTAATACGCCAATTTGTCCACTATTAGTAGATAAAATTATTTCTTTTACTTCTGAATCCCAAACAATTCGATTCGGAGTCAGTACACAAAGATTTAAGGTCATTTCTTCAATTTACTCTCCATTTCTAAGTTCGTAGCCTTCGCAGTAGCTTCATCGATGTTACCCACTAAGTAAAAGGCCTGTTCAGGAAGAGAATCAAATTCTCCGGAAAGGATCAATTTAAACCCTCTAATTGTTTCCGCTAGACCAACATATTTTCCCGGAGAACCTGTAAATACTTCTGCTACAAAAAAGGGTTGTGATAAGAAACGCTCAATTTTTCGTGCTCTTGCTACGGTTAAGCGATCCTCTTCGGATAATTCGTCCAACCCCAGGATAGCTATAATGTCCTGAAGCTCCTTGTAACGTTGTAAAGTTTGCTTGACTTGTTGCGCAGTTTCATAATGTTCCTCGCCAACGATTCGAGGTTGTAGCATGGTTGACGTTGAATCTAAAGGATCTACCGCTGGATAGATACCTTTGGCAGCTAATCCTCTTGATAGTACGGTAGTCGCATCTAAATGTGCAAATGTGGTGGCAGGAGCGGGGTCAGTCAAATCGTCTGCAGGTACATAAACTGCTTGAATAGAGGTTATGGACCCTTTTTTCGTAGAAGTAATTCTTTCTTGTAAAGTACCCATTTCGGTACTAAGGGTGGGTTGATAACCCACAGCAGAAGGCATTCTACCCAATAAAGCGGATACCTCGGATCCTGCTTGTACGAAACGGAAGATATTGTCGATAAATAGAAGTACGTCTTGCTCATTAACATCTCGGAAATATTCTGCCATAGTTAAGGCAGTCAGACCAACTCTCATACGAGCTCCTGGCGGTTCATTCATCTGACCATAGACTAGGGCCACTTTGGATTCCGCAAGATTTTGTTCATTAATGACTCCAGATTCTTTCATTTCCATGTAAAGATCATTTCCTTCACGAGTCCGTTCGCCTACTCCACCAAATACAGATACACCACCATGAGCTTTGGCAATGTTGTTGATCAATTCCATAATTAGTACTGTTTTACCCACGCCAGCCCCACCGAATAGTCCGATTTTTCCCCCACGACGATAAGGGGCCAAAAGATCTACTACTTTAATTCCTGTTTCAAAAATAGATAATTTTGTATCTAATTGTATAAAAGCAGGCGCGGATTTATGGATAGGAGATGTTGTGCGAGTATCGACAGGACCTAAATTATCAACGGGTTCCCCAAGCACGTTGAAAATTCGTCCTAGAGTTGCTCCGCCGACTGGAACACTTAGAGGATTTCCCATATCAACCACGTCCATTCCTCTCTTTAAACCCTCTGTCGCACTCATAGCTACAGCTCTAACTCGATTATTTCCTAATAATTGCTGTACTTCACAAGTCACATTAATTTCTTGACCAAGAGTATCTCGACCCTTAACCACCAGAGCATTGTAAATATTAGGCATTTTGCCCGGGGGAAAGGCTACATCTAGTACCGGACCAATGATTTGGGCGATACGTCCCAGGTTTCCTTTTTCACGTATCGAAACCTCTGGATCCGAAGTAGTAGGATTTATTCTCATAATAAAAAAAATATGTTAAATTTTGTTGCGCAATTTTTCGAATACAGAAAAAATCTTCGATAGCAAATTCATCGGTTAATTCAATAACAAATGGGAGTAAGCACTCGATTTCGTTGGTACCACCCAAGTGAATGTGGAATTCAATTTTTTACTTATTCAATGAAGGAATAGTCATTTTCAAGCTCAACTAACTGAAACCTAGTTTTAAAATAAAAAATATATTAATAAAAAAAATTTTTTGCGGAAAGTCTTTGATTTATTTATCATAATAGAATAGGCAAGACTTTGTTTTATCTAGCGAATTCGAAACGGAACTCTAGTTATGATTCATTATTTCGATCTCATTAGCCTTTTTTTTTTCGTATTGTCATTTTAGCATATCCGGTTATGCGTCCCATTTATTCATCCCTTTCTCAACCCACCCTTGTTTTTCATTTTCATGGATGAATTCCGCATATTGTCATATCTAGGATTTACATATACAACATATATTACTGTCAAGGCTGATTTTATTAGTATTTTAATATTAAATATTTGGATTTATAAAAAGTCAAAGATTCAAAACTTGAAAAAGAAGTATTAGGTTGCGCTATACATATGAAAGAATATACAATAATGATGTATTTGGCGAATCAAATATCATGGTCTAATAAAGAATCATTCTGATTAGTTGATAATTTTGTTAAAGATTCCTGTGAAAAAGGTTAATTAAATCTATTCCTAATTTATGTCGAGTAGACCTTGTTGTTTTATTGCAAGAATTCTAAATTCATGACTTGTAGGGAGGGACTTATGTCACCACAAACAGAGACTAAAGCAAGTGTTGGATTCAAAGCTGGTGTTAAAGAGTATAAATTGACTTATTATACTCCTGAATATGAAACCAAGGATACTGATATCTTGGCAGCATTCCGAGTAACTCCTCAACCCGGAGTTCCACCTGAAGAAGCAGGGGCTGCGGTAGCTGCTGAATCTTCTACTGGTACATGGACAACTGTGTGGACCGATGGGCTTACCAGCCTTGATCGTTACAAAGGACGATGCTACCACATCGAGCCCGTTCCAGGAGAAGAAGCTCAATTTATTGCGTATGTAGCTTACCCCTTAGACCTTTTTGAAGAAGGTTCGGTTACTAACATGTTTACCTCGATTGTGGGTAATGTATTTGGGTTCAAAGCCCTGGCTGCTCTACGTCTAGAGGATCTGCGAATCCCTCCTGCTTATACTAAAACTTTCCAGGGACCACCTCATGGTATCCAAGTTGAAAGAGATAAATTGAACAAGTATGGACGTCCCCTATTAGGATGTACTATTAAACCAAAATTGGGGTTATCCGCAAAGAACTACGGTAGAGCAGTTTATGAATGTCTACGTGGTGGACTTGATTTTACCAAAGATGATGAGAATGTGAACTCCCAACCATTTATGCGTTGGAGAGACCGTTTCTTATTTTGTGCCGAAGCTATTTATAAATCACAGGCTGAAACAGGTGAAATCAAGGGGCATTATTTGAATGCTACTGCGGGTACATGTGAAGAAATGATCAAAAGAGCTGTATTTGCCAGAGAATTGGGAGTTCCTATCGTAATGCATGACTACTTAACAGGGGGATTCACCGCAAATACTAGTTTGGCTCATTATTGCCGA
>JAANAP010000022.1:0-5000 GCA_018361395.1 Boechera stricta | reverse complement strand
ATCGAGAAGGAGGAAAATATGTTCATGAAATGTTGAAAACCAACAAAGTGAATTAAGGGGATAAATATGCTCATAAGCGGTGTAAGTTTCAATATATCAAACTTTATTATGACATTGCGTTTTGAGATTTCGTGACCTTCCATTGAAAACAACGACAACTCATAAGAATCGAGAAGGACGAAAATAAGTTCATGAAATGTTGAAAACCACCAAAGTGAATTAAGGGATAAATATGCTCATAAGCGGTGTATGTTTMAATATATCAAACTTTATTATGACATTGCGTTTCGAGATTTYGTGACCTTCCATTGAAAACAGCGATAACTCATAAGAATCGAGAAGGACGAAAATAAGTTCATGAAATGTTGAAAACCACGAAAGTGAATTAAGGGAATAAATATGTTCATAAGTGGTGTAAGTTTCAGTATATCAAACTTTATTATGACATTGTGTTTCGAGATTACGTGACCTTCCACTAAAAAAACGTTAACTCATAAGAATCGAGAAAGAGGAAAATAAGTTCATGAAATGTTGAAAACCGCCAAAGTGAATTAAGGGATAAATATGCTCATAAGTGTGTAAGTTTCAATATATCAAACTTTATTATGATATTGCGTTTCGAGATTAGGTGACCTTCTATTAAAAAAAGCGATAACTCATAAGAATCGAGGAGGAAAATATGTTCATGAAATGTTGAAAACAACCAAAGTGAATTTAGGGGATAAATATGATCATAAGCGGTGTATATTTCAATATATTAAACTTTATTATGACGTTGTGTTTCGAGATTTCCTGATATTCCATTGAAAACAGCGATAACTCATAAGAATTGAGAAGGAGAAAAATAAGTTCATGAAATGTTGAAAACCACCAAAGTGAATTAAGGGCATAAATATGGTCATAAGTGGTGTAAGTTTCAATATATCAAACTTTATTATGACATTGCGTTTCGAGATTTCGTGATCTTCCATTGAAAACAACGATAACTCATAAGAATCGAGAATGAGGAAAATAAGTTCATGAAATGTTGAAAACCAACAAAGTGAATTAAGGGGATAAATATGCTCATAAGCGGTGTAAGTTTCAATATATCAAACTTTATTATGACATTGCGTTTTGAGATTTCGTGACCTTCCATTGAAAACAACGACAACTCATAAGAATCGAAAATAAGTTCATGAAATGTTGAAAACCACGAAAGTGAATTAAGGGAATAAATATGTTCATAAGCGGTGTATGTTTAAATATATCAAACTTTATTATGACATTGCGTTTCGATATTTCGTGACTTTCCATTGAAAACAGCGATAACTCATAAGAATCGAGAAGGAGGAAAATATGTTCATGAAATGTTGAAAACCAACAAAGTGAATTAAGGGGATAAATATGCTCATAAGCGTGTAAGTTTCAATATATCAAACTTTATTATGACATTGCGTTTTGAGATTTCGTGACCTTCCATTGAAAACAACGACAACTCATAAGAATCGAGAAGGACGAAAATAAGTTCATGAAATGTTGAAAACCACCAAAGTGAATTAAGGGGATAAATATGCTCATAAGTGGAGTATGTTTCAATATATCAAACTTTGTTGTGACATTGCGTTTCGAGATTTCGTGACTTTCCATTGAAAACAGCAGTAACGCATAAGAATCGAGAAAGAGGAAAATAAGTTCATGAAATGTTGAAAACCACGAAAGTGAATTAAGGGAATAAATATGTTCATAAGTGGTGTAAGTTTCAGTATATCAAACTTTATTATGACATTGCGTTTTGAGATTTCGTGACCTTCCATTGAAAACAACGACAACTCATATGAATCGAGAAGCACGAAAATAAGTTTATGTAATGTTGAAAACCACCAAAGTGAATTAAGGGGATAAATATGCTCATAAGTGGAGTATGTTTCAATATATCAAACTTTATTATGACATTGYGTTTCAGATTTCGTGACCTTCCACTGAAAACAACGAGAACTTATAAGAATCGAAAAGGAGGAAAATAAGTTCATGAAATGGTTAAAACCACCAAAGTGAATTATGGGGATAAATATGCTCATAAGTGGTGTATGTTTAAATATATCAAACTTTATAATGACATTGCGTTTCGATATTTCGTGACTTTCCATTGAAAACAACGACAACTCATAAGAATCGAGAAGGASGAAAATAWGTTCATGAAATGTTGAAAACMAMCAAAGTGAATTAAGGGGATAAATATGCTCATAAGCGGTGTATGTTTTAATATATCAAACTTTGTTGTGACATTGCGTTTTGAGATTTCGTGACYTTCCATTGAAAACARCAGTAACGCATAAGAATCGAGAAAGAGGAAAATAAGTTCATGAAATGTTGAAAACCACGAAAGTGAATTAAGGGAATAAATATGTTCATAAGTGGTGTAAGTTTCAGTATATCAAACTTTATTATGACATTGTGTTTCGAGATTACGTGACCTTCCACTAAAAAAACGTTAACTCATAAGAATCGAGAAAGAGGAAAATAAGTTCATGAAATGTTGAAAACCGCCAAAGTGAATTAAGGGGATAAATATGCTCATAAGTTGTGTAAGTTTCAATATATCAAACTTTATTATGATATTGCGTTTCGAGATTAGGTGACCTTCTATTAAAAAAAGCGATAACTCATAAGAATCGAGGAGGAAAATATGTTCATGAAATGTTGAAAACAACCAAAGTGAATTTAGGGGATAAATATGATCATAAGCGGTGTATATTTCAATATATTAAACTTTATTATGACATTGTGTTTMGAGATTTCMTGATATTCCATTGAAAACAGCGATAACTCATAAGAATTGAGAAGGAGAAAAATAAGTTCATGAAATGTTGAAAACCACCAAAGTGAATTAAGGGCATAAATATGGTCATAAGTGGTGTAAGTTTCAATATATCAAACTTTATTATGACATTGCGTTTCGAGATTTCGTGATCTTCCATTGAAAACAACGATAACTCATAAGAATCGAGAATGAGGAAAATAAGTTCATGAAATGGTTAAAAACACCAAAGTGAATTAAGAGGATAAATATGCTCATTAGTGGTGTATGTTTAAATATATCAAACTTTATTATGACATTGCGTTTGAGATTCGTGACCTTCCATTGAAAACATGAAACTCATCGAAGAAAATAAGTTCATGAAATGTTGAAAACCACCAAAGTGAATTAAGGGGATAAATATGCTCATAAGAGGTGTATGTTTAATATATCAAACTTTGTTGTGACATTCGTTTCGTGACCACTTAAAGCATGATAGCATAAGAATCGAGAAAGGAAAATAAGTTCATGAAATGTTGAAAACCACAAAGTGAATTAAGGGGATAAATATGTCATAAGTGGTGTATGTTTCAGTATATCAAACTTTATTATGACATTGCGTTTGAGATTCATATTCCATGAAAAGCGTAACTCATAAGAATCGAAGAGGAAAATAAGTTCGAAATGTTGAAAACGTGAATTAAGGATAAATATATAAGTTGTATGTTTCAATATATCAAACTTTATTATGATGCGTTTGAGATTAGGTGACCTTATTAAAAGCGATAACTCATAAGAATCGAGGGAGGAAAATATGTTCATGAAATGTTAGAAACCACCAAAGTGAATTAGGGATAAATATGCTCATAAGCGTGTATGTTTATATATTCAAACTTTATTATGACATTGTGTTTGAGATTTCTGATTTCATAAACAATGATAACTCATAAGAATCGAGAAGAGAAAAATAAGTTCATGAAATGTTGAAAACCACCAAAGTGAATTAAGGGGATAAATATGTCATAAGTGGTGTATGTTTCAATATAAAACTTTATTATGACATTGCGTTTGATTTCGTGACTTCCATTGAAACTGACGATAACTCATAAGAATCGAGAAGGGGAAAATAAGTTCATGAAATGTTGAAACCACCAAAGTGAATTATGGGGATAAATATGCTCATAGCGGTATGTTTCTATATCAAACTTTATTATGACATTATTTGAGATTTATGACCTTGATGAAAGCAATGACATCGTAAGAATCGAAAGGGAAAATAAGTTCATGAAATGTGAAAACCACAAAGTGAATTAAGGGGATAAATATGCTCATCAAGTGGTGTATGTTTCAATATATCAAACTTTATTATGTGACATTGTTTCGATATTTACTTTCCATTGAAAAGCAGTGATAACTCATAAGAAAAGAGAGGAAAATATGTTCATGAAATGTTAAAAAACCAAAGTGAATTAAGGGGATAAATATGCTCATAAGTGTATGTTTCAATATATCAAACTTTATTATGACATTGCGTTTGATTTCGTGACTATTGAAAGAACAACTACTTCATAAGAATCGAGAAGGAGAAAATAAGTTCATGAAATGTTAGAAACCACCAAAGTGAATTAAGGGAGATAAATATGCTCATAAGTGGAGTATGTTCAATATATCAAACTTTATTATGACATTGTTCAGATTTGACTTCCATTGAAAGCAATGATATATAAGAATCGAGAAGGAGGAAAATAAGTTCATGAAATGTTGAAAACAAAAGTGAATTAAGGGGATAAATATGCTCATAAGTGGTGTATGTTTCATATATCAAACTTTATTATGACATTGCGTTTGAGATTTTGACCTTCCGAAAGCAGAACTCATAAGAATCGAGAAGCGAAAAATAAGTTCATGAAATGTTGAAAACCACCAAAGTGAATTAAGGGGATAAATATGCTCATAAGTGGTGTATGTTTAATATATCAGCTTTATTATGACATTGTTTTCGATTTGTGACCTTCTGAAAGCAATAACTCATAAGAATCGAAAGGAAAATAAGTTCATGAAATGTTGAAAACACCAAAGTGAATTAGGGGATAAATATGCTATAAGTGTGTATGTTTAAATATATCAAACTTTATTATGACATTGCGTTTCGATATTTGCGACCATTGAAAACAATGACTCATAAGAATGAGAAGGAGAAAATATGTTCATGAAATGTTGA
>JAANAP010000009.1:270993-412803 GCA_018361395.1 Boechera stricta | reverse complement strand
TTCAAAACGGGTACTTTCTTCGGTTTGCTCCAAAAAGGCTCCAAATGTCTCCAAAATCTCCAATTTCGTCCCAAACGTGCTAAAACCTGAAAAGACTCTAAAATGATAAAAAGCACTAGAAAGACTGAAAACGACTTATATCATGGCTAAAAACGGTAAAATCCATGATATATCAACTCCCCAGATTTCTAGCCTTTTGCTTGCCCTCAAGCAAACAGAAAACTAAGTTAGAGAAAGAGGTTTGAAAAACCTTAGAGATCCTGTGTACCAAATCGCCGAAATCCCTTTCCCAAGCGCCCACCGCCTCGATCAGCTCAGATCTAACCACCATGTACCTCCGTAGGAACCCCAACTTCCCAAGACTTCACTTATTATCTCACACCAATATTCACCCAAGCTCTCATCGCCAGTTTCATCGCTGCAATCAGTGTTCAAGAACTTTCTAGATTCTTGCACATACAATATCATAGCCAAAGAACCATTTATTCAACAACATTTATTGCTTCCCGGTATTCATCTCCCCTGCACTTATTTCATAATCGTTCTATTAGATTTCAACAACGCAGGTATATCTGAACAGCATACACAAATCAAGGTCCGAAACGCGAGTATTGATAGTGTTTGCTACCGAATCCCCGGTTCTTACCCTCTCAATGTATCAAAAGTCTTAGGTGAATAATGGGGTCATAGGAAATTTTCCTACCCCTCACTTCAGGCCTTCGTGTGATCATTCCTTATCCAAGTAGAATAATGGGGTCATAGGAAATTTTCCTACCCCTCTACTCGGCGGAAATCATTTCATCTTTTATAGATTTTACCTGCTTTTAACGCAAATATGTATCCAACAATTTTCACGGGGGAGATATACCACAATTTTCAAACATGATGGGTTCCTTAGCCAGATATGAATGATGAATCAAGCTCTAAGAACACTAACCACGTAGATGAAGTGCAAAATTTGGCTAAAGCTTGTGAAGAACCTTGTCGAGACATGAGTGATTTCTAGCGGCTGGTTATCCTTGGATTTTCATTACCGAACTGAAACTAATCCTCAAATGGTCACTCAAAAGCAAAATCAGAACAACAAAGCCAAGCACACTCCAGAAAACTCTAAGTTGTTTTGACTCAATTAAAATTWTTTTTTTTTTTTTTAAAMAAAATGAACACAATGTCAGTAACTACCTCCCCAGACTTAAACAACACTGTCCCCAGTGTTTATCAAGCCCAGAGAAGGTGAAAGAAATCAAAGGACAAAACGAAGTACAAAGGTCAAGACAGAGGTGTTACATAGAGGTGGTGTCGATCGATACCAAGGTGGTGTCGATCGATACGAACAAAAACGACCAWCCTTCTTCCGACCTGATTCGCAAGACACAACAAAACACAAAAACAAAAACTCATATTTATAGACTTACCAGGGTTGCTCTCCCACTAAGCGCTTGTTTAATGTCACGAGCTTGACTTTGACTAAGATATCGGGCCAGACAAGGTGGAGGACTCACTCAAATAAGCTCCACAACTGACATCTCCAGCTTCAAAGTTTTGCTCATCATATCCTCTTTCTTTCTTTCATCTCCGTAGAATGAGAACTCTAACCTTAGAGAAAGGTTTCGAGGTTCCTGCACTTCACCTTATATTCGATCGAATCTCCATCACACTTCTGAGGAATCAAAGTGAAATTAGCAGACCGCTGATCTTCTGCCGCCTTCCTCTTTGTTGCCTTGGTCTTCCACAACTTTCGGGGTGTGGGGGTTCATTTGAAACATCTGCGACTTTTTGGTTCATCATAAGACTCATCGAGCGATCGATCATCGAGTCTCGCCAGAGGCAATGGTGATGCGCGAGACATGTTGGGTGCTCCTCCGAGGAATGGCATCAGAAGACGCCTCGCCAATGCAAGAGAAAGAGATTCTCTTATTAGGCGGTCCATGATCGCGCCAACAGTAGCCATAAATGGTCTTCCCAAAATCAAGGGCACCTGGATCCTGGCTCATCTCCACAACCTGAAAATCAGTAGGAATCAGACAATCTCCTATTTTAACAGGTAAATCAAGAATTGTAGCGTAAGGGAGTGAGGAAGAACTCCAGCAGAGTGCGTGTTAGAGATCTCATATCAGCTTTCAATCTCTGCAATCGCTCGACATGACGTTGACACTAGACCCTCGAGTCAACGAGACTCAAGTTTACTCTGAGATGGAGCATGGAACTGAAAATTTTGGCCTTCCTCTTGTCAACTGTCTCAGCGGTGGTGGGATCGCAACGGAGGTCCGCAACCATTTTTTTGACAAAACTTGCTTCTAGCAGCCTCCCACTCCTCTCTTGTCAGCTTGGGAATAATAGATAGGCAACTCTCGGCTTGTAGACCCTTTTTGACGGTTCAACATCCTCCTTGGATGTCCCGATCGATACCCGACACTCGGGATTTTCAGCATCCCACTCCATCTCCAGCAAGATCGACGGATTTTCAGCTATCGAGTCCGCTTAACTCCTGAATTTACCACTTTTCCACTTCTTAGACTTATGGCGTTGATGTGAGCTCTGATCTTCAGTCTTCCCTGGAAGAAACCCCTCTTGTCTTCTCAAGAGCATGCTGAGCAATTTGAGTCTCGAGTTCTTCTCACGATGCATTCAATGCCTCGAGCTTTGGTTTGTATACCTGCTCCTCAACCATCTCCTCTTCTCGCTATGATTCAGCTCGCGGTATCGACCGATACGATGAGTGTCGATCGATACTGGAGTTTTGTATACGCTCTCGATCGCAGGTGTCGATCGACACAGTGGGTGTCGATCGATACGCTGGAATGTCAGAATTTTTATCTTCATCTTCAGCAACCTTCTAACAGAATTGGGAAGTATCGATCGATACCGTGCAGGTATCGGTCGATACTAGTATACTGATACACATAGTCATCTCAGCTCAAAATCCTCTTCTAGCTCGAGGTGATTGCATTGACATGTCCATGCCTGGTTGAACTATCTTTCCTTGACATGCCGATGTCCTGAGCTATTTGATTTTCCAGCATCTTCTGATGGATTTCGAGAGCCGATTCTCCCATTCAGATCGTTGTATAAATTATCCAGCTTTCTATTGAAATCCACAGTCATCTTTTCTTGTCCCTAGAATTTGTTCCAAGAGGATCTCCGCCTTACTCTCTGACCTCTGAGAATGGTGTAAGCTGAATTACCGTATTGCGAGTAAAATCACCGCTTGAAGTGGTTTTGGGCGAATTGAGTGGCACCAAAACCAGATTGGTTACCTCCGACTCAGTAACCACCTTGATTGTTGCTGAAGCTTCGTTGTTGTTGTAACCAAATCGCTGACCCTGAAAACCGAACCACCAATGGTTAACATCCTCTCGCCTCATCTTCAATGTTCTCTACTTCCTCAGCAAAATGTACAGCCTTCTTCGCTTTCCCACTAAGAGGTTGTGCATCGGTCCATTTCCTGAACCTCAGAATCGAACCGTCAGCAACACTAGCGAGCCTTTTCCGCTCAAAATCAGCCTTGTGCTTGCTAGACGCCAAGTTCTCAATCAGCTTCAAGCATCGGTTGGAATCCTAGTGTTGAAGTTCTGTTCTGCAGAACCCACCGCCAATCAATCCTCCGTAAAAGATCCCGAGAATAACTGAAAACCGTGATGGACAGCTCTCTGGTAGATCTGAATCGCACCCAAGCAGCCTTGAGTGCTTCTGTTGGACCTGAGAAAATTGAGAGATCTTGTTCCTGAGCTCCTCCGATCTCGCATCGTCATAGAAATTGTTCAGAATGCTTCTGGTCTGCTCCAAGAGAGAGATCCGGAGGTAGCTTCAGCCAGAAGCTGCCTCTCCACCAAGAGAGTATGGAAAGAGCTTACAAAAGAGGTACCCATTGTACTTCATACTGGTGACCAAGTCCTCGAATTCTCGATGTGATCCATGGGTGCCTCGAGAGACCGGTGAAGGGTGCTGTCCAACAAGAGAAGCAGGCTTCAGCTCAAAGTCATTCCTCCGAAAGAATGATGCGCACGATTGCATAGAATTGATCCGTCGGTTGTATCGCTAAGCGTCCGCTCAGCAACAAATTGGGGTTGTTGAGGAGGTATTTGTTCACCTTCCTCATCATGCACCAAACCTGTGGAAGATCCATCTCAACTGTAGTTCTTTCCTGTCGACTGTGCTCAAGCCTCGCTAGCTCGAGGAGAGATTGATCAGTGGTGTGTTCTTCTTCTCCTGGTGGTACGCTGATGCATACACCTGAAAATCAAAAGAAAACGAAATAAGTAACCAAAAAAGACAGCTCAGTGTCGATCGATACCAATGGAGTATCGACGATACTAATAACTTAGACAAAATCGACAACTAAAATTCTAAAGGTGAATTTTTGAGTCCCCAACAAGCCAAATTTGATATGCTCAAATTAATACCCTAAAAGTACAAAGCAGTTGCTGCAGATATAGGGTCGAACACAAGAACTCAAGAAAATTCTACACAAATAATTTAGGAGGATTAAGCAAATCACTGTAACAGAAATTAAGAACAAATACATTGTTGATTTAATCAAGGGAAGGATTAGCTCAGGTAACTCTCAGAAATCAATGATAAACAACAATTAATCAATTAAGGTTCAATTCACTCAAAGTTCTGAACTCAAACACGAAAGTAATCAACTGTCGTCATAAAACTAACTAAGTCTAAAGTCTAAAATTCCAAATCTCTTTGCAAATCCTACACAGTAAACCAGCAATCAATTCAAGTTTGATATGTTCACAATTCGAAACCAAATCTCTTTCAGATAATCCAATCAGCCTAGTTTTATCAGATTCAATTGCCGTCGTGCCTAATCGAATCTAGGTTCTATATTCTAAGTGATCAGTTAGAAATAGCTTTGAGAACAACCTGGTGAAGAACTATTCAGATTTTGAACCCTAACAAATCAATTATCATAAATCAGAAATCCATATGAGAAAACCCTAAACCTAAAATGAGACTACTCGACATGATTGATGAAAACAAATATAACTGAATGATCATGAAATTAAATATAACAAAAGAATAAAAACAAGGGTTCGGATCTTCTATGATGAACAAAGTCTGGATCCGTCTCCTCACAAAGCTCTCAAATCTCAATGGTCTCAAGAATAATAGTTCAAAGTAAAGCTCCCTCACAAAATGACTAAAGTTTGCTAAAAAAAATGTCTCCCAAAAAGCCGGGCTTGTAAATAAAGGATGATCGTTCTTATGGGCTTTCTGAAAATCTCTTCGCTGCTATCGGCATCGATCGATACCATGATGGTGTCGATCGATGAAATTAAAGGTATTTTTCTTGCTTCAGTGTCTATGTCTCCAGTCTCCAATTTGCAAAACCTGAAAAGACTCTAAAACTAGAAAGACTCGATAAAACAACATATCATGGCTGGAACCGGTAAAACCATGATATATCGAATTACCGCTAATTCCGCTAAACCGAACCTCTCGGGATTACGCCTCAATATCTCGATCTATCGATCGAATCAACCTGATCACCGCTCCTTAAGGCCATCACCGAGCGGATCGCCTCAATACTCTTTCAATAACATCCCCGGTCTAAAAATCACAAGATCCTACGTGGTCACCCAACGGCTAACCCGCCGAAACCAATTATCCCTGATTCTCAAGGATATATCATGGTCATTGCCTTTAGCCATGATATGTTGTTTTATCGAGTCTTTCTAGTGTTTTTGTATCGCTCGAGTCTTTTTCAGGTCTTAGCACGCTTGGGACGAAATTGAGATTTTGGAACCATTTGGAGCCTTTGAGCAAACCGAAGAAAGTACCCGCTCAAGCCTCGAGTATCGACGACACCATCCCATCGATCGATACCGACATACTCGTTCAAGCCTGAGTATCGATCGACACCATCCCTGCAGATCGATCGATACCGACGTAATGACGCTGAGATAGATGTCCAAGGACGAGAATTCTCACCAAAAGAAGCCCAATACTTTCCTTATTTACAAAGAAGCCCAGCTCGTGTTTTTGACCTATTTAAGCAAACTCTTAGTCTTGTTGGAGACTTTACTTTTCACTATTATTCTTGAGCCACCATTGAGATTTGAGAGCTTTTGTGAGGGAGACGGATCCAAGACTTTTTTATCATGTAGAAGATCCCGAACCCTTGTTTTTATTCTTTGTTATATTTAATTTCATGATCTATTCAGTTATGTCTTGTTTTTCATCAATCATGTCGAGTAGTCTCATTTAGGTTGGTTTTCTATATGGATTTCTCTGATTTATGATGATTGATTTGTTAGGTTCATAACTGAGTAGCTTCTTCACCATAGTTATTCTCAAAGCTATTTCTACCGATCACCTAGAACATAGAACTTAATTAATCGATTACACCATGCTGCAATCGAGTAACTCGATAAAACCTAGAGCAATTCGATTATCTCAAAGAGATTTGGTTTAATCGAATGTGAACATATCAAACTCAATTAATTGCTGGTTTAATGTAGGATTTGCAAAGAGATTTGGAATTCTAGATTTTAGACTTAGTTAGTTTTCGCAACTACGCTGGTGACTATATTATCGTGTTCGAGTTCAAGAACGGCCCTTAATGAATTGAACTTTAACTGATTAATTGTTATTTATCATTGATTTCCTGAGAGTTACCTCGAGCCTAATCCTTCCCGATTAAATCAACCCAATCGTATTTCGCTCTTCTAATTTATTTCTAACCGTGATTTGCTTAACTTACTCCTCACTAAATTATTTATCGGTGAATTTTTCAGTTCTTGTCGTTCGATATACCGCAGAATGCTATAGTTCTTTTAGGGTATTAATTGAGCAATATCTATGAGTGAGTTTTCTGAGTTCTCGTGTTCGATCCCTAACTTTACTGCAGCAACTGCTTTAGTATCATTATTATTACACTGAGCATATCAAATTTGGCGCTGTTGCCGGGGACTCTAAAAATTTCACCATTAGAATTTTAGTGTCGATTTTGTCTCAGCCGAAGATCGATCGACATCATCCATTGGTATCGATCGACACCGAACGCCTGCTTTTAAATTTTGGTTACTTATCTTCTCGTTTTGATTTTCGTGTGTAATGCACTCACCAGGAGAACGAAGAACACACCACTGATCAATCTCTCCAACTCAGCTAGCAGAGCTTGAACGCACGAATCGCATAAGGAAAAAAGAACTACGCTGAGATGGATCTTCCACAAGGTTTGGTGCATGATGAGGAAGGTGAACAAATACCTCCTCCACAACAACCCCAAGCTGGCTGAATGGACACTTGGCGATTACAACCGATCGGATCAATTCTATGCCAATCAAATGATCCGTATTCCAACTTTCCAGAGGAATGACTTTGAGCTGAAGCCTGCTTACTCGCCTTGTTGGACAGCACCCCTTCACCGGCCTCTCTCATGAGCACCCTATGGATCACATCGAGAAATTCGAGGACTTGGTCACCAGATGAAGTACAATGGAGTACCACATGAATATCTCTTTGTAAGCTCTTTCCATACTCACTTGGGGAGAGGCACATCGGCTGAAGAACTACCTGCTCTCACTACTGGAACGAGACCAACGCATTCCTGAACAATTTCTATGACGATGCGAGATCGAGGAGCTCAGGAACAAGATCTCTCAATTTCTCTCAAGGTCCAACAGAAGCACTCAAGGCTGCGATTCAGATCCTACCGAGAGACTTCGCATCACGGTTTCAGCTCAAGTTCAGCTGGATCTTTTACAGGGATGATTGCGGTATCGAATGGCACTGATTCTGCAAGCAACGGAACTTCAACACTAGGATTCCAACCGATGCTGTGAAGCTGATTGAGAACTTGGCGCCAGCAATAGACTCAAGAATGCTGATTTCGAGCGAAAACTGGCCGTAGTGGCCGACTTGCTGAGATGCCAGGTTCAGAAGCTGGACACGATGCACAACCTCTTAGTGGGAAAGACGAAGAAGGCTGTACATTTTGCTGAGGAAGTAGAGAACATTGAAGATGAGGCAGAGGATGTTAACTACATTGGTGGTTCGTTTTCAGGTCAGCAATTTGTTACAACAACAACCGGCTTCAACAACAATCAGCAAGGTGGTTACAAGTCTGAGGTAACCAATCTGGTTTTTCACCCGCCCAAAACCACTTCAAGGCGGTGATTTTATTCGCCAATGTATCTTACCTACCAACCGCATTCTCCGAGGTCTACAGAGAGTAAGACGAGATCCTCTTGGAACAAATTCTGACAAAAAGATGATCGGAGATTTTAATAAAGCTGGATAATTTATACACTGATCTGAATGGGAGAATCAACGCCTCGAAATCCATCGAAGATGCCGAAAATCAAATAGCTACATCGCAGCTGTCAAGGGAAAGATAGTTCAACCACAAAGCGGACATGTCAACGCAATCACCTCGAGCTCAGAGGATTTTGAGCCTCGAGATGACGGTTCGATCAGATACTAGTATCGACGATACCTACTATCGATCGATACTTCCCGAGACCTACGTAGTTTCAAGGTTGTCGAAGATGAAGATAAGAACTCGACATTCACGCGATCGATCGACACCCCTACTGTGCCGATCGACACCAACCGCAGTAGACGATACAAAACTCCAGTATCGACGACACTCATCTGGTATCGGTCGATACCTTCGCAGCTGAATCAATAACGAGTGACAGATGGTTGAGAACGGCATATAAACCAAAGTTACTACCCTGCTCTTCCCAAGCTGACAAGAGGAGACTGCGCTAGCAAGTTTGTCAAAAAGATGGTAGACCTCCGCTGCTGATACACCACCACCGCGAGACAGCGACAAAGAGGGAAGACCAGGAAATTCTCAGTTCCATGCTCCATCTCTGAGTAAACTTCAAGGAGTCTCCCGACTCAGGTCAGTGTCAACGCCATGTCGAGGGCGATCAGAGATTGAAAGCTGATATGAGATCTCCTAACACGCTTCTCACATACGCGGATTCTTCTAGCTCACTCCCTTACGCTACAATTCTTGATTTACCTGTTAAAATAGGAGATTGTCTGATTCCTACTGATTTTCAGGTTGTGGAGATGAGCCAAGGATCCARGGTGCCTTGATTTTGGGAAGACCATTTATATTACTGTCATGGATCATGGACACGTAATAAGAGAATCTCTTTCTTGCATTGACGAGACGCCTTCACGATGCCATTCCTTCCGGAGGAGCACCAAACATCTCGCTCATCACCATTCTCGGGCGACTCATGATCGATCCGCATGAGTCTTATGATGAACCAAAAGTCGCAGATGTTTCAAATGAACCCCCCCAACACCACAAGAAAGTTGTGGAGAAGACCAAGGCAGCAAAGAGGAAGGCGACGAGCAAGAAGTTCAACTGCTAATTTCACTTTGATTCCTAATGTGATGGAGATTCGATCGAATATAAGGTGAAGTAAGTAACCTCAAACCTTCTCTAAGGCTAGAGTTCTCATTCCTACGGCGATGAAAGAGAAAGAAGAGGATATGATGAGCAAAACTTGAAGCTGGAGATGTCTGTTGGAGCTTATTTCGAGTGAGTCCTCCACCTTGTCCCTGATATCTTTCAAAGTCAAGTCGGACATTAAACAAGCGCTAGTGGGAAACCCACGGTAAGTCTATAAATATGATTGTTTTGTTTTGTTGTGTCTTCTGCGAATCAGGTCGGAAGAAGGATGGTCGTTTTGTTTCAGACGTGTTCGTAATCGACACCACCTTGGTATCGATCGACACCACCTATGGTAACACCTCGTTTCGACCTATTTCGCTTTGTCCTTTGATTTCTTTCACCTTCTTCGGCTTGACACACACGGGGACAGGTTGTTTAAGTCTGGGGAGGTAGTTACGACATTGTGTTCATTTTGTTTTCTAAAAAAAAGATAAAAAAAAAAAATTTGTTTTAATTGAATCAAAACAACTTAGAGTTTTCTCGAGTGTGCTTGTTGTTCTGATTTTGCTTTTGAGTGACCACTGCAGGATTAGTTTCAGTTCGACTAATGAAAATCCAAGGGATAACCAGCCAGCTAGAACTCACTCATGTCTCCAGCAAGGTTCTTCACAAGCTTTAGCCAAATTTTGCACTTCATCTACGCTGTTGTTGTTCTTAGAGCTTGATTCATCATTCATATCCGGCTAAGGAACCCATCATGTTTGAAAATTGTGGTATATCTCTCCCGTGAAAATTGTTGGATACATATTTGCGTTAAAACAAAATATATATATAAGATGAAATGATTTCCGCCAGTAGGGTAGGAAAATTTCCTATGACCCCATTATTCTACTTGGATAAGGAATGATCACAGAGAGCTGAGTGGGTAGGAAAATTTCCTATGACCCCATTATTCACCTAAGACTTTTGACAATCAGAGGGTAAGAATCGGTAGCAAACACTATCAATACTGCTGGACCTTGATTTGTGTATGCTGTTCAGATATATCTGCTGTTGAAATCTAATAAACTGATTATAAATGTCTGAGATGAATACCTGGGAAGCAATAAATGTTGAATAAATGGTTCTTTTGTTCAACACCTGACAAGCGATGAAACTGGCGAGAGCTTGGGTGAATATTGTGTGAAGTGAAATTGAAGTCCTAATGAGAAGTACATGGTGGTTAGATTCTGAGCTGATCAGCGTAAGCTGGGAAAAAGGGCCATTATACGATTTCAAAGTTCAGATCTCTAAGGTTTTTCAAACCTCTTTCTCTAACTTAGTTTTCTGTTTTGCTTGAGGGCAAGCAAAAGGCTAAGTCTGAAATTGATATATCATGGTTTTACCCGTCTTTAGCCATGATATAAGTTGTTTTATCGAGTTTTTCTAGTGTTTTTGTATCGTTCCGAGTCTTTCGTCTTAGCACGTTTGGGACGAAATTGAGATTTTGGAACCATTTGGAGTTTTGGAGCAAACCAAGAAAGTACCCGCTTTTCGAGTATCGATCGACACCATCCCGTATCGATCGATACGATACTGCTAAGTTTCGAGTATCGATCGACACCATCCCGTATCGATCGACACCATCCCGTATCGATCGATCGACGAATGACGCTGAGATAGATGTCCAAGGACGAGAATTCTCACCAAAAGAAGCCCAATACTTTCCCTTATTTACAAAGAAGCCCAGCTCGTTTTTAGACCTATTTAAGCAAACTTAGTCTTTGTGTTGGGGAGACTTTACTTTTCACTATTATTCTCGACCACCTGAGATTTGAGAGCTTTTGTGAGGGAGACGGATCCAAGACTTTGTTTATCATGAGAAGATCCCGAACCCTTGTTTTTATTCTTTGTTATATTTAATTTCATTATCTATTCAGTTATGTCTTTTCATCAATCATGTCCGAGTAGTCTCATTTGAAGTGTGGTTTTCTCATATGGATTTCTCTCGATTTATGATGATTGATTTGTTAGGTTCATAACCTGAGTAGTTCTTCACCATAGGTTGTTCTCAAAGCTATTTCTAGTCTGATCACCTAGAACATAGAACTTAGATTAATCGACATTACGCACGCAATCGAGTAACTGATAAAACTAGGTGAGCAATTGATTATCTCAAAGAGATTTGGTTTAATCGAATTGTGAACATATCAAACTTGAATTAATTGCTGGTTTAATGTAGGATTTGCAAAGAGATTTGGAATTCTAGATTTTAGACTTAGTTAGTTTTCGCAACATTGGTCAATTATATTATCGTGTTTCAGTTCAAGAACGCCCTTAATCAATCAACTTTAACGATTAATTGTTATTTATCATTGATTTCTGAGAGTTACCCTCGAGCCTAATCCTTCCCTTGATTAAATCAACCCAATCGTTTCGCTCTTCTAATTTATTGCCTAACCGTGATTTGCTTATTAATCCTCACTAAATTATTTATGTGAATTTTCGAAGTTCTTGTGTTCGACCCTCGATATATCACAAGAACTGCTTTAGTACTTTTAGGTATTAATTTGAGCAATATCTTGAGTGAGTTTTCTTGAGTTCTCGTGTTCGATCCCTAACTTTACTTCAGCAACGCTTTAGTATCATTATAGGGTATTAATTTGAGCATATCATTAAGTCGTCAAACGACCTAGCATATTAGAATCCAATATCACATGAATCTAATATGCCAAGTCCCCGTGAGAACCAATATCACCGGTGTCTCACCCCTGGTTTACCGCCTATTAGGATTAAATCACCCATAATCCTTATCGGTAAACCACCCGTTAGATGAATCGCCCATAATCCTAACTCCACATCATTAGAGTTAATATCACATAACTCTAATGACCCAGATTAAATACCACATAATCCTATGACCCCGCCGATGAATTAAATATCACATAATTCTACCGACCCCAACCACATAGCAGATCTATTGACGTAAACCCAAAAATCCCGAACCAAGACGAACGAATACGCTCAATCCCCAACACATGAAATACCACATCATATGCCGCCTGCCGATACATGAAATACCACATCATGTCGACACCCCAATACATGAAATACCATATCATGTATTATAACTCACAATTAATCCATAAACATCCATCATATTATTAATCAACGTCGAAAATACAATATCCCGAGGGTTCATCACAATAACAACATAAATAAATACAACTCGAGAGGACGACTTAGAAACACGGATGTTACAGTGGGGCTCGAGCTAGTTCCAAGACGGCGCCTTTAGCATGGACTCGAGTGGATGGCTCGAGTGGCGCGGTCGAGCTGGTTCCAAGACAGCCTTTGGCTCGGCCGAGTGGTTGACTCGATGTGTTGGCGACCTTGGCTTTCTCATTTTCCTTCTCTCCATTCGGCCTCAACAGCTTCAATACTCCTTAAGTGCATCTGAAAAGACTCCAAAATGCAGAATGTATGCAAACCTAATGCAAAATGCTCTAAGTATGCAAAACTAGACACAAATGCTAAGAACATGCTACTAAACGAGGTTAAAAGGGTGATAAATGCATGATAGAACCATGTAAAATATAGACATATCAACTCCCCCAAACTTAGTCTTTGCTTGCCCTCAAGCAAACAGAAGTATAAGCCGGAGGAGAGGTTTAAAAATGTGGATTCGGAACCAAAACATGCTGATATAGTACATGATTTCAATGTCCAAGTTGCTGGTTCTCGAATGTAAAGTATATGAACTCTACTTAAAAACTTTAGCCATATTCTTCACAGCACAATTTTAATTAAATATCAACCTAGACATGCATTCAAATTTACCATTCTCTTTAACATTCAATCAAGCGGAAACCATGAAATCAAGCTATGCACATTCAATGAACTCATTTAGCTAAGGGTAAGGTTAAGAGACCAAGATGGTCCCTTTCATACGATTTGATCAGTTCATAACAGAGGGATCTCTCAAGAAAAAGAATGAGCTTCAGTAGAATGCTAAAGGTAAGGACCAACCTATGCATACAAGAATAGACTCTTATCTACCCAACCATACACAGATGACCTTAACCCCTAGTTCTAAACCCAGAAAGTTGTCCTAATTACCTCTTGATACTTAGGCTTTTGCCTTGGACTTTTCGATCGACTCTTTTTTTTCTTTTGATCTTGTTCTGGAGAGGTTCTATACAACTCTGGATTTGAGGTTTTTCTTTTGGTGGTTCACTACCAGCTTAGGCTTTTCTTTTGTAGACTTTAAGCTTTTTGCCCTTCTTTTCTTATTCTTTGCACCCCAAATCCTTTACTAGATTAACAAATTTCCAGAACATTCCTCTCCTAGAACTCTTAACCTTTTCTTTCATCTTTTTCAAGTTTTATTTCTTCCTTTCAGAACCAAACCTTATACCCAATGATGAAGATCCCACCTAGTCCTATCTGATTCAAAATTGCAAACCAGAACTACATGAGAATCTATCTCTTGTCTCAAACCTAACACTTTCTACCAAGCTGATTCAGAATAGGCCTCACAACACAACAGAGTAATATCATGGCTTGAAAGAAGGTTGGGCAGCATGGTAAAACTGTCCTAATAATGAGAACAGCACTTGATTAGCAAGAGTGGCAAATAGTGAAAGAAAATCCAAGTATGTATGGTATCCATGAGTTCAGATGCAGTGCATGACATGATAATTAATAGTCAAGTTCAGGTTCAAATAGATAGAGAATGGTATCAAATCACAGCATGCTTCAATTGAGACCTAATCTAGTTGTGCATTCAAAGTATGGTGCAGTCTTACTTCAAGTTCATTAACAATGCATTAAACAACCAGAAACGAGGGCATTAAGACTATATTACCAAATCAGCATGCTTACAAGGTTAATATCATCATGATCCCTATGCATATGCAACAGCCTTATATGAACAGAATTTAGACTCAATCCTAAAATGTGAATGTAACTACATGAACACTCTGTTTTTCGTAATCATTTTCGAAAAAATTTCTAATTTTTTTTGGTTTTTCTATGCCTTAGATGCATACAGACTCAAACATGCACAAAATCAAAATAAGAACACAAAAAACAAATCAAACACATCTTAACCCTCCCCCCAAACTTAAAGTACACAATCCCTTGTGTAGTAAAAATTTGGAAAGAAGTTTTAAGAAACAACACAAAGCAAGAAGGAAATGCAAATGGTATATACAAGAAATGATAGGGGTTGGAGAAGAAGGAGGAGATTGAATCCTCCATGCTCTCTCGTGTGTGCTGAGCTTGACTCGACCTAGGGCTCGAGTGGTTCGGTCGCGCCAAACGTGGGGAGGTGGCTGGCTCGATCAAATGACTCAAGCTGGCCGCTCGAGCTGGAGTGTCCGCTCACCGAACTCCTCTTTCTCCTTGTGTACTGCTTGATTTGTTGCCTTGGCTCGAACGATGAGGCTCTTGGCGGTTCCAGTGCACGAGATCTAGCTTCATGAAACACCCCCATCAGTACACGTTTAGGGACTACCTTTGAGGAAGGCACTGAACTTCTGCTGGAAATCTTTCAGTTGATCTCTTACTTCCTTCATTTGGCCTTTTAAATCCTTCACCGTCCCCTTTGGCTATGGTTCTGCTCGAATTTGTTCATCTGAGTATTCCAACGCATGCTTCCTTCAGGGCTGACTTAGGCTGGGGTAATCTCCAAATCTAAACTTTCCCGAGCCATGTTTCATCACTATCCACGAGTTACCAGAATCTTCTTCTGACTGTGGAGCTTCTKCAAGGCYGGTGTAGAGGCGCTCGAGTGGAGGAATGAAGTCGATGTTGGCGCCTAGTCTGACGCTGGTGAGGTCTGTGAGCAGCCTGGCTTCTCCAACGGCTGGATGGTTGAATTGGTATGAACACATCGGGCGGTTGGCTAGCCAAGGAATGTGGCTCTTCTCAGATGGTCGATGTCGATCCACCTGGGATTGTATGGTTCTGACCTCCTCTACACCACAAGCCACCAGAATTGGGGTTATAACTCCACCCAATGCACTCCCCCTCGTGCATCCTCAATGCCTAGTCTTTGTACCATATCAACGACTCAACAGAACGAAGGCGCAGTGTCTCCCCTGTCCCCAGCAGCTCGCCCATCCTGTAGTCTAGAACATCCTGCAATGCTACATCTAGCATCGATCTCGCCGTCATTTATGTTTCTGTAACCGCCTAGCGAACATAGTGCTTGCGATGGCTTTGTGGAAGTACCTTAGCACGGGACTTCGAGCCTGGTGTGGGATGAGCAAGGTGTTGCCTCCAATGGTGGACCGAGGGCTTATAGCTCGGTGCTGTCGATGTCTTGTGTCGATCCCATTCCACTGAAACCATACAAGTTTTCCAGCTCCTTATGGAGAGGGAGAGACCCTCTGCATGTGAATGTGATAAACCGACCTCCATCTGATTCATACTGCTCATCCTCATGTAGAGTGAGGATAGGAAATGGCATGTCTCCTCCGGTAAGCTTCAAACTGAATTCTCATGAATGTGCCCAGGCCGCTGACTCGGTACAAGTACTCCACATCCTTCGAGTTTGCACATGTCTCCATGATATGTTCGCAAAACCTATGTCAAGGAAGATGGCAAGACATTCCTCCTAAGGCCCTAGTCTTTCCGGGTTGCTTGGTGGCTACTTTGGTCTCATCTCTATCACCTCTACTACCATGATCAAACGCACAGTTCCTCCGTTTCTTTCCACGACAGACGCTTGTCCCAGAGAACTCTTCAGCCGCTGACTTCTTTCTCTGGCTCGACCCCTTGGCTCGAATGGTGTGGTCGAGTGCATCATCATCGTCCCTCTGGCTCGACTGGTTGACTCGAGTGGTGCGGTCGAGCTGGTCTTCAGGTAACTCATCTGCCTTTGCTTTTCTTCGTCGGCTCGAACCACTAACTTCATTAATCTCCATCGGTTCTATTGGCGTAGAAACCAGACCTCTTAGCTTCTGAAAGTGTATAGCCACGGCCTCAGCAGATGGGCGATCACCGGACTCTCCTTTGTAGGATCTTCTAGGCATGGTGGAGCATTTGGCTGATCATTTTCAGAAATTTCTTTGAGAGCAAGTGAAGAGTGGTGTGGTGAACTCGAAAGGCTTGGTCTCCTTATAGAGGCGAAGGATGGAGYTAGATGACAAGGRAGGAGCATCCATTTGAATTCGAAATTCGAATTTTTGAGCGCCCAAAAGTTGGCTCGAGMATGTGACTCGAGTGGACCAGGTCGAGTCAGCTCTTGTCTCCTTGTCGGAATTCGAATTTGAATTTGGGCGCCACTTGACTCGAGCCATTGACTCGAGTGGGATCGGTCGAGTCAGACTTTGTCGGATTTTGAATTTTGGCGTTCCTTGGCTCGACCACATGGCGCGAGTGGGGCCGGTCGAGTCGGACATACCTGCTCTGCCTTCTCCTGAAAACACACAAACAAACCACAAAACAAAAATTAGCAAACTAAACGACGGTTTATCAAGAAAATTAGATCATTATATACAGGGATAGACATGGGACTTCCTCCCAAGTGAGCTTGTTTATAGTCACTAAGCTTGACTTCCTATTTTACTTAAGCAGGGGGAGGTTCATCTAGAGGGATGGAAGTTCCCTCTGGGATGATGTAATCAGCAAGATAGGCTTTGAGCCTCTGCCCATTCACAGTAAACTCGGAGTCACCCTTCCCGATCAGAGTAACCRCTCYATAAGGTGAGACTTCTTTGACTCTGAATGGTCCTGACCATTTGGACTTCAGCTTTCCAGGAAATATCTTGAGTCTCGAGTTGAAAAGGAGCACTTGATCACCAGCTTTGAATTCCTTGGGAAGAATCCTTCTGTCATGGAAGGCTTTTGTCCTCTCCTTGTAAACCTTGGAACTCTCGTAGGCATCCAACCTGACCTCTTCCAGTTCATGTAGATCCAATGCTCTCTTCTCCTGGGCAGTCTTGATATCCAGATTCAAGAGTTTCATTGCCCATAATGCCTTGTACTCAATCTCCACAGACAGATGGCAAAGAGCAGCTGGAATGGTGTTCTTCCAATTTGTGTCTTGAACGCAGTCCTATATGTCCAAAGAGTCTCATCAAGCTTAGAGGACCAGTCTCTCTTTGAGACTCCTACTACTCTTGCCAAGATGGCTTTGATATGCTTGTTAGACACTTCCACCTGCCCACTGGTTTGAGGATGGTATGGCGTGGCTACCTTGTGCTTAACCCCATGCTTCTTCAGAAGATTTTCAAAGAGCTTGTTGATGAAATGGGATCCCCATCACTGATCACTCTTGTACTCCAAATCTGGGGAAGATAATGCTCTTGAACATCTTCAGAACCACCCTTGTATCATTGGTAGGACAGGCTATAGCTTCAACCCACTTGGAGACATAATCAACAGCCACCAAGATGTAACTGTTCCCATGAGATGGTGGGTTGAAAGGCCCCATGAAATCAATGCCCCATACATCAAATACCTCGACTTCTAGCTGAGGCATTTCCCTCCTGCTGATGTTACCCATTCTCTGGCAAGGATCACACCTAGTGATGAAAGCTTGAGCATCCTTGAACATTGAAGGCCACCACAATCCTGCTTGGAGAACTTTCTGTACAGTCTTGAAAGTAGCAAAGTGACCCCCATAAACCGAACCATGGCAGTGCTCCAAAACCCCATTTACTTCTCCCTCAGCTATGCATCTTCTGTAAAGACCATCTGAACCTCTCTTGTACAAGTAAGGCTCATCCCAGAAGTAGTGGTTCACATCTCTCAGAAACTTCTTTTTCCTGTAAGCATCAAGACTCCTAGGGATTTCGCCGCTTACAAGGTAATTGGCAAAATCTGCATACCAGGGCAGTTTCCCTTCTATTGCCAAGACAACAGCAATGAGTTGTTCCTCAGGCATGGAATCATCTATTGGCAATGGATCATCTATTCTCATCCTTGATAAATGATCAGCTACTCCATTCTCTATACCCTTCTTATCAACGATCTCCATGTCAAACTCCTGTAGCAGAAGTATCCATCTGAGCAGTCTTGGCTTAGTCTCCTTCTTCGCATAGATATGCCTGAGTGCTGCATGATCTGTGTAGACTATCACCTTGGAACCCACTAGGTAGCTTCTGAACTTCTCAAAAGCAAAGACAACAGCCAGCAATTCCTTCTCTGTTGTTGCATATCTCCCCTGAGCTTCATCAAGTGTTCTGCTTGCATAATAGATCACATGCAGCTTCTTGTCAATCTTTTGTCCCAAAACAGCTCCCACAGCAAAATCTGATGCATCACACATGATTTCGAACGGATAGTCCCAGTTTGGTGCTTGGACTATTGGAGCTGAGACCAAAGCTTCCTTAATCTGCTGGAATGCCCTCAAACACTCAGAATCAAAGATGAACTCTTGTTCCTTGCATAGCAGCCTAGTGAGTGGTCTGGCTATATTTGAGAAATCCTTGATGAACCGCCTGTAGAAACCAGCATGACCCAAGAAACTTCTGATATCCCTGACGTTCTTAGGCGGTTGCAACTGCATCATCACGTCAACCTTGGCTCTGTCCACTTCTATCCCATTCTCAGAAATTTTGTGCCCCAAGACAATCCCTTCTCTGACCATAAAGTGGCATTTCTCCCAGTTCAGAACCAGATTTGTCTCCTCACACCTAGTAAGCACCCTGCAAAGGTTCAAAAGGGAAGAGGAGAAAGAAAAGCCATACATGGAAAAATCATCCATGAATACCTCCACAGTCTCCTCTATTAAATCCGAGAATATAGAAGTCATGCATCTCTTAAAAGTAGCAGGTGCATTACAAAGACCAAAAGGCATTCTTCTATAGGCAAAAGTTCCATATGAACAAGTGAAAGTAGTTTTTTCCTGATCATTAGGATGAATAGGAATTTGAAAGAAACCACTATACCCAGTAATAGGGATGATTTGCAAGCCTTTCTAACATTTGATCAATGAATGGTAATGGGAAATGATCTTTTCTAGATGCAGGATTCAATTTCCTGTAATCAATACACATCTTATGACCAGTGATAGTTCTAGTGGGTATCAGTTCATCCTTATCATTCCTAACAACAGTTATACCTCCTTTCTTTGGAACACAATGCACAGAAGAAATCCAAGTACTATCAGATATAGGGTAGATGATTCCAGATTCTAACAACTTAAGAATTTCCTTTTTTAACCACTTCCTTCAAATTCGGGTTCAATCTCCTCTGAGGTTCAATGCTAGCATATGATTCATTTTCCAGATGAATTCTATGAGTACACAAGCTAGGTGAAATTCCTTTAATATCATCCAGAGAATACACAATTGCTTTTCTAAACTTCCTCAATTCAATCAATAGCAAATGCAACTCATCATCATTCAGCATATCATTTACTATGATTAGGTATGTAGAATTAGGTCCAAGAAAGGCGTACCTTAGCCTAGCAGGAAGTGGTTTGAGGTCTACCTTAGGTGCTCGAGTTCGACCACGCCGATGCAGAGGAGTCTGGCTCGAGCACTGGCTCGAGTGGCGGTCGAGTCGGCGCTGAGTCTGCTCGACTGGTGCACTCGAGCTGGGTGGTCCGAGCACTGAGTAGTCTGCTGAGCAGTGACTCGAGCGGCGGTCGCGCCAGTGTGTTCTACCGCAAAACCTGCTGACCCCAATCGGATCTTCAAAGACCTCTGACCCTTCCAAAACCTTATGCGAGTCCAAAATCATCACATACCCCAAAGTTTCGTCGTGTAAGTACCCATCTTTCCCACTCTTTGTCAAAGCGGTCTGAAGGTGATCTTCCTCATTAAGTTCCTCCAGAAGTTCATCAGCAAGTTGATCCATTTCCTCAACATAGAAGATCTGCCCTTCTATTTCCGGCTTTCTCATTGTGGCTTTGATGTCGAACGTCATTTTGAAGTCAGCCCCAAGGTTGAGATCGATCTTTCCCTTTCGAACATCAATAACTGCCCCAGCTGTAGCTAAGAAAGGTCTTCCTAGAATCAGAGGATCTCTAGGTTCTTCATCCATCTCTAGAACTATGAAATCCGTAGGTACCTCAACGTTTCCAACCATCAGAGGTAGATCTTCCAACATGCCATGAGGAGTTCTGACGGATCTGTCTGCAAGCACCAAAGAGATGTTGCAAGGCTTGTAGTTGCTGAATCCTAACCTCTTAGCAACTGAGAGTGGCATGAGACTGATAGATGCTCCAAGATCACAAAGGGATTTCTTGAAGACCATTGGACCTAGAGAGCATGGTAGAGTGAATGAACCAGGATCACTTAGCTTCTCCTTGATAACCCTCTTCTGAATGATGGCACTGCACTCTTCTGACAAAACCACCATACCCTGAATCGCCTTGGCTTTCTCATTTACTGCATCCTTCAAGAATTTCTGATATACAGGTAACATTGAAAAGGCATCGATGAGTGGCAACCTAATCTCTGCTTCCCTGATGTGTTTGTCAAAAATTGCTTTGTACTTCTCCATTAGATCCTTTTTGAATCTTCCTGGGAAAGGCAGTTTGGGCTTGTAAGGAGGGGGAATAAAGGGTGCTTTTTTTTCCTCTTGAACGACAGGTTTTGCAGCAGGTGGGGTGCTAGCTCGAGTGGGGTGCTCGAGCTGGTTGCTAGAGTCAGCCTCCAGACGAGTTTTTTGGTCTTCTTTGCAACTCAAATCCTCCACATCTTCAATCTCACTGTCCTTAGTGACTTGAACTGATCCTTCCCGCTCAGGTAACTCCCGTCCACTCCGTAAAGTGATGGCATTGATGTGTGCAAAATCTTTGGGGTTCTGTACTGCATTTCCTAGAAGCTGGCCAAGAGGCTTTGTGGAACAACTTGATGCAGTCTGGTTTTCCAAGTACTTGAATTTGGAGTTCAATGTCTCAAACTTGCTGTTGAGATCATTGTAGGAGTAATCCATCTGGGATTTGACTTCACCAATTCTCTTAGCTACGTCCAATGCACTGGCTGCCTGACCTTGTAGAAGCTGTTGCAGCATGGATGCCAGCTGGGGATCCATAGGTGTAGAAGGTTGAGCTTGGGGATGTTGAAAACCCGGTGGTGGACCCATTACTCCCTGTTGCTGATGGTTGCTCTAGTAGTGTGGCTTAGGAACAAAACCTTGATTTTGGTTGTAAGCGGTGAAAGGCTTGGATGGAGGCGGTTGTTGCTGAGGCGGGTAGACCTGATCTTGCGGGTTAGCAACGTTGGTGCTCCTGATTATGGTTGTTCTTGTAGTTGAAGCCTTGGTTGTAGCCACCCTGATTATGAATGTAGCTAACCTCTTCCATACTAGTATCCTCCCCATCTTGAATCTGGAAAATCTCATCTTCACTTGTAAAATGAACGTGCTTCTTCTAGCTAAGAAGGAGTTGATCCAGTTTGGCATTCAAAGTTTTGATGTCCTGCCTATGCCTTTCTTCCGAATCAACACTACTGCGCACACTTCTGTCATAGTCTGCTGAGTAGTTCCCATCTGATTGAGCAAGATTCTCCATTAATTCTCAGCCCTCAATGACATCCTTGGTGAAGAAATTGTCATTGCTTGCTGTATCAAGAACCATCCTTATCTCTGGTTGAACCCTCTGTAAAGTGTACTGAGTAGAGACTCGTTGCTGAAACCGTGGTGAGGACACTGAATAGTGTAACCTTTGAATCTTTCCCAGGCTTCGCAGAATGTTTCCCCACCCTCGGCAAAACCGATATCTCATTGCAAAGTCGACGCAGGCTGGAGAAGAACTTGGCAAGGAAAGCTTTCTAGCTCATCCCATGAAGTGATAGAGCCAGGGTAGATTCTTCTCCTATGTGCTTTGTCCCCAAGAGAGAAAGGAAAATCGTTTGAAGCTCCATCTTCACTGACTCATTGATCTTAGTGAGGCTGCATACAAACTCATCTAGGTGATCAAGAGGATCCTCCATAGGCAGGCCATGGAACTTGTTGCTCTGTACCATAGCGATCAAACCACTCTTGATCTCAAAGTTGTTGTTCGGGATGGTAGGAGGGACAATCCCTTGCCGCTGAATGTGAGTGTTRGGAGCATCGCCTGCTCCAATCAACCGTGGCCTCCTCCGAGGAGGTGCTTCCTCGTGCAGAACCTGTGGGTTGTTGTCGTCCATTCCTATTGATCGATCATGATGTGCCGCTCCCTCAACTGTTTTCTATTAATGTAGTCAACGGAAGTGAGGTTCTGGCTTCCTTTGGATCTCGTTGCATGCAGCGAATGCCAAGGTCGCCGTGATGGTCGATCGGTCTGGGTACTCGAAAGTGGCTTGGTCGAGCTGAATGCCAAGGTCGCTGCTCGACTTCGTTTGCACTCGAGTGGCTCGTCTAACAAAGACGTGTCGAAGTACCTGAAATGCAAAGACAAAGAAGGAAACAGAAGGTGAGTGACAGAGTAGACTTAAAGAACTTGATCTAAAACGATTTGAAATCCTAAATGTAACAAGCAACACCCAAATGGCAACGGCGCCAATTTGAAATAGCAAATTTTTATGTTATCTGTCAAATGCCTCAATGCACTATCATGCCATTGTAGTACAGAAAGGTATCAATCCAAATGAGTGCGATATTARCCAGAAAGGATGCAATCAAACCGTCTAAGTCAAGCCAAGCAAGCAGTAAATGGTGAAACTATCAACTAAGCAAAAGGAGATCAAGGCAATTACGTAAACTAAAAACAGAGTGAAACAGGGAAAACAGTAAAACAGATCATAAACGAGCGAAAACATAACACAATGAGATCAATCAAGAACAAGAAGGTCCTAAGGATGGGGTTGGTCAGTCTATCCTCCTAATCTAGCTAGGGGCTTAACAAAATCTATCTAAGCTAATCCCTAGACAATAGATTCAACAAGAGCCAAATCCACTTTCGTGATGTATAACCTCAAGCTAAACTAGTTCCGCATCTAAATCTCTAGAAATCTAGCTTAGCAGGCACTAAGATTCAATCATTTGCCAATAAACACCCTAGACATCCAACTTAGGCTAGGTATGTAAATCTCTGGAATTAGTTAGTTCAGGCATTTCATCAAACACCTTCTGGGTGTGGAAAAACCTATGATCTAGATTCAATTGATCAGAGAGAAACTAGCATTAAGATCACTAATCCAGAAAGGATTTCGTCTAATCTAACCCTAAGCCACCTAGAAGACTAAGATTCCAAGCCTAAACCTAACCCATCCTTAAGATCCCTAGAAAACTACTCACAGATCATGATGAACACATCAAACTCAAAAACCCAAAAATGAAAATAACTTGCATAATCATAAAGATAAAGAAGAGAATAGAAGGGATAGAAAGATTCAAACACAAATACTCAGTAGATTCAGAGTTCTATAATCCAAGAAGCAAGAACAGATGAACAGATGATAAGAGCCTAAAAATCAAGAGTCCCCGCGTCCTAATCTCATACAGAGTATTTATACTCTTAGTTAAAAACCCTAAATCACAAAAAGACAAAATAGCAAATTAGGAAACGGGCTCGAGCAAGCTGGATCGAGTGTGGTGGTCGAGTCCGTCAAAAAAAACTTCAAGACGGCACTTTTATTGCCGGCTTGAGCAGGCACTCGAGTGGTTTGGTCGATCTGGGATCAAGACTGCATTTTTAAGGTCAGCTCGACAAGGTGGCTCGAGTAGGTTTCGAGCTGGAATCAAGACTGCTTTGGTGCGGACTCAGTAGGCTCGAGTGTGGGGCTAGCTAGTTCCAAGACGGCGCCTTTAGCATGGACTCGAGTGGATGGCTCGAGTGGCGAGGTCGAGCTGGTTCCAAGACAGCTCCTTTGGCTCCGGCTCGAGTGGTTGACTCGAGCTGTGTGGTGGCGACCTTGGCTTTCTCATTTTCCTTCTCTCCATTCGGCCTCAACAGCTTCAATACTCCTTAAGTGCATCTGAAAAGACTCCAAAATGCAGAATGTATGCAAACCTAATGCAAAATGCTCTAAGTATGCAAAACTAGACACAAATGCTAAGAACATGCTACTAAACGTTAAAAGGGTGATAAATGCATGATAGAACCATGTAAAATATAGACATATTAGTGACTCCTCTGTAGAAAATATTTAATAAAGACTCGTCACTGAATCCATGATGAGGGCATTGCAGAGTGTATCCTCTCATTCTTTGCCATGTTTCTCCGAAGCTTTTAGTGCATTGTGGCGTGAAGTTTGAAATCTCGTTTCTCCAACGAGTTGTCCTTGAATTCGAAAAGAATTTTTTTAGGAAAACGTTTCTGCATTGACTCCACCTTATAATGGTTTCTGACAGAAGATGCTTCTCCCATTGGCTTGGTCCACTTGATAGATATTTGCAATAGGCCAAAGAACATCATTCTCCGATTAGGAAATTCTCTGAAATCGTTTCCAAGTGAAAATGGAAATAGACGAAGTTTCAGTGCATCTTCAGAGACTCCCTTCATCTTGACTGTATCACATAATTTGTCGAATTGGATTAGATGCTCCACAGGATTTTCAGTTGATAAACCGTGAAACTTGTTGTCTTGAACCAAACGGATCAAGTCAAACTTGATTTCGACCTCAACATCTTCTACTGTTGGTGGGCGAATTCCGGTGCGGTGGTTGTTGCTTGTTGGCTCATCGATCATTCCTATCGTTCTTGTAGCTCTAGGCCTACACATCTATATTTCGTTCATCCAATCCAGTAACTGATCTGTCCTTAGCATTTTTTTTTTTTCAAATTTAAAAACCTGAAATTTCAAAATCAAAACAAAAGCAAATAAAAAATTAAAATAAAATAAAACAAAAGAAACCTAGACTCAAATCTAGACTAAATCCCTATGGTTATTGCTTCAGTCCCCGGCAACGGTGCTAAAACCTTGATAGGAGGTTTTTTTACCTTTTCACAGGTTTCACCCGACACTTAATTCTCGAAAGTTTTACCCGATAATACTGCAAGTGCACAGTAATGCAATCGTAGTATGTACGGGGTCGATCCACAAGGACTGAGATTAACTACAAAGGGAATACAAGAATAAATCTAATCTAGGCTGAAAATAAAAGTTTTGGGGCCTTGTTTCTTCGTGACTGAATTGCATAAAATAAATAATAAAAGATGGCAATAAATAAATAACGGTAAAATAATTATAATGCAAACAATCTCAAGCGTAAAGGAAACAATTTCAGAGAATTTCCTCATCGGAGAATGATGTTCTTTGGCCTATTGCAAATATCTATCAATCTAGAGATATAATAAGTTGTCTAGTCTACTCTCGGTAAGCTAAAATTTTTGTAAAAACCCACTCTCGTGGCACTCTTACAAGCGTTGAACACAATCTCTATTTGACCAACCTAATTAATTGATTTCTACAAAGGTAATTAAGCTCGTAATTTGTCTAATTCCAAAATTTAGATTCACTCTCGTGACATCCAGATTCTACGATGCTAAACTAACTTGATCAGAGCTAATCTAGATAAGCATACAAATACGAATAGATTTATCGAATAGCTAAAATTCCAAATATGCAGATCTAAAACTTCTATCCATCTCGTGGCAAAGAGAGTTTCTTGACACTAAGCAACACCTACTGGATTCAACCTAGCCCTTAGATTATTCCCATGAGAATATATCTAGCATTAAAAACCTAGGACATCAAACTCTGACTAGTAGATCTCCTTAGTCATCATCCACCCGAGAGATCTAGAGATCTACTCACTCATGCCTTTGCTAACAATAACAAGGTATGATATTGAAGACATAATAAGCAATAAAAACAGTAAATAAAAGTAGAGGAATTGCAAAACAAGAAGAACTACTGTATACTCATAAATAAAACGTAAGAACAAGAGTTATGGTGAGATCCTCTTTTGTGTATTAGTCTCTAAAATCTCCCACACTTGTGGCTATGCATTACAACATGTTTATATAGTTCTTAGGCTTCTGGAGGCGTCCAAATCGAGTCTCTAGGGTTACCAAAGCATCAAAATGAATATTCCAACTCCTTAGTTGCCATGTGATAAAATTCCTCCTTTTTTTGGATCAGAATCGACCTTGATAGGTCGATTCTGGGGTCGATTCTGGCTCCTAGACTTTGATTGGTCGATGCATCCTCTGAGAATTCTCTCTGGAAGTTCCTCAGGCTTAATATCAACCCCCACAAGTCGATTTTGGGGTTAATTCTGCACTCTTCGGACTCTGTGAAAGCTTTCTTCGAATGTGCACGATCCAAACAATGTCACCAGTCTTCCTGTAGGCTTCAGTAAGCTCTAGAAACATCTTAAATATTCATGTTTAGCTCCAAGTACCTGAAAACACATAAACATATGCAAACATACCAAAACTATCATAAAAGCTAGCTATTATGCATGAAACTAAATCAAATGAATGCATAGAAGAAACATTTAAAAATCGGTGTTACCAGTGGGGTCGATATAGGGGGTTGGTGTGTGCTCCTGGAAGACCATCGACCTCGCTTGGTCGATGGTGTCGTCCGACAGGTCTGTGCATTGAGTTAGCATCGACAGAGTGGGGTCGATGCGGTTGTCCGATGGGCCTCCATTCAAGTCAAGCATCGAAACCACACATGGTCGATGGTGTTGGTCGATGCTCTCCGTTTTAGCTCGGCTGGAACCATTTTCTTCCATCATCTTGTTACTCCTTATCGTGATGACATTGACAAACTCTTTATGGTTCATCTCAGACTTCCCGGGGAGCAAACCGTGTGGTCTTTGAGCCGAAGATGCGACTTGAGCGGTTTGTGTCTCCAACAAATTAATGCGTGAAGCAAGTTCGTCGAACTTGCTATTCAGCTCATTACATCTTCTGTGGATGTTCTTAAAGACTTCAGAGATTTCTATTGAAGCTTTAGCTTGTCCCTCGAGAGTGCGTTAAAGCATTGTTTCGTATTTCTCCTCCTTTGGTTGAAAATTTTGTCCTCCTTGGCTTTGATTTTTTTGTTGAGAGTATAACGGTTGTCGAAATGGAGATGTTTGTCGAAAACCTCCTTGTTGGAACGACTGAGCATGTGCTCTCATAGGTGGGTATGCTTGATCTTGCGGATTCTCAACATTGTTGCTTCGGTGATTTTCGAAAGAGTTGAAACCACCGCCTTGTCAATAGCCACCAACAAAGTTGACCTCGCATTGGTTACCTTCACTATCATCTTCCTCAGCATATGCCCTTGTAGCATCCAACTCATTGACAAAGTGAACTTGTCGTTTCGAGACTTGTAACACCTTGTCAAGCTTATCGTTCAACGCCTTGATATCTAAACGCGTTCTCTCATCTCCTTCAGCTACACTTCGGTCTCTATGGTCATAATCTCCTCCAAAATTGACGACACTGTGAGCCATATTCTCCACCAATCTCATTCTGTGTTCAGTATCTTGTCCCAAAAAGGTACCATTGCTTCCGGTGTCGAGAACCTTACGGTATTTGGGCAGGACTCCTCTATAAAGAGTGCTTAGTGATGCCATGGTATGGGCAATGCATGGTGTAACTCTTGAATCTTTCCTATGTTTCCCCAAAAGTTTCGGATCCTTTTTGAGCAAAACTCGATATCCCGTTTTTCAAATGAGCTGTCTGGGAACTTGAGAAAATTTTTGCGAGGAACATCTTCTTGCATTGTTTCCATGTAAGAATCGACCTAGCTGGTAGACTCTTCTCCCACTGTTTTGCTTTATCACCCAAGGAAAATGGGAATAAACACAACTTCAGAGCGTCCTCCAAAACTCCGTTGATCTTCACGGTTTCGCATAGCTTGTTAAATTGATCTAAGTGATCAAGTGGGTTCTCAATAGGCAGCCCATGGAACTTGTCGCCTTGCACCATGTTGATCAAGCTTGACATGATCTCGAAATTGTTATTCTCCACCGTCGGGAGGAGAATACCAGATCTTTGAACCGCTGAGATAGGCTCATCAATTGTACCGATCGCCGGAGCAGCTCGGTGTTGGTGTCCAGCCGCCCGACGTGGAACACCATTATCTTGAGCGACATTGTTGACACCCTCAACGCCCTCAACGTTACCAGCAGGTTGCTCATTTCTTTGCTGCTCCATCCTTTCTCTTCTTTTCTTTTCTTATCTAAAACTGTAAGAATTGGTAAGAATGTTTTACTGCTTCTCCTCGTGTTCATACACCTGAAATTCAAAAAATAAGCAAGTTAGTAAAACGTAAACGCTTAGTCTTAGATTCACATCAAAACTCTATGGCTATTGCATATTCTCCCAGGCAACGGCGCCAAAAACTTGACAGGGATGTGATGTTCACCTCTATTCAGGTTTCACCCGAGTGCTACCCATAAAGTAGTCTCGAGAGTTTAACTCATAGGGCCGCAAGTGCACAGTCATGCAATTATAGTACGTACGGGATCGATCCACAGAGAGAATAGAATAACACACAGAGAATGCAAATGCAAATCTAATCTAGGCAGGATAATAAAGCAGGGTGGTGTCGACTCCTAAACTATATGATGCAAAATAAATAAAACATAAAATAAAATAAAACAATTAAATAAACTAAAAACATAAAATAAATAACTTAAATTAAATTACATAATTAAATTACTGAAATTAAATTACATAAATTAAAGTATTTAAAATAAATTGCATAAAATAAATAACAGAAAATAAAGTGAATAAAATAAATTGCATAAAATAAGTAACATAAAATAAAGTGCATAAAATTAAAGTGCATAAATTAAAGTGTAGAAGTTAAATTGCATAAATTTAATTGCATAAATTAAAGTGCATAAAATAAATTGTAGAAATATAAATAACATATATAAATAAACATAAATAAAATAACTTAAATAAAATATTTACAGAGAATTGGGTGGTAGTCAATTTACAGAGATTTTAGATTATAGGATTCATGTCTTTACCAATTAAGTTTGTGTTGTCAATCTAGGGATATTCGAAGTTAGGCTAGGCTACTCTCGTGGAACTAGTCACTGTGTCAGACCCACTCTTGTGGCGACCTTCACGCATTAAACGCAATCTCATCATCGATTACTCTTATGTGTGAGAGACACATCGACTGGAGGATGTCACACCATCCAGCGATTAACCAAATGATCAGCTTGCGTTAGAGTGTGTCTAAGACGAAGAGTGAATCACAGATCTATTTCCAGAATACGATATCACTCTCGTTATAGGTGTTCTTGAGATCAATACCTAGGTTGACCACAACTAGGCAAGCATTGAGATATTCCATCAAACAACAATCTCGACCATAGCTAATACTCTCTAATATGCAAGTCTTAAGTTTTAACCCACTCTCGTGGTGCTAAGGGCTTCTATTCGTATAACCACATCTACTGATTTGATTACAACCTTAAGCACATCCCATAGGTCATAGCTTAGCATTAAGAGTGCATATTAGAGTAGCTAGATCGATTAAGAACAATCGGACATACTGAATCCTAAATCTTCGATCCCATCATCGACCACCACCCTAGTGGTCTAAAAGATCTACTCTCTTGTCCCTCTGAAGGTGACGGTAGAGACAAGGAATAGGATCATAAAACAGTAAACAATAAACTAAATACTAAGAATAGTAAAGTAAATCAAAGCATAAACATAAACAAAAGCATAAGATAGAAATAAACCTAAAGAAGAACTTTTTATTGAAGATGAAACAAAAGGTGGCTAGAGAGACTCTCCTCTCATTCTAGTGAGAATACATGAGTTTATTTAGAATTTAGAAGGCTTGGAGGAGTTTAGGGCGTCCATAGAAGCTTCTGGAAGAAATTAACTTGCACAGCCAAAGCTTCCATATCTTGCATTTCGTAAAAACGGAAGTTTCCATTTCTGCCCGGCAAGTCAGCATCAACAAGCCTTGGTCGATGCTCTTGGTCGATGTTGAGGCTCAGGGTCAGCTTCAAGTTTAGGCTCGTGGAAGTGCATCGACCGCCTTGGGTCGATGCTGTCTGTCGATGGCTTGCTCTGGGTGAGCATCGACCTCTCCTAATCGATACTAGGGCCGCTGCTTCCTTTGTGAGGCTCTTGAGATGTCTCTCCATGATGTTCTTCGCCTGAGCAAGTAACTCCAAAGTTCCTATGGCTCCTTAAGGCTCCAAAACACTCTAAAAGTGTATGATTTCCTCCAAGTACCTATAAACACATAAACAAATGCAAATGCACTAAAACTAGCCTAAATGCTTGTTAGAACATATAAAACTAAGCTAAATGCATGCAAGAAAATAGGTAAAATATGATGCTATCACTGACACCTCAAGACCGCCATCACAGCTTTTGAAGAAAATTAACACCATCGTCAGGGTCAATCTCCTCGCTATCACTTATTCTTCTCCTCCAAGAGACCCCTCCCACCTCCAAGTCTAGTTCGCTCTTCATTCTACTTACATCAACACCAATACCAGCCTTTGATCATTCCAACCACCTTCACTATTCCTAATTCCTAGTTAGTTGTACTTTTTTTCTTCGCTCGGTTTCGTTCCAATTAGTTTTTCTAAACAAGGTTTTCTAAACAAGGTTTTAATAAGGCAACTACTTTTCTTCTATCCTTATATTCATTTTCTTTTCATTGTATCTTCTCTATTTTTCCCAAACATTCTTCCATTTGTTCTATATACTTTTTTACTTTTAATAAAATTAATAGAAGGTTAAGCTATCTTGGGTCGATGTTTAGTCTCCACTTTTCGAAGGAGGTCTTGGGATTAAACCTCTTTCTGAGGTGAATCAGGTTTGTTGGTTGAAACTTTAATGGAGAATTGTTTTGAATCAGCCGTCATTATGGGTTCAATGGATGTGGAGGAATCTCATTCAATCAAGTTGTATATGGATGATCAAGGCTACAACTACTAAAGATTCATGGATGTGGAACAAACTTCTTAAATTCTGGGATATGGCAAAAAGTTTCCATAAGATTCAAGTTGTAAATGGCGAATCCACTTCTTTCTGGCATGATAATTGGTCTTCTCTAGGACGATTGATTGGATCGTACAGGACCGAGGGGTACATCGATTTTGGTATTGGTAGTAATGCGATGATCTCGGATATTTCACTCTCTTGACGTCGAAGACAACACATGATAGAAGCCTGAAATGAAATAGAAGACGAGCTTCAAAAAGTTCTTGATCATAATGAGACTCTTGGAGCGGACATCCATCTTTGGAGATACAAATCAGATTCTCATCGGGATTATTTCTCAACCAAACATACTTCACATCTGATCAGAAATCCAAGGCCGAGCAAAACCTGGTATGTTAACGTCTGGTTCAAATACTCTATTCCAAAATTTTCTTTTCAGGTTTGGTTGGATTCTATTAATCGTCTAACGACGGGAGATTAAATCAAGCAATGGGATTCGGGATTTAATTCAACGTGTCTTTTTCTGTGATATGCACAAGGAAACGAGGGATCACTTGTTCATTCAATGCATATACACATCAACCATTGGGGAGGCTCTAACTCGTGGACCTATGGGAAATTTATACTCAACTGTTTAGAGCCCATACACATTGGTGTTCATCTCCCCAATGCTGTCTATTCTCACAAGGTTTCTCTTACGCTATGTTTTCCAATCAACCTTGTATCATGTTTGGTGGGAACGAAACGCAAGGCGGCATGGAAAATATCCCCTAACTTCGAGAAGATTGTTCAGAATCATCGAAAAGGATATCAGAAATCGGATCAGCTCCATTAGCACTACTCAAGACCCTCGATATCGACCATGTTTCTCTACTTGGTTAACCTTACGAGGTTCTATTTGATCTACTTGTTTCGGATCAGATTGTTTTTCTGCTTCTTTCTACTTCATCTCCAAATGAATAAGTATTATTCTTTTTTCCAATTGATGGTTTTGTCCCAATCAGGTTTTCCATCATTGAGTTTTAACGAGGTTACTATTTATTTACAAAAAGTTGATGGATTATATTTTATCTTCAGATTAAGGTCACATTCATTATAAAAACGCTGTTTTTTTTATTGAATATATTTTAACATTCATAAAAAGAAAATAACCCATTAAAAAAAAAAATTTAGGTCCCTTTTTTTCTTCTTCTGATCATATTAGCAGTTTCATTGTCCAACTATATTGTTTTGGCCTCAAGTATATTTAATTTTGCTTTCGTCTTATGCCAATTAGTATTGATTGGTTTTGAAAACCAATGACCAAACATGTAGAATTGATATTGATCCATGTGTATTGGATGTCCGTGCTTATATAGACATGTTTTAAAAAAAAATCTTCGACAATAAACTTGGACATTCTTTTTTTTTTTTGATAAAATTTGATTGTTTGGACATATATAGTATATTTGTATAATAGGTAGGTATCTGCTGTGCAGTGCGGTTAAATTTGATGTGATATTTTATATTTTAAAAAGTAATTATTTTGTAATAGTAGAAATAATATTAATGAGTGAACATAAAAGTTGGATGAAGTGAATTAGAATTATTTGGGTGGTAGATGAACTGGGATATAAAATTTATTATAATTTACATGTATTCGTTTAATAATGATAGTAGACTCATATCAGTAATTGAGATTTAGTTTACTTTATGTTTGCATAATATAATGTTTATTTCGGTAACAAACATCTAAATATTGTTAAGAGTTATAAACTATACTACTATATTATATATGTAAGTGTGTAATAAAAAAGTATATTTTGGGAAATATTCCAATGTCAGCTTCGTAAGCATTAAAAATAATCGAAGCAAAATACCAGAACTTTAAATCATGTCCATCAATTTCTTGTATCTACGGGTTAGAGACCAGACAACAAAATTGGAGATGAGTTTTCAGCCCAAACCCATTAGAGCAAATAATTTTCATACAAAGAAAAAAAAACTAGCACAATTCATTTTTTTAAAATGTTTTTTTCTTGTTTTTGTTATATAGACAAAAAGGAAATGTTTCTTTCATATATTTACAACTATTAATTATCCTCAAAATACTTTAATATATTATTTATCTTTTCGTTTCTAAATGGGAAAACGGTCCACAGCCACCCAGTGGCAAAATAACCAGGTGCAAACCACCCGAAAAAACTAGGTCGGTCTAATTGCACATAAACGAAACTATTTGATCTGTTTACACCCAAAAACGAAACTATTTGGTCCGTTACCACCCAGCATGTTTAGTGCGTTTTAATCCGATGAAATCGAGTTTAAAAACCCGGTTACTTAAATCCAAATCCGGTTCAATTATAAACCGGGTTTTTAAACAAAAACTAATAAATTAATTATTGAAATTAAGAAATGTTTTAGAGATATTGTTAATGGAGTTTTAATTAGTTGATTTTATTTACCTCTAGAAGAATTGAAAAATCTTTTGTAGTGTAAAAAGGCGCTTTGAATAATATCTTATTGTTGAAGAAGCGAGTCGTCTTGTCTTCTTGAATCAGACGGAGTCGTAACAGTCACCGCCGTAGACGACGGTGTAGTCGCCATTGAAGATGACGATCTGCTTTTTCCTAAGTGTTTCCTTACTACTTTAAGACCTGCTGGAATGTTGATGGTGATGTTTATTCGTCTTCTCCACCCTGGATTTTTAAGTACTTTTGTATCATCATTAAGAGTTTCTCATTGGAACGATAGATTCGTTGCCGTTTTGCTTCTTCAATGAGGAAGAAGACGATGAAGATGAAGATGATGACGATGATGAGTTTTTAGAGCTGTTTTCTCTTGTGAATAGAGAAATTATCGAAACCTCTTCAACTTTTAAATTCACTGTCACCGTACTATTTTGTTTTGATTCCGGCGAGTGCGTCGACGGCGGAGAAGGATTTTGCTTATCGAGATCCTCAGATCCAAAATTAGCTTCTGATTTCGCTTGGATTAGCTTCGATTTCTTCATTCCGAGCATGAATACGGGAAGCTTAGTGACGGATTTTAAAATCGATCCTAATAACTGCGCTGTCGGAGCTTTAACGGAACATGTCTGGTGCTACGAAGAAGATGGTGGTTCGACCTCTTCTCCACTGGAATAAGACGAGAGAGTGAATTTGAATTCACAACCACCGTCCGTACAATCGAAAATCTCCCTCTCCACCTCTTCTTCTTCTGTCTTCTTCGGTTTCTTCTTCTTCTTCAGCTGGAAGAGCGAACTCAAGGTCGAAGAATGGTCCTTCGTCGTTGTCGTCATCTGATTCTTCATCCTATTAGGGTTTTGTTTTGTTTTTGTTTTAGTTTGGTTTTGTCTTCGGTTTAGGTTTGTAATTGGGTAAGATTAAGTTTAAAATCGGATTTGGTTTTAACTAGGATTTTAAACGTAATTTCATCGGATTAAAACGCACTAAACGCGCTGGGTAGTAACAGACCAAATAGTTTCGTTTTCGGGTGTAAACAGATCAAATAGTTTCGTTTATGTGCAATTAGATCGACCTAATTTTTTTTGGTGATTTGCGCCTGGTTATTTTACCACTGGGTGGCTGTGGACCGTTTTCCCTATCCAAATAAAATAATGTTGGTCATTAAACAAAAATTTGTCAACATAAATTTTAAAGTTGGATTTTTTTTTTAATTGATGACAAATACCAAATGAAGCCTTGTTTCTCCGCCAAAACACACTTGGCAACAGATCCGCAAAACCAAAACAAACTTATTTTAGCTCTTGTAGAGCTTACTCAAAGAGATAAAAGAGATTGTAAATTGAATAGCTCATCAAGAGCTTTATTATATAAAGAAATGAAAAGAGGAAAGATTAATTAAAGAACACCAAACTTAGTAAATATTTGATTGATATATGATAAAAAGATTAAGAAGGAGAGTTACTCCAAATGGTAACTCTCTAGGTTATAATAAAAGTTCTCCAAAAATAGATATTTATAAAGAATGATTTGTTTGGAATCTTAAAAAACATGGGCTAACTGACATTACAGTGGATTTGTTGGCTACTTGTGTTTTATGTGCTCTAAAAAATTATCAAAATTCTCAAATGAACAGATGTTTAAGAGAAAGTAATCCCCAGATTAAAACTACAAATCTTTGAAACTAAACTCATCTCACTTTTATAAGATATAAATGAGTTTGGAAACACAAAACACGAGGCAGTTTTGAAAATACAAAACATCACATAAGTTTGAATTCATAAATGAGTTTATAAACAAGTTCATAAACAAGATAAACTTTCGTGGATGCTCTCTCAAAGATTTCTAAGAAGCTTCCACTACAAGTCTCCTAAGCCCCTTGTGAAAATCTTTGTGAAGCTTCATGTGAACTTTCTTACGATGCAACCAGTGAAAAATAGCACATCAATTGAATAACCAATTAAACACATCAACTATCTATAAAAATAAACTAGACGAAATTGACCCTAAGTCTTCCTTGTTCGACTTCAAGGTCTCTTTTTTCTTCCACTTTTGCCTCATTTGAACATGTCAGTTTATTATGCCCTTCCTGCTTACACTTCGAGCATGTTATTACACGACTATGGCCAGTCAATTTTACATTGATTCGTGCGGTTGCTTTTTCCTTTTATACTCATTTGGTCTCTCTCTTTTTTTTGTTGTTGCTAATGTCGGCATGATAGGCAACTTATTCAACCTTGACAACAACTTCATGTCCTTAACTGGTCTAATACCTCGGGAATAACTCAATTGCCACATATTAAAAGTGTAATACTCAGACACAAATGAATTAAGATCGAGCTTCCTTGCCAATATAATAGAGATGGAATGATTACATGGAATATCATTCTAAGTTCTCATATAAGTCTCTCGTTGGGTAGCTTCTTGTTATTCTCCAAAATATGCCCTCATGTTCTTGATCTTTGTTGGTCCTCTTCCAATTTTGCAAGATATGTCGAGCACACATCCGATGTTCTACCTATGGCAGCTCTGAATGTACAACATTCACTAATCCCTATAATAACATACAAAAAAGTGGTTGCTGCTCTTCTACTGGTCCAGGAATTGTCTCAATGTCAATTGTAGATCCATGATTCGATGTAATTAGCTCTTTTTGATAATCCTAAAATCTTGCAAATTGTTGCCCGTGAATGGTCTTCTTTTTTTGAAACACTGCCTTTTTGCTTTCTTACATTGGTCCACATAAACATTTAGATTATACATATTCTTTATCTCATTGACCATATCAGTTGACGTCATTTTTATTTTCACTATAAGATCTTCCTCGAATAGTTCTACAATTGTTGATGTTTACAGCATGCTCGAATAACTAGATTTATCACAAATATGCTCAGTTATATACACTTTCACCAGCAACTTGTTTCTGCCTTATCATATGAGCAATACACCCGCCAAGGACAATCTTTAGCAGAGCATATTGCACCAACCCTCTTAACTGAAGAGATGTATTGATATCATATTGTGTTTTCAGTGAATACTTAAGAAGTTTATGCTTGAACTCCACAACATTACTGTAGGACCTTCCTAAGGCTATAAGGTTATCATGTTCTACACTATTAGCATGAATAATAGGCCTGCTACCATCATCATCCATTTCTCATCAGAAGACGCTGAAAAATATAAGATTTCATCCTCATCTAAATTTTATTACCACTATCAGCATCACTTTCCTTTTTTTTCTCTCGCAATAGTTCTTCTTCTAAAAATTCATACAAGCTTTTTCAACGACTATAATACATTCACCTTGTACATCGTCACCTTCAACATCAGTATTATCTAAATCCTCATCATCACCTTCGTCACCCTCATCATAACCAGGTTCTGATCTCCTACTTCCATCACCCATGTTCTTGGTCACACTAGTTTCCCATTCTATATTCTAAAGCACACTAGTTTACCATCAACAACATTTGAGTCAATTTCTCCCGAAGCACATCATAAACTATAACAAAACAGATAAAACCGCATATAAACTCAAATCCTCCAATTAAGGTGTTAGAATTTAGAAAACACTTACCTGCTTCTAAGCTGCTGTCGTGTCGGAAGCTTTTGCTTCCTTCCACGTCCTGAATTATTCTCCATCTAGGGCAGTAAATTTTCCTCCGTAAACCACCGGCGCCTTTTTTGCGGGAACAACGACTGGAATAATCTTCCAACTTTCAAAATTAGCAAGAATAAACCCCATCTAAAAAAGAATTTTTTTTTTTTTTTTAACTGAAAAATAAGAAAATTACAATTGAACCTTCCAAACTTCAAATAATCACATACCCAACCATTCAACCCGATACCCAGACCCAGGGCCGGTCCGGCGATATAAGAGGCCTAAAGCAATTTTAAAAAATGGGGCCCTTAATAAAATTTTAGAAAATTATTCAAAAAACAAAATTGAGAAAATATTAAAATAATTTTAAAAGTACTTACAATCTAAAAAAAAAACAAACAACCAATACTTATTTATGAAAAATAATCCTTCTAGCTTTTTTTTCGGCGAACTCATCCATAATTCTCTCATAATCAAGTTTATCAACCATATCTTTTTCAATAGATATCATTGATAATCCATTCAACCTCTCTTGAGACATAGTAGAGCGCAAATAGTTTTTTATCAACTTCAACTTTGAAAAGCTTCTTTCTGCAGAAGCAACTGAAACTGGGATTGTCAACAATATCCGATAAGCAATCCAAGTATTTGGATAACAACCCTCCATTCTTTTCAGAAACATCAACACATCTATAGCCCTTTTGACTTCTACCGGTAAAACTTCTCTTAGAAGTTTTAGCTCCATGAACAAATCTTTTCCATTTACATCTGAATGTGCACCATGCGTCAAAAATGCTTCAAGCTTATCACAAGATGTCATCAATCCCTCGTCACTAGCTGATTGAAGCTTCTTTAAATCAAACAAAAATCCAAAAGTATTATCGTAACTTTGGAACTGTTCAAATCTTGTTTCAATAGAAACAATAGCTTGATCCATGATGTTTAGGAAGTAATCCACCCTAAAGCCCTCTTCTCCTACCAATACCATATTCTCATCATCTTTTTCTAAATCTTCATCAAAATGTCTTTTCCTTTTTCTCATACGTTTTGGCTTCACACAAACACAGTTTCAATCTCCATCTCATTTGCAATTTGTATTGCTTCAACCTTTGCTCTCTCAAAACCTGTTTCTCTGTATTCTTTCAAAAACAAGAGAAGTCCCTTTAGTTGGGAAATAGCAACATCAATATCCATGTCCTTCGATTGTAGAGTCTTGCTTACTATGTTAAAAGCAGAAAGGAGCTCATGCCAAATAATCATTCCAAACAAGAAGTCAAACCTTCCAATGCCATGTAATTCACTTTCAGCAAGACACTCAGCTTCACTTCTATGCATTGGATTATCACTATTTTCAGCCACAAAAAACAAAGCTTCTCGTATTTGTGGAGCTTGAAATCGTATAGGCTTCACACTATCAATCCTGCTCTCCCATCGAGTCTGTGATAGTGGTTTGAGTGTTGTACCATTCACCATCTCCCTGAATATATTTGCATTCTTAGTGGAAGCTGAAAATAGACAATAAAGACGTTGAACAATCCCAAAAAATGACACTGCTTTTGGAGATGAAGAAGCCATATCACAAAGCACTAGATTAAGGCTATGACATCCACATGGAGTGTAGCATGCTCTTGGATTAATTTCAAGCAACCTACTTTGCACCCCTTTATATTTTCCTTTCATGTTTGCTCCATTGTCATAGCCTTGTCCTCGCACATCTTGGATTTTTAACTTAAGACCAACAAGTACCTCTCGCAAAGTGTCAAAAAGACCTTTTCCTGATGTATCTGTAACTTCTAAAAATGTCAAAAAGAACTCTTCAATTTTGGGTGAGAGCGTCGAAATATCAACACATCGAATAAGAAGAGTCATTTGTTCTCTACGACTGATATCAGGAGTACAMTCAAGAATTACCRAAAAATACCTTGCATTGTCAATCTTCTCGATGATCATCCGTTTGATCTCATGTGCGAGCATCTCAATCAATTCATTCTGAATTTTATGACTGAGGTAATGACACTGGCTTTCACCTTTTTCAAACCGTCGAATGTGATCTTTAATCACTGGATCAAATTTTGCAATCCCTTCAATCATACCCAAAAAGTTTCTGTTATTCACATCACCAATCTTCTCATTTTCTCCACGAAATGCTATATTCCTTTTAGCAAAGTCTCAATCTTTATCCTCAACAAAACATCCCTCCAATGCTTTTTCTCCCTTTTAATTTCTTCTCATATGTTTATCAATAGTTTCATTCCTTTGAAGTCTCATCTCCAACTCTCTCCATTTAGTTATATATAATATGACTATGACTAGTTTCATTTTTTCAAACAACGATAAATATTTCGTCAATCACAATACAACGCCAATATGAGGATTTTCTTCCGGCTAAATAACTTAGCAAAAGCAAAAAATAAGATCTTTTGATTTTGAGTAGATTAGCCATCGCCTATCATGATTCTCTCCATTGCTCATTTTTCTTGTATACGATGAATAAGAAAAACACCTACCAATGTTGTCTTTTGGAAACTGATAATCAACGGGTAGTCTTGTTGGAGGACCTCTTTCCACCAAAATTTCTCTTAGTCCTTTTTTTCAGAGGATCACTAATATCCACGTTTCCATTCTCATCGTTGAATTCTTCATGATTTTTATCTTCATTCTTTTCCATGTTCTCATCTCTGTCAACAATTTCATGTTCTGTATCGACATGTACTTCTTCTTCACCATGCTCACAAGCATCAATCTCAATTTTATCCTCATTGATCTCATCTTCAACAACCACAGATCTTCGGACAAACTTAAGCATAGAATTAGCTTGTGATTTTACAAATTCTTCATCTTTCTTTTTTTCTTTCTTTTTTCTGATCCATCAGCACATTTTCTGGTGCTTACCGGAGGCATTTAACTGCAACAAAAAAAAAATTATAAGAGATAGATTGTTGACAAAATCTGACTTTTAATTTAGAAGCTAATTGTTCACCATCTATGTTGATATTCAATTAATCTATATTAATTTTCAAGTTCAATTGCTCAGAAATCGAAATTGGAAAAAAAAAACTTAACAGAAAAAGAGAAATAGAAGAATTACATGTAAAAAAGAGAAGAAATAGAAACTGTTGGAGATTGAAGTTGGAGAAGAAATTTGATGGTATTTTTATGTTTGATAGAGAATGAAAGTTGAAAAAATTCAAATCATGTACCTACAATAAAATAAAATATTAGAGTTTCAGAGAAAAGGGTTGCAGGAAAAAAAAGATTTCAGAACAAAAGGGTTTCAGAAAAAATAAAAGCTTCAGCCGATGAAAGGAGAAGAAAACAAATAAAAGGGGGTGGGGCCAGCGAAAAAAAACCCCGACCAAGATGGCGTAGGGAATTATGAAGGGCCCCGGAGTAGCTGCAATGCTTCTTTGCTTTTACTAGTGGGCCGCAACCGAGAATCCACAATCCACACCCGATTATCCACAATCCAACTCCACACAGGCGTAGTATAAGAGCAAAACAATTTTAAAAAATGGGCTTAATAAAATTTTAGAAAATTATTCAAAAAAAAAATTGAGAAAATATTAAAATAATTTTAAAAGTATTTACAATCTAAAAAAAACAAACAACCAATACTTATTTATGAAAAATAATCCTTCTAGCTTTTTTTTCGGCGAACTCATCCATAATTCTCTCATAATCAAGTTTATCAACCATATCTTTTTATAGATATCATTGATAATCCATTCAACCTCTCTTGAGACATAGTAGAAATAGTTTTTATCAACTTCAACTTTGAAAAGCTTCTTTCTGCGAGGCAACGAAATTGGGATTGTCATTATATCCGATAAGCTCCAAGTATTTGGATAACAACCCTCCATTCTTTTCTCAACACATCTGTAGCCTGACTTCTACGTAAAACTTCTCTTAGAAGTTTTAGCTCCATGAACAAATCTTTTCATTTACATCGAATGTGCACCATGCGTCAAAATGCTTTATCACAAGATGTCATCAATCCTCGTACTAGCTGATTTAAGCTTCTTAAAATCAAACAAAATCCAAAATATTATCGTAACTTTGAACTGCTCAAATCTTGTTTCAATAGAACAATAGCTTGATCCATGATGTTTAGGAAGTAATCCACCCTAAAGCCCCTCTTATACCATATACCATCATCTTTTTAAATCTTCATCAAAATGTCTTTTCTTTTTCTCATACGTTTGGCACACAAAACACAGCTTTCAATCTCCATCTCATTTGCAATTTGTATTGCTTCAACCTTTGCTCTCTCTACTGTTTCTCTGTATTAAAACAAGAAAGTCCCTTTGTGAAATAGCAACATCAATATCCATGTCCCGATGTGAGTCTTTACATGTTAAAAGCGAAAGGAGTTCAAGTCAAATAATCATTCCAAACAAGAAGTCAAACCTTCCAATGCCATGTAATTCACTTTGCAAGACACTCAGCTTCACTTCATGCATTGGATTATCACTATTTTCAGCCACAAAAAACAAAGCTTCAGATTTTGTGGGCTTGAAATCGATAGGCTTCACCTATCAATCCTGCCTCCCATCGAGTCTGTGATAGTGGTTTGAGTGTTGTACCATTCCCCATCTCCTGAATATATTTGCATTCTTAGTGGAAGCTGAAAATAGACAATAAAGGCGTTGACAATCCCAAAATGACACTGCTGGAGATGAAGAAGCCATATCACAAAGCACTAGATTAAGGCTATGACATCCACATGGAGTGTAGCATGCTCTTGGATTAATTTCAAGCAACCTACTTTGCACCCCTTTATGTTTTCCTTTCATGTTGCTCCATTGTCAGCCTTGTCCTCGCATATCTTGGATTTTTAACTTAAGCCAACAAGTACCTCTGAAAGTGTCAAAAAGACCTTTTCTGATGTATCTGAACTTAAAAATGTCAAAAGAACTCTTCAATTTTGGGTGAGAAGCGAAATATCAACACATCGAATAAGAAGAGTCATTTGTTACCGAGCGATATCAGGTCGATCAAGAATTGAAAAATACCTTGCATTGTCAATCTTCTCGATGATCATCCGTTTGATCTCATGTGCGAGCATCTCAATCAATTCATTCTGAATTTTATGAGTAATGACACGGCTTTCACCCTTTTCAAGTCGAATGTGTTCTTTAATCACTGGATCAAATTTTAATCCCTTCAATCATACCCAAAAGTTTCCGTTATTCACATCACCAATCTTCTCATTTTCTCCAAAATGCTATATTCCTTTTAGCAAAGTCTCAACAACGCAATTATCCTCAACAAAACATCCCTCCAATGCTTTTCTCCCTTTTAATTTCTTCTTGCATATGTTTATCAATAGTTTCATTCCTTTGAAGTCTCATCTCCAACTCTCTCCATTTAGTTATGCATAGAATATGACTATGACTAGTTTCATGTCCTTTCAAACGATAAATATTTCGCCAATCACAATACCCAACATTTGCTAATATAGAGGATTTTCTTTCTGGCTAAATAACTTACAGAAAAGCAAAAATAAGATCTTTGATTTTGAGTAGATTAGCCATCGCTATCATGATTCTCTCATTGCTCATTTTTCATTGAATAAGAAAAACACTACCAATGTTGTCTTTTGAAACTGATAATCAACTGGGTAGTCTTGTTGGAGTCTTTTACACCATTCAACTCCGTTTCGGATCTTAGCTTTCCATTCCATCATCGTTGAATTCTTCATGACTTTTATCTTCATTCTTTTCCATGTTCTCATCTCTGTCAACAATTTCATGTTCTGTATCGACATGTACATCTTCTTCACCATGCTCACAAGCATCAATCTCAATTTTATCCTCATTGATCTCATCTTCAACAACCACAGATCTTCTGACAAACTTAAGCATAGAATTAGCTTGTGATTTTACAAATTCTTCATCTTTCTTTTTTTTTCTTTCTTTTTTTTCATCGCATTTTAAGTCACGCAGGGCATTTTGAAAAAAAATTATAAGAGATAGATTGTTGACAAAATCTGACTTTTAATTTAGAAGCTAATTTTTCACCATCTATGTTGATATTCAATTAATCTATGTTAATTTTCAAGTTCAATTGCTCAGAAATCTAAATTGGAAAAAAAAACTTAACAGAAAAAGAGAAATAGAAGAATTACATGTAAACAAGAGAAGAAATAGAAACTGTTGGAGATTGAAGTTGCAGAAGAAATTTGATGGTATTTTTATGTTTGATAGAGAATGAAAGTTGAAAAAAATCAAATCATGTACCTACAATAAAATAAAATATTAGGGTTTCGAGAAAAGGTTGAAGAAACAAAAATTTAAACAAATAAAAGGGGGTGGGGCCAGCGAAAAAAATGCCCCGAGCGGCCAAAGAAAAAAAAAAAAGACCCCAGCGACTCAATGACGTAGGGAAGAAAAAAAAAATTATTGAAACGAAGGGGCCCCAGGATTTTGGGCCCAAAGCAAATGCTTCCTTTGTTTTACTAGTGGGTCGGCGCTGCTCCAACACCTCCTTCTTCTTCTCTATTCCTTTTTTTATTTTATCCATTGTTAAATTCCTTAAAAAAAATGAATGAATCAACCACAGAATAAACTGTTGTCTTCAACACTCAAGATCCTCGAAGCACTCTTCTCTCCGACAACATGTCGGGTGTTACAAACTCACAAATCACAACTATATTATGTGGAGCCGTCATGCTCGTGCACTCCTAGAGGGTCATGAACTCCAACACTTCATTGAAGAATCAACTCCGAACCCAGCGTTCACCCCATGGAGACGTCAAGATCATTTACTTTACAGTGCCATCATTGGTTCAATCTCTCAGCCGGTGCAAACAGTATTCATAAGTGCTACCACAACAAAGGAAGTGTGGCAAATCCTTGCAACCACATTTGGCAATCTAACTCGCGGTCATATCTTTCAACTTAAACATCAAATCAAGTCATGTGTCAAGGTACCATCGATAAGCGAGTATCTCCGCACCATCAAGTCGAAGCTGATGAGCTTGCTCTTCTCGGCAAACCCATGGATTCGGAGGATCTCATCGAACAGATTCTCGTAGGTTTTAGCGAACTACAAGGCTGAAATTGATGCTATCAATGGACGTGATACTACGATCTCATACTCAAAGTTCATGAAAGGCTTTCAAACCGTGAAGCAATGATCATGTCTGTTGAACCATCCTCTGTCACTCCGATCATTGCTCATGATGTGTCAAGCATGTGGCACTAAAGGGCATAATGCAAATACTATCCTGAATTTTGGATTGTCAAAGGTTTAGCTACAGCTCCACCAATGTCACCAAGGCAGCCTTGGCATAGGCAACATCAATCCAACACATGGCAGCCACGTGCCAATTCGGCCTTGATGTCAGATTCATCTACATGGCTTGTTGATACCGCAGCGTCACACCATATGACTTCCGATTTGGCAAATCTATCTTTTCACAACCCATACAGTGGAAGAGATGATGTTCTGCTTGGTGACGGTTCTGGCTTGCAGATATCACACACTGGTTCCCTATCTCTACCCTCATATATTCTTACTTTCTTTCTCAATAATGTGTTATGCATACCTTCTCTAGAAAAGAATCTCATCTCTGCAACTTACTTTTAGGTGAGAGACTTGCAAACGGGTGCTTTTCGTCTGGAGGGCAAACCTAAAGACGGCACATATTAATGGCCGATTACAACCACCTTTACACCTCCATCTCTAGCTTTTGTTTCTACAATGAAAACGACCATGTTAGATTAGCATTCACGTCTAGGACACCCTGCTTTATCTGAGCGTCGTCATAGACACATAGTTGAAACGCGTCTTGCCTTTTTGTCTCATGCTTTTATGCCAAAGTTTTATTGGACTCAGTGGCAGACATAGGTAGTATAGAGGTGGGGCATGTGCCTCATACTAAATTTCTTGTTTTTTTCAACACTATTCTAGTTTTGTATATAATAACTTATAAAATTAATTAAATGAGTTAGCATTTTTTACTTAAATTCTTCTTAATATTTTTCTCAACTCTCAAGTTTAATCAAATTTTAAACCTTTCAATTTGTTTTGTTTTTCCTCTTTATTTTCAGTAGTTCTCTAAATAGTTTATTAAATTAGTGATATCTTTTTGAGATATTCTTTTTGGTCGCTCTTTTTAAAAAATGTCGATATTAAATTTTATTTTTATTATTTTGTCTTGAATTAATTAAAAAATTATTTTTATGCATATGATATAAAAATATTAAATATTAAAATATAATTTATATTAGAAAATAGTGTGCCCCATGTAAAAGAAATTTCTAAATCTGCCACTAATTAGACTTATGCGTCTACTACTATTTATCTTATTAATTGGATTCCATCTTCAGTTATTGATTTTAAAACCCCTTTTCGAAGCTTCCATGGACATGTTCCAAATTTTCAAAAATTATGAGTTTTTGAATGCTTATGATTTCCGTGGATACATCCCTATGCATCTCACAAGTTAGATGCTCGATCGACACCATTGTGTCTTTACTGGGTATTTTATTACGCAAAGCGCATATTTTTGTCTTGATAGAGAGACCTCAAGAATTGATATACATCACGACATGTTACTTATTTTTGTCTTGACAGAGAGACCTCAAGAATTTATACATCACGACATGTTACTTTTCATTAAAGTATTTTTCTATTTTCAATAAAATCAAAACAAAATGAACAAGTTGAAGCTTGTGATTTTCAAACTCGGTCTTTTCCAATAGTCTCTGTTATTCCTCAACCAATCACTAGACAAGTTCCACCTCCACCTCTTCAAGAAGCTGCACTTCCTCCTCATGCACCAGCACCTATCTCACGTGATAATCAACCCTCATCTCCACCATCACCTCAAACGTTAGCTCCCCATACTTCTGCTATTATCAGTCGAGAACCCTCCACCTGCTCGTCAGCCAACTCGTATTAGTACTCATCCACGTAAACCAGTACAAAAATTAAAAGTTGTGTATATAGATTTGCTAACCACGTAACTTCTGTATATAGATTTGCTCCCCTGTAATTACGTCCTTATTAACTTCTGTATAACGTGCCACAGTCTTTGCTCTCTCAGCCACCTCGTCTAACTTCAGAGAAGGATCGATGATTTCAGAATTTTTAAGATCGAGAATTTCAGATTTTTTCGAATCAGTCATGTTTGGCTCTGATACGCTAATCTTAATAACAAAAAAAAAGGGAAAATTAATCCAAACTTATACCTATTAAAAAAGATTTTGAGTTTTTGTGTTCTGGTTTGTTCATCGTTTTGATTGGGACCTATTATCTAAATAGTGATTTTTGACCCGGTTGAGCTCTTAACCGCAGATGGTAATTACCAATCCAACATTATTCAATTACACTAATACAAATGCATGCATACATCATACCAGATACGTACATATAACATATATATAAAAGACCTCTTGAAAAGGTTTGACAACAAAAAAAAAAAAAGGGACATCTTGACAAAATAATAAGAAATTGTTTTCGTTAGTTGACGAAAGAAAAAAATTGCGTTAGTTTATTGTTTTTTGGAAAGAAAAACATAAAGGTTCTAGAAGTTAAAGGCATCATGTTTGAAAGAGGAGAGAGGACCAGATTCATTGACTCATTAATTTAAAGGTTAGTTTACCAAACTAAAGGTTTAGATCCAAAAATATAGGTATATTTGATCCTTTTAGCTAATTCTCCCTTATAATAATAGGTAAAAATGTCAAAAAAAATTGTCAACTTTCGAATTTGCCTATTTTAACGCATTAATTTTCACGAAACCGAATTAAATCTCCAACTTACTGATCTACCCAAAATAAACCGTAAACTTTACAAAATTATGTCATCTAAATACGTCGTTTATTCGCGTTTAGCGACGTTAACACTCCCTTTAAACGTCTTTAAAAAAAACTTTAAATGAAACTATACGTCTTTAAAAAAAACTTTAAGTGAAACTATACGTTTTGTTCTTTTAACACTTCTTGTGTCTCTCTCTATTACTTTTTTTCCCAAATCTCGTCGGCACTCAAAAGCTGATCCATTTATGAGTTTAAGTGTCAATAATTTTACAAATAATCAAAGCTCAATAATCAGAAGTGGTTGATCATCTACTTTAGATCCTCCGCAACCCATATGTGAAAAACCGTAACTTTATCGTCGTCTTCACAACTAACTTCAAATGCTGTTTCAAGTCTCATGCTTTGGTGAATGGAAAGACCATTGCTTTCCAAAGAAAAATTCCCAAATTCGAAATCTGGGTTTTACGAATCTCACAAAACAGAGTGGGAAAATTTTGAAGAATCCAAAGTTGATTAATTAATTTGTTGTGGTCAAGAGAGTGTGAGAATGGGAGGAAAAAAACAAAAGAAAAAAACGAAGAAGGAGAAGAGAGAGCTCGTGCATGCGAGAGAGAGGAGAAACAGAAGAATCCATGGGGTTTGCTGATTTTCTTTAAATGTGACCGTAGCATACAGGAATCAGAGGAGAGAGACAGAGGAGAGATGATACTCAAGCTCTCTGATTATTCTCACACATCTCGATCTTCTTCCGATTACTTAGATCCAAATTTCCATTCTAGATTTTTCGTACTCAAATCTCAAAATAAGAAGGATCAGTAGCACCGAAAGAAACAACGGCCAAGATCGCCGTCGAAATCAAAGGATGTGGTTGAAGAAATTAGAGTTATAGGGTTATTCAATTTGGGGATTTTTTACACACCTTTTTTCGATTTAAAAATGGAGGAAAACACACCGTTTTAGAGAAAACGGACAAAAAACAGAGTGTTAACGCCGCTAAAACCGAATAAACGGCGTATCTAAATCGATAATTTTGTAAAGTTTGCAGTTTATTTTGGGTAGGTTAATAAGTTGAGGATTTAATTCGGTCTAGTGAAAATTGATGCATTAAAATGAACAAATTTAAAAGTTTAGAATGTTTTTTTGACATTTTTCCCTATATATCAAAATCCACTTTGCATTGACCACACCAACTTTGTACAGTTATCTTTTCTTTTTATTTATAAAAATCATCAGAATTTCAGGCTTTTGATCCATAATATCTTCCCGTGCATGGAATTAGCTGTTTATAATACCACGTTTAAGATATAAATAATCTTCTCCCATGTATAGTTAAACTAGTGACCTTGAATACTCACTTTCAACACCACTAAACCTCCTTCCACACGGTTTCTTCCACCTTTTTCATTTGACTTTGATTTTCCTTTTTATAATTGAATATTTTTTTCATAATTCTTAATTTTTTCAAAAATCATTCTAAAATTAATTTTGACTTCAAAATTGATTATGATTTTTCAAATTAGTTATAATAATTTTCCTTGCCAACAAAAAAAAAAGAAATTAATTCATAATGTAACTATCAAACTATATTTCTAATTTACTCCTTATCCAAATTTAATATCTTTTGAATTTAAATTGATATGGTTTAGTTAATGGTATATTGTATATAATCATATTTTAAAAACTTTTTAATTTGTTTGAAATGTGCCAAAACAACAATTTTTAGGAAAAACATTTATCATATATGTATAAATATAATTACTAATTTAAATCTTATTACAAATCAGAAATGTTATCAAATATCATTTTTGATGAATCTTTTTTCTTTAATACCGGCCTCAAATATTTTCCTTCTCAAAATTTTACTTTGAAAAACTAAAGAGATATGTGTGAATCTTTTAAAATCGTCGTTGATGTTTTATTTAATAAGCACCTTGTTTTATTTTGAAATTATGAAAACCAATCGTCATTTATTTTCATAATTAATTTTTTCAAATAAAATGAAGATAATTTGGTAAGTTATTATCCAAATACTCAAATAGTGGTATTTTACAAAAAGCAAAGTATGTCTGCGAATTAGTGGTATTTTTGGAAATTCCTCTATATTAGTAATATAAGTATTCTTTTAAACCGTCTACAAATTAGTTGTATTTTTGGAAATTTTTCTATATTTTATACACGGTCAATAATCATTTATAGAAACCAATAGGTCTCCTCTAACAAATATATAACATTAGGCTTGGGATTATTATCTGGGATCCAATCTAGAAAATAGTAAATTCAGATATTTCAGATCCGGTTTTGAATAATGTATTTTTGGATCCAACAGATTCGGATCCAATCCGGCTAATAAGAAAATTTAGAACCAGATATCCAGATCCGGATTATATTATACATAATTTTTTTTTTAGTAATGCCTATTTATGTAACTTTTTAATTGATGTTGAGGTATTTATACAAAGTACTTGTAATTAAAACATATTGTTATGAGGGACTTTATTGAATTGACAACTACTTAGGTATTGACAAATGTTTCTCCATCAGTTTCTTGTTTTTAGAAATCTAAAAGCTCATTGTAGTTTTTAGTTAATTAATGAAAGGATACTATTCAATTTTTTTCTCAATTGTTTTTAAAAAAATAAATAATAAAACCCAAACACTGAAAAAAATGCTACGATTAAAGGACTAAATTTCATATATACAGTATATTAATTTTCCAGTCCACTAAACACTGCTAATTTTAAATACGTACGGCATGTAACTGTCTACGAACAACTCTACGTATCATCGACCTTCATGGCTACAAATAAATCACATGTTGTGGGAGTCAACAACATTAATCATTCAAACAAATGTTCTTTTTTTTTTTTTGGTAAAAAAATCAAACAAATATTCAATTGCACATGTAAAGGTTTAACGATTTAGTGGAAGATTTATCGATTTAATGGAAGGTTTAGCTACGTGTGAATCTATTAATTAGTGGAAGGTTAATATTTCTGGTAACATTTTTCCGTGAACGAAAGATTTTTGTTATCTAAAAGGTTATTAATCAAACATATACGAAAGTTTTAATGAGAAAAAGTAAGAAAAATATTGCCTATTGAAAATACTTTGAGCAACTATTTTATGTCGTCTATTGGTAATTTTGGAGCGGTAGGTTATACCATTTTATTATTTTTAATTATAAAATTGTTGTTATGTTTTTACAATATGATTTCCCTTTCTTTTGACTACTTTTTTTTATTTTAATCAAATAGACTATTCAAATTCATATAATATCATGAATCATAATGCTTATTGAATTGTTCTCCTATCATACAAATACCTTCTCGTCTTGTTTCTAGCCGCACTATTTCCTTTTTAACTACTAAAAACCTTGTTGCCGTTTAATTTTTTTTTTTTTTATCATCAATCAGAATAAAGATGTCCCGTAAATTAATGATAAACATTATTGTCAGTTTTGTTGTATAGTAACGTAAATTTTAAAGGGAATAGTGTATGGTTAGGTTCAATTTATGTGAACTACCACAATTTTTACCAAAAAAAAAAACATTACCACAATTTTGATATACATAGTAGCAATATAGCATAGCATAGGAGTGGAGATAAGTCAAAAAGATTCGTCATCTACTGATAAAATAACAACGATATTAAGACTATCTTCTTAGCCACCTTACTTTATCATCGGGTTCTATTTAAATAGGGACAAGGAAAACAAAACCATCGATTTGTACTATGTGCTCAATTATATCTTATGCTTTGTCGCTATTCTCATCTCTTTTTTCCTTTACTCTTTCAATTTGGTAAACAATTTGAGACGGCGTCTAAGCTATGGTCAATGGAGAAACAACTTATTTGTTCATGCCGTCTCTATTGCTAATACATTTCACAATTGTTTTTATATAGAGAGAAATCACCTCAAAAAGTATTAAAGTTTCATTTTATTAATTAAATTATATAACACACTTAAACGAGTGTTTATTCGAATAACACATCATTTTTTTTCTTAGAAATGATCTTTGAACCATTTTTAAATAATGTATTTGCGATTTCCGTCATTTTAAATAATTTTGTTACAAAAAAACTATAAAAGCTCAAGAGTTAAAATCTATACCTCTGTTCCATTTTTGCGCACACTCTTAGATTTATCTTTATTTCAAGAATCTATATGTTTTGTATAATATCACAGAGTTTATGAATTACTAACTTAAATACTTCAATATTAGAGTACGTCATAACCTTCAGATATCTCCGCCAGTTCATGTAAAATTGCTAATAGATTCAAAATTATCTTTATATATAGAGAAATTACGTCAAACAATACAAAAGTTTATTGTTATATTGAAAACACATTCCAGCGAGTGTCTACTAGAATAACACATAATGTATGATTAATGATCTTTGAACCATTTTTAAAATATGTCTTTACAATTTATGCCATTTTGTTTATTTTTTTTTAATTTTGTTACAAAGATAACTATAAAAGCTCAAAAACTAAAAGTTCACAAGTTTCTTCATTCGTTCGTGGTTGGCGGTAGTTTCCAGTGGCGCTTTGTTAAATAAAATATGTTCGACTATTACACTAGGTTAGATGTACATTTGAATACAGATTACAAGCCAAATGTTGGAAGCAACATATATACATGGTTTCATAAATATGCGTTCCAAAATGAATTATAGATTGACTTTTGGAAAAGTTAGATACTATACGCCAAATCCTTCGACGTAAAATATTACTTATTTTGTATGATTACCAATTTAGGAGATAAATAACAACCAACCTAAGTTCTTCTACCAAAAGTTTAGTCGCTCTATTTCTCGGTGAAAATTCACACGGTGTTTTTTTTGTTTTCTGTTTTTTGTTTTTCACACGGGGTTGGTGTATACATGACTCGGTGTTGAAATGTATGACTATGAATGAATCGGTGCAAATAAAAAACCAAAGATGAAATGAAAAAGAAAGTCAAAATATATGGTCACTAAATGATTTGACCGGACCGGTGCGGTCCATCCATAGTTTCCCACTACCTTCCCTGATTTAGCACAGATGAATGGCAATTTGCATGCCATTTATTTTATCTCTTCCTCCTTTACTCTCTATAAATAGATTTTAAACAAAAATCAATTTCTTCCATACACAGCAAAAAATCAAAGACCTTTTGAGAGCTTAGACTTTCTCTATCAACTTAAATAGTAACCTTACGGGTGTTATTTGCATAGATCTCTGTGGTTTTCTTGGCCATATCAAGAGTGAGATCGTTTTGGTTTGTTAGATTGGATGAAAATGAGACGAGGCAATTCAAGTACCGACCATGAACTTGGAATTCTACGAGGAGCTAACTCGGACACCAACTCCGATACGGAAAGCATCGCTAGCGACCGCGGCGCTTTTAGCGGTCCGCTTGGCCGGCCTAAACGTGCGTCCAAGAAAAACGCAAGATTCGCGGCGGATCTTCCCAAGAGAAGCAATAGTGTTAGTGACGGCCGCGGTGACGACGATGAGTACGTGGAGATCACGTTGGATATTAGGGACGACTCGGTGGCCGTCCACAGCGTCCAACAAGCAGCTGGAGGAGGAGCCCACCTGGAGGACCCGGAGCTAGCCCTTCTCACGAAGAAGACGCTCGAGAGTAGCCTCAACACCACCTCCTTATCCTTCTTCCGAAGCACCTCCTCACGAATCAAGAACGCGTCACGGGAGCTGCGCCGCGTGTTCTCTAGACGCCCTTCCCCGGCGGTGCGGCGGTTTGACCGCACGAGCTCCGCGGCCATCCACGCCCTCAAAGGTCTCAAGTTCATCGCCACCAAGACCGCCGCGTGGCCCGCCGTAGACCAACGTTTCGATAAACTCTCCGCCGACTCCAATGACCTCTTACTCTCATCTAAGTTTTGGGAATGCTTAGGTAAGTAAATCACTTCTTGCTAGACAATTCTATTATTTTTTTTGTTTAAATAATAGAATTCTATTATTATTAGTACAATATATTTCCATTTTTGTTAGTTTCATTTATGGTGTTGTTTGCTCTAGGAATGAACAAGGAATCAAAAGACTTCGCAGACCAGCTCTTTAGAGCATTAGCTCGCCGGAATAACATCTCCGGCGATGCAATCACCAAGGAACAGCTCAGGCTATTCTGGGAACAGATCTCAGATGAAAGCTTCGATGCCAAACTCCAAGTCTTTTTTGACATGTAAAGCTTTTTTACTTATCTTCACCAAACCCATTATAAAATATCTAACGCGTAATCACTATTTAATATTGACTCTTAATGAAAATTAAACGGTCATCAGAATTTAAGGACCAAAATAATATAAATTTATTATTTAATCATTTGTTGGAGGTATGGTGGATTTGTAACTAATAAATGACATCACTGTCTGGTCAGGGTGGACAAAGATGAAGATGGGCGAGTAACAGAAGAAGAAGTGGCTGAGGTGAGAAACCACACACCATTCAATAATTATCTTTTCTTTTATTTTATTTACATATTTTATACATATTCTTGGTTGATTATTTTTCTCAAATTTTATTTATATACTTTATACATATTCTTGGTTGATTATTTTTCTCATATTTTATTTATATTTTATACATATTCTTGGTTGTTTATCTTGACAATTTTGTCCACGCGCAAATCCCCACTGACTTTATCTGCTGACGTTTACTGTTAACATCAGCAATATATTAACTGCATGTGAACACGACAATAATGGTTACTAGATAATAGATAGAATAGTCTTTATTACTTTAGCTTAGGTTATTAATGTTTCAAATACTTAACTTTTGTTTTTAATTTGTTGATAATTAATTAATTGCAGATTATTAGTCTTAGTGCTTCAGCGAACAAGCTCTCTAATATTCAAAAGCAAGCCAAAGAATATGCAGCGCTGATAATGGAAGAGTTGGACCCAGACAATGCTGGGTTTATCATGGTACGTGTGGTCCACCTTCACCCACTCAATCACACTAATGGTATATATGTATGTCATAAATTTAACCACCCTTAAAATGTGGAAAATCCCAAGGTTCTAGAAATATAAAGTGGTCAAAAAATATTGGGCCACCTTGATTGCATTTTTCAACATATTGGGCCATCTTGATTTTTGATCTAATCAATCAACAAAAACTCGACAATTGTAGATGGGTGGTTACAATATGAAGAAATGGCCAATAGAATTGTAAAACATGTATGGAGAAATGAACCAAAAATATAATCCGAGCTTAGGCAGTCTAAGGTGGCATCTGAACGTCCGATTGTTTTTTAAATATTGGAAAAACCTATGAAAAATGTTTAAAATATCAGTTTGTTGCATTAATATTGTATTGTTAATATTATAAGTTAATGATATGAAATGGACATTGGTGAAACAGATCGAAAACTTGGAAATGTTGCTATTACAAGCACCAAACCAGTCGGTGCGGATTGGAGACAGCAGGATACTAAGTCAGATGCTTAGTCAGAAGCTGAAACCGGCAAAAGAGAGCAACCCTTTGGTGAGATGGTCGGAGAAAATCAAATATTTCATACTTGACAACTGGCAGAGAATATGGATCATGATGCTATGGCTTGGCATTTGTGGTGGCCTCTTCGCTTACAAATTCATTCAGTACAAGAACAAAGCTGCCTTTGGTGTGATGGGTTATTGCGTTTGTGTCGCCAAAGGAGGCGCGGAGACTCTTAAATTCAACATGGCTCTCATATTGCTGCCTGTTTGTCGCAATACCATCACTTGGCTCAGGAACAAGACCAAGCTAGGTACTGTCGTTCCGTTTGATGATAATCTCAACTTCCACAAGGTTATTGCAAGCGGGATTGTGGTCGGGGTTTTGCTCCATGCAGGTGCGCATTTAACATGTGATTTCCCACGTTTACTTGCCGCGGATGAGGAAACCTATGAGCCGATGGAAAAATACTTTGGGGAGCAACCGGAGAGTTACTGGTGGTTTGTGAAGGGAGTGGAAGGAGTGACTGGTATTGTGATGATTGTGCTAATGGCTATAGCCTTTACACTCGCTACGCCTTGGTTCCGTCGTAACAAGCTTAACTTACCTAAGTTCCTTAAGAAGCTTACTGGTTTCAATGCCTTTTGGTACTCCCACCATTTGTTCATCATTGTTTATGCTCTTCTCATTGTACACGGTATCAAGCTCTACCTCACAAAGATCTGGTATCAGAAAACGGTACGCTCTTCAAACCTCGTGGTTTCTGTTTTCTTCTTTTCTTTCCTTTTCGGGTTGATAACACTTCGTGTTTATGTGATTCTTGTAGACATGGATGTATCTCACTGTACCCATCCTTCTATATGCATCTGAGAGGCTGATCCGTGCTTTCAGATCAAGCATCAAACCGGTTAAGATGATCAAGGTCAGATATATTTCTATTTATCTCTTGAAAACCTTAGGTCTCTAGAAAGAAAAAAAAAACAAAAATGTATATAAATCTTTCAACTAATACTTTTAAACCATCTTATTTTATAATTGTTTTCACAAAAGTAGGAAAACTGCCTTTAAAACTAATCTTTAAAGACTTGTAACGAGACGTATATATGTAATAACAGGTAGCTGTTTACCCCGGGAACGTGTTGTCTCTACACATGACGAAGCCACAAGGATTCAAATACAAAAGTGGACAGTACATGTTCGTGAACTGCCGAGCCGTATCTCCTTTCGAATGGCATCCTTTCTCAATCACATCCGCTCCCGGAGACGATTACCTGAGCGTACACATCCGCACTCTCGGTGACTGGACACGTAAGCTCAGGACCGTTTTCTCCGAGGTATGCAAACCTCCTACCGCGGGTAAAAGCGGTCTACTCAGAGCGGACGGAGGAGATGGGAACATCCCGTTCCCAAAGGTCCTTATCGACGGTCCATATGGTGCTCCCGCACAAGACTACAAGAAGTACGACGTGCTTCTTCTAGTAGGTCTCGGCATTGGAGCCACGCCTATGATCAGTATCCTCAAGGACATCATCAACAACATGAAATCTCCTGACAGCTACAACGACATCGAAAACAACAACAGTAATAACAACAGTAAAGGGTTTAAGACGAGGAAGGCTTACTTCTACTGGGTGACTCGGGAACAAGGATCGTTCGAGTGGTTCAAGGGGATAATGGACGAGGTTTCGGAGTTGGACGAGGAAGGAATCATCGAGCTTCACAATTATTGCACGAGCGTGTACGAGGAAGGTGATGCAAGAGTGGCTCTCATCGCCATGCTTCAGTCGTTGCAACACGCTAAGAACGGTGTGGATGTTGTGTCGGGAACACGTGTCAAGTCCCACTTCGCTAAACCTAACTGGAGACAAGTCTACAAGAAGGTCGCAGTTCAACACCCCGGCAAAAGAATCGGTAACTAATCTCGACCGTTAATCTCGTTATTTGCATGAATATACATAATTAAGCAATGAATTTAGATTAAATATACTAATATGAAATTTTGATTGCAGGAGTCTTCTACTGTGGAGCACCAGGATTGACAAAGGAATTAAAAAATCTAGCTTTGGATTTCTCTCGAAAGACAACCACCAAGTTTGATTTCCATAAAGAGAATTTCTAGATTATATAAGTTGTAGAAAAATAAAACAAGAATCTATACAGATTAAGATTTATTTTTATATTCTTTTCATTTTAAAGTATATCATATGAGCTATTTTTTTTTCGTTTCTTCTTTATTATCCCTACCGTACTTTTGTTGTTTACTTTTTTCACTACATAGTTTACGGGAAAATTAAGTTTAAGATAGTAGAGCTTTGGTGTTGTAAACATGTAATTATTGACTTAGTATTTGCAATATTTTGTAATTAATTATATTCGTGCCTTTAACTAGTAAAGATAGTTTTGATTTTGAATATCCATTACTCCTTTTGACTTAATCTATAGAGATATCAACATTAGGTAGGCGGACCAATTGCTACTTTGCCTAGAAGTGAAAAGTCATTCTACTTCGTCCTCATCAATAATTGAATTTTGTTTTGAGTTTTTTTTTTAAAGTCAAAATCGTTTAAATTACAAACATATTCAAACTTTTTACGATCCAACCAAGATCTAATTGGATAAAACCAATAAAATCGGGTCGCCCAAAATCAGAACCGTATCTAAACATTAAAATCGGCTCCATCCACTTTCTTCTTCCTCTTCGCTCATGATTTCAAACTTGAAACCAAAATCGAAACCGTGCTTTTAATGCGATTAGCCACCGTCGCTTAGCATCACTTTTCAGGGGATTTCCGTTTCTTCCCCAAATCATCAAACCCTAATTTTCTGTAAATTCTGATTTCAATTTAGCTTAGTTTTTACTCCGGAGAAGACGAAATGATGGGCTCGGACAATGCCGATGGATTCGAAGAGACCAATCTCAATGCGCAGAGGGAGGATATGGAGAATCTCGACCTAAGAGTAGATGGCGACGCCGGCGGTGACGATCCTCTGAAGAAAAGCGATGTCAACGATGATACATCGAACTATGGTTATCGTAGCGCCATGTCAACACTCTCCAACGTGCGTGACCTGCTCTCGCCACCACCGACTGTCATGATTCCGGCTGATTCTGATCCACTCCTTGCGCCATCGTCTTATGAAGATTTCCGCAGTTCCAGTTCTAAGCCGATCATCAGCGATAACTCCTACATCGAGCCTCCATCTTGATAACACCCATTTTTACATATTTCTATGCATTCATTTGGTTTAGTTTCATGCATAATAGCTAGCTTTTAGGATAGTTTTGGTATGTTTGCATATGTTTATGTGTTTTTAGGTACTTGGAGCTAAACATAAATATTTAAGATGTTTTTGGAGCTTACTAAGCCTACAAGAAGACTGGTGACATTGCTTGGATCGTGCACATTCGGAGAAGGATTTCACAGAGTCCGAAGAGTGCAGAATCAACTCCAGAATCGACCTGTGGGGGTCGATATTAAGCCTGAGGAATTTCCAGAGAGAATTCTCGGAGGATGCATCGACCGGTCAAAGCCAAGGAGCCAGAATCGACCCCAGAATCAATATATCAAGGTCGAATCTGATCCAAAAAAGGAGGAATTTTATCACATGGCAACTAAGGACTTGGAATATTCGTTTTGATGCTTTGGTAACCCTAGAGACTCGACTTGGACGCCTCCAGAAGCCTAAGAACTATATAAACATGTTGTAATGCATAGCCACAAGTGTGGGAGATTTTAGAGACAAATACACAAAAGAGGATCTCACCATAACTTTTGTTCTTACGTTTTATTTATGAATATACAGTAGCTCTTCTTGTTTTGCAATTCCTCTACTTTTATTTATTGTTTCTATTGCTTATTATGTCTTCAATCTCATACCTTGTTATTGTTAGAAAAGACATGAGTGAGTAGATCTTTAGATCTCTCAGGTGGATGATGACAAGGAGATCTACTCGTCAGAGTTTGATGTCCTAGGTTCTTAATCTGTTTAGCTACCTTTTATGCGTTTTTAATGCTAGATCTGTTCTCATGGGAATAATCTAAGGGCTAGGTTGAATCCAGTAGGTGTAGCTTAGTGTTAAGAAACTCTCTTTGCCACGAGAGTGGATAGAAGTTTCAGATCTGCATATTTGGAATTATAGATATTCGATAAATCTATTCGTATTTGTATGCTTATCTAGATTAGCTCTGATCAAGTTAGTTTAGCATCGTAGAATCTGGATGTCACGAGAGTGAATCTAGATTTCGGAATTAGACAAATTACGAGCTTAATTACCTTTGTAGGAATGCAACAGTTAATTAGGTTGGTCAAATAGAGATTGTGTTCAACGCTTGTAAGAGTGCCAATAGAGTGGGTTTTTACAAAGAGTTTAGCTTACCACGATAGTGGACTAGACAGCTTTTTATATCTCTAGATTGATAGATATTTGCAATAGGCCAAAGAACATCATTCTCCGATTAGGAAATTCTCTGAAATCGTTTCCTTCACCCTTGAGATTGTTTGCATTATAATTGTTTTACCGTTATTTATTTATTGCTATCTTTTATTATTTATTTTATGCAATTCAGTCACGAAGAAACAAGTCCCCAAAACTTTTATTTTCAGCCTAGATTAGATTTATTATTGTATTCCCTTTGTAGTTAATCTCAGTCCTTGTGGATCGACCCTGTACATACTACAATTGCATTATTGTGCACTTGCGGTATTATCGGGTAAAACTCTTAAGAATTAAGTCTCGGGTGAAACCTGTGAAGAGGTAAAAAACCTCCTATCAAGTTTTTGGTGCCGTTGCCGGGGACTGAAGCAATAGCCATAAGGATTTAATCTAGATCTGAGACTAGGTTTATTTCGTTTTATTTTATTTTATTGTTTTTATTTGCTTTTGTTTTGTTTTTAAAATTTCAGGTTTTTAAATTTGAAAAAAAAATGATAAGGACAGATCAGTTACTGGATTGGATGGACAAAAGATGGATGTGTAGGCTGATGGGAGGGTTTTATGCCTCTTCACGGGTTTCATCCGAGATGTAAGTCTCGAGAGTTTAACTCATACAACCGCAAGTGTACGGTTAAATGCAATTGTAGTAATACGGGTCGATCCATAGGGAAATGGAATAACACATAGCGGATACAGATGCAGATCTAATATAGACATGATAATAAAACAGGAGGGGTTTCCTAATCTGACATGCATAAAATAAATAAAGCATAAAAGAAATAAAGCAATAAATAGAAAGCAGATCTAAACTAATAAAACAATAAATAAACTAGACTAAGCATTAAAATAAAGAGCATGAATGAAATGAACCTAAATTAATATTTACAGAATATGGGTGATAATCGATTTGTTAGAAAATCTAGATTTAGACTTTATGTTTTACCTAATAAGTTTATGTTCGTTGTTCTAGGGATTTTATATGTCTTGCTAGTCCACTCTCGTGGTATGCTAGACTCTATATTTAAACCCACTCTCGTGGCGAAGGAATATGCATTTCATACAATCCCATCATCGTATACTCTCATGAGTGATAGACTTATCACAAGGGTTATCACACCTCTATGTGATCCAATATGGTCAGTACTGGTGAAATCATGTCTAAGACACAGAGTAAATGATAGATCTATTTCTAGATTCCTTCCCACTCTCGGGGAAAATTCCTCCTGAGATCTTAACCTAATTAGGCCTTCGTTAGACTTAGTATAGAGCTACTCTATCAAACAACAAACTCGAGACTAGCTATTATTCCCTAGTATACAGATCTGAAGCTTTAACCCACTCTTGTGGTGCTAAGAACTTCTAAACATACAACTACACCTACTGGATTCAGTTGTACACTTAAACATCTCCCTTAACAGAATGTTCAACATTAATATGTATACTAAGGTAACTAGACTGATTAAGAACAATCAAACATTTAACAAACACTAAAAGTAGATCCCATCATCGACCACCACCCTCGTGGTCTAAAAGATCTACTCCCTTATCTCACTTGATGGTTATAGAAGAGATAGGGTTTTAAGGTTTCAGATTGGAAACAGTAAACAAAAATAGAACTAAATTATTGAAGAATAATAATCAAAATAAAAGCATAAACATTAAGAAGAAGTAAACCTTAGAAAGAAAAGCTTTATTTGATATGGAACTTACGGTTATAAAATTTGTAAAAGTTCTCTCCCTTTTCTAAGATGTTTACATGAGTATTTATAGATCTACGGTTCTTAGGTCTTAAAATCTCGAGTTTATCTCATCTTTAAAAGTCTCAAAACCAAAAATAGGAGATCAGCCCACTCTTGGATTGCCACATAAGAAAAATCCCAGGGTTTTCGGATGTCAGAATTGACCATGATGGGTCGATTCTAAGATCGATTTTGGGCTCCATTCTCCGACTGGTTGATGCATCTTTTGAGAGTTTTCTCGGGAAATTTCTTGGACTCCATATCGACCATAACTGGTCGATTCTAGCATCGATATTGGTCTCCTTCGGTTTTCTGAAATCCTTCTCCGAACGTGTATGATTCAAGTGGTGAAGCCAACTCTCCCATAGGTTCTAGCACTAAATGTTAGTTATACGGCATCAAACTAACTTATTATAATGCATAACAATATGTAAAATACGGTGTTATCATAGGCCTCGAGCTACAAGAACGACAGGAATGATCGATGAGCCAACAAGCAACAACCACCGCACCAGAATTCGCCCACCACCAGTAGAAGATGTTGAGTTAGAAATCAAGTTTGACTTGATCCGTTTTGTTCAAGACAACAAGTTTCACGGTTTATCAACTGAAATTCCTGTGGAGCATCTAATCCAATTCGACAAATTATGTGATACAATCAAGATGAATGGAGTCTCTGAACATGCACTGAAACTTCGTCTATTTCCATTTTCACTTGGAAGTGGAGCAAGCCAATGGGAGAAGCATTTTCTGTCAGAAACCATTACAACATGGAGTCAATGCAGAAAAGTATTCCTAAAAAAATTCTTTTCGAGTTCAAGGACTGCTCGTTGGAGAAATGAGATTTCAAACTTCACGCAACAATGCACTGAAAGCTTCAGAGAAGCATTGCAAAGAATGAGAGGATACACTCTGCAATGCCCTCATCATGGATTCAGTGACGAGTCTTTATTAAGTATTTTCTACAGAGGGGTCACGCCTAAGCATTGTATGTTACTCAACGTAGCCAGTCACAGAACCTTCTTAGGCCAAGAAGCGCAACATGGGATGACATTGGTGGAGAATTTAGCTGTTACAAGCATTGAAAACGATCCCAAAAGTACTCTCGTGGTGCTGTTACAAGCATTGAAAACGATCTCGTCATCGACCGGACTAACCAGCAATTGCAATTATACAAAGTAGCCAATCCCCTAATATGCTTAGTTCCGATACCTTAATCAACTTTCGTGCATCAAGACTCTAAGATGCTAAACTAATTTGATCAAAGCTAATTTAGATAAGCTCACAAGTAAGAATGGATTTATCGATCGACTAGGATTCCGAGTATTTAGATCCGAAATTCTTCTATCCATTTTCGTGGTATAGAGAATTCCCGAAACACTTGGTCACGCCCAACAGATTAGACCAAGCTCTTAGACAACTCCTTAGGGAGTAAATCTAGCCTTAGGAATACATACAAGATAGTCAATCGGTTAAGAATAGAAAACATCAATCTCTAATCAGTATATCCCATCATCGATCTCCACCCCCGAGATCTAAAGGATCTACTCGCTCATAACTCCGAGGGTGACGGAAGTATATGAGATAGAAGACATAATAAACTATAAATAAAAACAATAAAAGAAAACAAAGAGACAGAAGAAGAAGAACTAATGCATAAACATAAATGAAACTTAAGAACAAGAGTGTTTGAGAATTTCTCTCTTTAGGTGGTGGCTACAAAATGGTGCAAAAAGTGGGCACCCTTATGTGGCTACATGTGTTTATATAGAGTTTTAGGAGACTTGGAGGAGTCTAGGTCGTGCCCCAAAAGCTTCTAGAAGGTTCCAATTCGACCCAAAGCTTTTCATACTTTGCAATTCGCATTAACCGAACTTTTTTTTTCTGCCCGGTGAGTCAGCGTCTATGGGCCACGTTCGACGCTCTTGCTCGACGTGGATTCTCAGGAGGGGCATCGATGGGCCACACTCGATGCTTGCGTCGACGGTCTTCGTTGTAAGCTTCTGAGCTTGGGCTCCCCTCTGGTGTCGAACGTCCCAGATAGATGCTGGGATTGATGGGATGCTCAGAGAGAGCATCGACCACCCACAGTCGATGCTTTCAGTCGATGGATTGCCCAGGACGAGCATCGACCAGGAGTGGTCGATGCTAAGGTCGGTGCTTTCTTCTTGAGGCTCTTGAGATGCCTCTTCATGATGTCCTTGGCCCCAGCAAGTAGCTTCAAGGTTCCTATGACTTCTTAGGACTCAAAAACACTCCAAATTTATAGATTTTACTCCAAATACCTATAAACAAAATAACACATGCAAATGCACTAAAACTATCCTAAATGAATGTTAGAATGCATAAAACTATACTAAATGAATGCATGAAAACATGTAAATATGAGCTCTATCAACTCCCCCACACTTATCTTTTGCTTGTTCTCAAGCAAACAAAAGTTAAGCATAGTGACATTATTTTATTTAAAACGATAAAGATAAGACAAGTGAACTTTGTACCTTGTGACATTGTTGTGTTTAGTGCTTTTCGTCTTTGTGGAATCAGAATGATCTCTAATGTACTCATTTACTTCACCATAAGCATAGCAACACACCTTAATCCATACCGCTCCTCCCTTGACTATAGAATCCTCATTGCTGACTACTCTTTTTATTTTAAGCATGGATTCTCAACTTTAGAATGTCAATCAAAGGACATGAACACTTAATCTTTCGGATTTCTGTAAGCTCAAGACCGTCTTAGTACAATTCCTTTCCTCTTCCTTTTCTCACTTCAAGGTTGATCGATTTCTCCCTACTTTTCTAAGGTATCATTTTTTTTTATTTTTATCGATCGCCTTTTCTCTGAAGCTGTTTTCTAGGACAAGTTTTCTTGAGACGCGAACATTGAAAGTGGTTGCTTCCAATGCCCGGTTTGCTTCTATATCCTTTTTTTTTCTTTTCTTATCTAATCGAAGGGAAGGAAGAGGGGAATCGTACTTACTTAGACGAGCCTTGGAGGGTCTCATAGAGATATCATGTCCAATGTATCTCAAGCCCCAAGTTGAGAAAATTAAAGTTCATTAAGGTGAGAAGTCAACTCCGAATTATCTAAGTCTCCAGAAGAATGATCCATTTGGGGTTTATTGATTCACTCATGAATTTTCCAAATTTCCTAGTAAAGATCACACACTATCCAACAAAACATCCAAACATAAACACAAATAACACAATTAACAATTTCTATCGCTACCTCATTAAAAACCTTTTCACATGTTATTGAACTTATGAACGAGGAAAAGAGTGTAACAATCTCTCAAAATGCGAAAAACTTATGGTAAAACTTCCATCAAAAGATGTCAAGGAAAAAGAATTACCTCCATAGATCGCAAGACTTCCCCCAACACTTAAATCACAACGTCCGCGTTGTGACATAAAACCGTAAAGGAGAAAAAAGCAAGAGAATTCATACCGCAATTCTCTTATCGGGTTCGTGGGTATGATCAGTGCCCACGTTTTCAAGTCCTTGATTTATATATATATATATATATATATATATGTATATTTTGAAAATAACCTAAAAATTAAAACACAGAAACGAAAAAGAAAAACGAAATAACAATTTTGTTTTTTAATTATATATCTATATATATATATTTATTATTATTATTTTTTTAAATAAATACGTTTAAATGTTAATATTAAAACTAAAAATGCAGAAATACGAAAAATTTAAGATTAAAAATAATTTTTTTAATGGTGTAAATATCCTAAAAATTAAAACAGAAAAAGCAAAAAAGCAGAAAAACAAAGAAAAAATGAAAATAGCGAAAAATTGAAAAATTGAAAATTAAAAAATAAGTATTAAAAAAAGATAGAATGGTTTTTAACGTCGTGAGCTCGACGATCTTAAAGATTGGGCCGGTGGAGGTTGTGGTGGATCTCTATTAGTCGGGATCACATTATAGAACACCTATTTGTTCACCGATGTGAACGAGACTCGTCGTTTAGGCCAATCGATCACCGTTCGAATCGCTGCAAGAAATGGGCCTCCAAGGATGATATGAGTACCATCATTCGCCTTCATGTCAAGTATGTGGAAGTCCGTAGGAACACTACAATTCCCGATCCAAACCATGACATCCTAAGCTACTCCATTTGAACTCATTACATCGGCGTTGGCGAGTCCAATTTGAACCTTCAATGGTTGAAGATTTGTGATTCCCATCAGCTTAGCTCTCTCCATGGACATGATATTGATGCTTGCTCCGGAATCACATAGAGTGTAATCGAACTCAAAATCTTGGATAGAACACGGGACTTTGTATTGTCTGGGATCTTTCCTCTTTAAAAGTGTTCTAACCGGTTCCTTTTCTTGGAATGATCTTGTCTCTGGAATGCATTGTACCGACGTCTGAGGCCTTTCCTGCTTGATTGGTTCGATGAATTCGAGTATCCTTCGTTGATTGTGCTGAACATTCCCACCAAAGAACTTCGGTCTCGAGGGATTTGTTTCTTCTTTGATGAACGGGAGAGGGGTTACCACGTGATTGTCCTGGTTGGTGTATGCTCATGCAATTTCGGTAGCTTGTTGGCACGTCGGCCATGCCTATTTTTTGTGTTGCTCTCGGCACACGCATCACATTCTCGTCTATCCAGTCCAGCAACTCGTCCATCCTTAACATTTTTCAAGTATTAAAAACTTTAAAAATTCAGAAACAAAAATTAAACAAAAAAAAAAGAAAAAAAATCTAGTATCAGATTCAGACCAAATCTCTATGGCTATTTCGTCAGTCACTGGCAACGGCGCCAAAAACTTGATCATGGAAGATTTGTTACACCTTCTTTCAATGGTTTCATCCGAGCGCTACTAGAAAGTAGTCTCGAAAGTTTAATCCGATTATACCGCAAGTGCACTGTAATGCAGTTGTAGTACGTACGAGATCGATCCACATACACTGAGAATAACTACACAAAGATTGCAGGAGTGAATCTAATCTAGGCAAAATATAAATGTTTTGGGGTTTTAATTCTAAGTCCTAAAATGCGTAAAATAAATTACATAATATAAATGACATAAATTAAATAACATAAGTAAATTACCGAAAGTAAATTGCGTAATTTAAATAACATAAAATAAATTGGGTAAATTAAATAGCAAAAAATAAAGTGCGTAAATTAAAGTGCATAAATTAAATAGCATACAATAAAAGTACTTAAATTAAATTGCAGAAAGTAAATTGCATAACATAAATGTACTTAAATTAAATTGCAGAAAGTAAATTGCATAAATTAAATTGCATAAAATAAATAGCCTAGTGGTTAAGCCCTTGGTTACCAAAAATGTAGGGACCTTGAGGTCACGGATTCGACTCGCATTGGGAGGGGTCTGCTCTCTAAAGGAGAGTTATATTACAGGGTCTGGTGAAACAACCGAACCCAAATTTTTTTTTTTTGCATAAAATTAACTCCAATAATTTCCAAAATTATTTATATAAATTCATACTCTTCTCGTAAAACCGATTTCTTAATACATCAAAACCAGTCAATTATAATATTTCAAACTCTCGCCTCATGCCTTATCATTCGATTATTAAGGCTAAACCCAAACTGTTTTTTTTTTACCAACTAAATTCCACAATAAACTTGAACAAACTCCCAATTTAAATATCCCACACAATTCGGTTTCCTAAAGTTTTAGCTCTAAATGGATTTTATTTAATTGGAAAATAGGTATGCTAAAAGATTAGTCTTAATAAACTATCCAATCAATATTTAATTGTTTACCCACAACTAAGTTGGTACTCGATTTCCTTAACGTGACCATATACTTAATCATTCACCCATAATTAACAAATAGTCACTAGAATATTCTAACCCACCAATATTTATATAACAACGATTGTAGCACAATTCCTTAAAGTGATTAGTCACTTAAAATACAATTAAAATTATGAGATACAATTATTCAAACCATATAATTTTATGACATAAACTTCGTAACATAATTGCATGCTCAACTCATCAATTAATTCACATAAACAAAAATAACTCATAATAATCATATGAACTTAACCTAATCTACTGATTTATTATATAACATCTTATTTAATTCAACATAATTATTTTTAATCATCAACTTATCTATCACATGAATTTAATCAAATAATCCACCCATAATTATATAAATTCATACCTAGTTATTCAACTATTTTCAGCATCTAGTTCATTATGATTTATTCTAAATCATCAACATAATAATTATTTAAAAATTATTAAAACAACAAAATATCATCAAGTATGATCCAACATGATTTAATTCTAAAATCACAATAATAATCCTTAAAAAATTATTAAACAACAAACCAGAACTAGAATCATCCCCTCTTCTTTGCCATGATTCCACGATCAATATTTCCCTTTACCTACATCAAAAGAGATGCATAAGTATTGATAATACCTAGTGAGACAATCCTCCCATCTACAAGCTATACACATATGTTTATAAAAATTTAACAAATTAAACATGTTACCAAATACCACCAAAACAACCATATCATGATATGCCCTCTAGAACCCAACTTGGTTCTTCATAACATTTGGCCACACATGAATAAAATTGTCAATATTCATAAACACATAGATAAGCTCATGGTCATGCACTCACCTTAGGTTTTATGACAAGAAATGTAAGAGGATGATCAACGAGGATTTAAAGCACCACACACTCTTGTATACACGGTTTCAAGGTGAGGAAATAAAGAGGATTTCAAGCTCAACACATGCTCAAGAAATGCACCTAATGAAGCCCACAAAGGAAAGACACAAAGAGAGTTTTTCTCTCACTCAAAGCGCATAAAGGAGGGAAATGAGAGAGGATTTGGTGATTTCTTTTGGCTGTAAGTGATACTTAATTTAATTAGAGAAAAGGAGACTAAATTATAACATTCACACTCATAAAGGATTATAAAATAATCACATTAATTCTCTATCATTGCTTTGAGAGATTTCTTCTCCTTTTCTCACTTTCAAAATCTCGACAACTCTCCACCAAATAGAGAAAATTATTCTCTTATACACCACCATTAAACAACCCAAGTTGTAAATATGGACCACCCATTTTTCCTCACTTAAAGAATTAGCACTTAGGAATAAAAATAATCTCATTAATTCTCAACCAAATCTTTTACCAAAGTGTGAGAATTATTCCACTAATCCACACTTAAAAAAAAAATTCAACACAAAATGACCCTCCTTTGACTCATGTGGCGCCCACTTGATTTAGTTGAATTTCAAAATCCCAAAATTTGAAATTTAGCCAATTCTCCAAAATCACATCAAAGATTAAATTTTTAAACTCCATTTAAAAATTTAATCAATCTTCTAAAACTCCCATTTAATTAAATTTGAAATCTCCATTTTACCAACAAGATTTTGATTTAAACCGTATCAAAAATCTCGATCAACCATCAAGATTTTTAATTAAAACCGTATTAAAAATCTCGCGACATGAATTTGTTCTCATAAAACGGGGTTGTTCCCACAACCCGAAATGAATTCAATACACTCTTGTATTTTCCATGATACAACTCGAACTCAAAAATTCCGGAACACGGGCGTTACATCTGGTCCCTATCCTGGGAGACGTACGGGCCAACGGGCCCTGAACCTCCTGGTTATCAAAAAAAATATTGGGTAAAATTAATTGCGTAAAATAAATAGCGTAAATTAAATTGCGTAAAATAAAGTGCGTAAATTAAATTGCATAAAATAAATTACATAAATTAAATTGCATAAATTAAATAGCAGAAATTAACTTAAATTAAATAACGTTTAAACAATAATAAAGAAAACGATCCCAACGGTAAATGGGAACGAATTCGAAAATCTTCTAATATGAGAAATTGATGTTCTTTAACCCTTGGTTAGTATCCATCGGTCTAAAGATTTCGTATATAAATTAATCCACTTTTGTGATATACTAATTTCTCTGTAAAAACCCCACTCTCGTGGTGCTCTACAAGCATTGAGAACGATCTCGTCATCGACCGGATTGACTAGCAATTGCAATTCTACAGAGTAACCAATCTTCTAACGTGTGTAGTTCCGAGTTCTTAATCCAGTATCATGGCATCAAGACCCTAAGATGCTAAACTAACTTGATTAAAGCTAATTTAGATAAGCTCACAAGTTAAAAATAGATTTATCGATTAACTATTATTCCAAATATGTAGATCTGAAACCTCTACCCACTCTCATGGTGTAGAGAATTCCCGAAACACTTGGTCACGCCTTTTGGATTAGACCAAGCTCTTAGACAACTCACAAGGGAGTAAATCTAGCCTTAGGAACACATACAAGGTAGTTAATCGGTTAAGAACACAAAACATCAATCTTTAATCAGTAGATCCCATCATCGATCTCCACCTTAGAGATTTAAAGGATCTAGGCACTCATAACTCCGAGGGTAACGACAATATATGAGATAAAAGATATGATAAACAATAAACAAAAGCTGTAAATAAAGCAATAGAAGAACAAGAAGAAGAACTAAAGAACTTGCATAATAAAACTTAAGAACAAAATAACATATGAGATTTCTCTCTAAATGGTGGCTACAAAGTTGTGCAAAAAGTGGAAATCCTTTCTAATGAGCATTACATATGTTTATGTAGAGTTTTGGAGGCTTGAAGGGGTCTAGGGCGTCCTTAGAAGTTTCTGGAAGGTATTAACTCGCAATCCTAAGCTTTCATATCTTGCATTTCGCATTAACCAAAATTTCCTTCTCTGCCCAGTGAATCAGCATCGACCGCTCCTGGTCAATGCTCTTGGTCGATGTTAAGGCTCAGGATGAGCATCGACCGCTTCTGGTCGATGCTTGCGTCGATGGTCTCCTTCTTTGGCTTCTGGTCCGAACTCTGGATGAGCATCAACCACTCCTGGTCGATGCTGTTTGTCGATGGACTGCTGATATATCATGGATTTTACCCGTTTTTAGCCATGATATAAGTCGTTTTATCGAGTCTTTCTAGTGCTTTTTCTATCATTTTAGAGTCTTTTCAGGTTTTAGCACGTTTGGGGACGAAGTGGAGATTTTGGAGACATTTGGAGCCTTTTGGAGCAAACCGAAGAAAGTATCCGTTTGAAGCCTCGAGTATCGGACACATCGTCGATACACGCAACAGTATCGATCGGCACCATCCCGGTATCGATCGATACGGCATAACTCCGCAGAAGAGATTTTCAAGGAAGCCTATAAGAAGCCCAATACTTTCCCTTATTTACAAAGAAGCTTCGTGTTTTTAAACCTATTTAAGCAAACTCTTAGTCTTTAGGTCAGGGTTTACTTTTCACTATTATTCTTGAGCCACCATTGAGATTTGAGAACTTTTGTGAGGGAGACGGATCCAAGATCAGTATCATAGAAGATCCCGAACCCTTGTTTTTATTCTTTTGTTTAATTTCATGATCTATTCGGTTATGTCTTGTGTTTCATCAACCAGTATGCAGTAGTCTCATTTTAGTTCAGTTTTCTCATATGGATTTCTTTGATTTTGATGATTGATTTGTTAGGGTTCATAATCTGAATAGTTCTTCACCATGGTTGTTCTCAAAGCTATTTCTAACCCGATCACTTAGAATATAGAACTGGATGTCGATTAGGCACGCAGGCTGCTGAGTAATCGATAAAACTGGGTGAGCAATTGGATTATCTAAAGAGATTTGGTTTAATCGAATTGTGAACATATCAAACTTGAATTGATTGCTGGTTTACTGTGTAGGATTTGCAGAGATTTGGAATTTTAGACTTTAGACTTAGTTAGTTTTAAGCGACAGTTGTTAACTATACTTTCGTGTTTGAGTTCGGCAGTTAGTGAATTGAACCTTAATTGATTAATTGTTATTTATCATTGATTTCTGAGAGTTACCTGAGCTAGCTTCCATCCATATTAATCGACTAATCTTATTTCAATCATTTGTTTCTCCTGATTATTGTTTCTTACACAATCTGCATCTTTCATCTATTGTGTGAATTTTCTTGAGTTCTTGTGTTCGACCCACGATATCTGCAGCGCTGTATCATTTTAGGTATTAATTTGAGCATATCAAATTTGGCGCCAGATTCAGGGACTCTAAAAATTCACCATTAGAATTTTAGGTTATCGATTTTGTCTAAGTTAATCGTCGGTATCGTCGATCTCTTGTATCGATCGACACTGACGTCTGTTTTTAATTTTGGTTACTTATTTTCTCTTTGATTTTTGGTGTATGCATCAGCGTGCTTGCCAGGAGAAAGAAAGACACGCCACTGATCAATCTCTCCAGTAGCAGGCTTGAGCAGCATGGAAATCGGACGAAAAACTACAGTTGAGATGGATCTTCCAGGTTTGGTGCGATGAGGAAGGTGAGCAAATACCTCACCCAAGCTGTTGCTGAGCAGGGCCGCTTAGCGTTACAACCACCGGATCAATTCTATGCCATCGTGCGGATCCGTATTCCAACTTTCAGGAGGAATGACTTTGAGTGAAGCCACTTCTCACTCTTGTTGGACAACACCCCTTCACCGGTCTACTCATGAGCACCCTATGGATCACATCGAGAATTCGAGGACTTGGTCACGGTATGAAGTACAATGGAGTACCACAGGAATACCTCTTTTGTAAGCTCTTTCCATACTCTCTGGTGGAGAGGCAGCTTGCGGCTGAGCTACCTCCCGGATCTCTCCTTCTTGGAGCGAGACAGCGCATTCTGAACAATTTACATGGATGCGAGATCGGAGGACCTCGGGAACAAGATCTCAATTTTCTCAAGGTCCAACGAAGCCTCAAACTGCTTGGGTGAGATTCAGATCTACCAGAGAGCACTGCGGTTTCAGTCAAGTTCACTCGGGACCTTTGAAGGATTGATTGGCGGTATCGAGATGGCTGGATTGCAAGCAATGGGAACTTCAACACTAGGATTCCAACCGATCTTTGTGAAGCTGATTGAGAAACAGGCGTCTTAATAGCACCAGAATGCTGATTTTGAGCGGAAAAGGCTGCAGTGTTGTGACGGTTCGCATTGCTGAGGTTCGAGGCGAAGGCTGGACACGATGCCTGACCTCTTAGTGGGAAAACGAAGAAGGCTGTACATTTCTGAGGAAGTGGAACATTGAAGATGAGGCAGAGGATGTTAACTACATTGGTGGTTACGGTTTTCAGGTCGCGATTTGGTTACAAAGACAACCAAAGCAACAACAATCAGCAAGGTGGTTCTGAAGTGCAGGTAACAATCTGGTTTTGGTGCTCAATTCGCCCAAACCAGCGTGATTTTACTGCCAATACGGAAATTCAGCTTACCAACCACATTCTCAGGAGGTAAGCGGAGATCCTCTTGGAACAAATTCTGCGGGGACAGAAAAAGATGACTGTGGATTTCAATAGAAAGCTGGATAATTTATACTATCGAATGGGAGAATCGGCTCGAAATCCATCGAGAAGATCTTTGGAAAATCAAATATCGGACATCAGCATTTGTCAGGAAAGATGGTTCAACCACAGCATGGACATGTCGCAATCACCTCGAGCCTTAGAGAAGAGGATTTTGAGCTGAATGGTATGTCATGTATCCGATATCTGTATCGACCGATACCCACGGTATCGATCGATACTCACTGCTTTCGTAGATTCGAAGGTTCTGAAGATGGAATAAAAATTCTGAGATTCCCGCTATCGATCGACACCCTACCAGTGTCGATCGACACACTGCCGAAGCGATACCACACTCGATCGATCGACACTCATCGGTATCGGTCGATACCCTTGCAGCTGAATCAATAGCGAGAAAAGGGCAGAGTGGTTGAAGAAAGGGTCTGCCAAGTTGCCTATCCTATTATTCCCAAGCTGACAAGAGAGTGGGAGGCTGCTAGAAGCAAGTTTTGTCAAAAAAATGGTTGCAGGGACCTCAGTTGTGACTCCCCGCTGAGGCAGTTGACAAAGAGGGAAGACCCGGGAAATTTTCGGTTCCATGCTCCATCTCTAGAGTAAACTTCAGGAGTCTCCGTTGACTCAGTGGTCTAGTGTCAGCGTCATGTCGAGGCGATTGCGAGAGAGATTGCTGATATGAGATCTCTAACACGCTTCCACAGTCTGTGCAGTTCTTGGCTCGCTCCACCTTTCTGATTCTTGATTTACTGTAAAATAGGAGATTGTCGATTCCTACTGATTTTCAGGTTGTGGAGATGAGCCAAGGATCAGTGCCCGATTTTGGGAAGACCATTTATGCATTTCTTGCGATCATGGACCGCCTAATAAGAGAATCTCTTTCTGCATTGGCGGAGGCGTCTTCGATGCCATTCCTTACGGAGGAGCACAAACATGTCTCGCGCATCACCATTGCCTCGGCGGACTCGATGATCGATCGATCGATGAGTCTTATGATGAACCAAAAGTCGCAGATGTTTCAAATGAACCCCCCCCCCAAGAAAGTTGTGGAGAAGACCAAGGCACAAAGAGGAAGGCGTGACGAAGATCAACGGTGCTAATTTCACTTTGATTCCTCGAAGTGTGATGGAGATTCGATCGAATATAAGGTGAAGTGCAAGGGCACCTCGAAACCTTTCTGGTTAGAGTTCTCATTCCTACTGGAGATGAAAGAGAAAGAAGAGAGGATATGATGAAGCAAAACTTTGAAGTGGAGATGTCTGGTTGTAGAGCTTATCTCGGTGAGTCCTCCACCTTGTCTGGCTGATATCTTAGTCAAAGTCAATCGTGACATTAAGCAAGCTTAGTGGGAGCGACCCTGGTGAAAGTCTATAAATATGAGTTTTGTTTTTGTGTTTTTTGTGTCTTGCTCAGGTTGGAAGAAAGATGGTCGCTTTTTGCTCCGATCGATCGACACCACCTTGGTATCGATCGACACCAGCACTATAGTAACACCTCTTGTTCTTGACTATTCGTTTTGTCCTTTGATTTCTTTCACCTTCTCTGGGCTTGATAAACAGGGGCAGTGTTGTTTAAGTCTGAGGGAGGTAGTTCTGACATGTGTGTTCATTTTGAAGAAAAAAAAAAAATGATTTTCGTGTCAAAACAACTTAGAGATTCCTGACGTGCTCGGTTTTGATGTGCTGGTTTTGTTTTTGAGTGTCTATTGTTACAGGTCAATATCGGTTCGTAATGAAAAATCCAGAGGTAAACCAGCCAGCCAGAATTCATGGATTGTCTCAACAAGTTTCATCACAAGTTTTAGCCAATGCATTAACTCATAAGGTAAATGTCCAAAGAGCTTGATTCATCATTCATTACCTAGCTAAGGAACTATTGCGTATGAAAGAAATGGTAGATCTCCCGTGATAAGTCTTGGATATGAATCGGGATCAAAATGAAAGATGAAATGATTTCCGGAGTAGAGGGTAGGAAAATACATGACCCCATTATTCTACTTGGATAAGGGATGATCACACAAGTGCTAAAGTGAGGGTAGGAAAATTTTCTATGACCCCATTATTCAGAAGATACTTGATACATTGAGAGGGTAAGAACAGGGAATTCGGTAGCTAACACTATCAATACTCGCGTCTCGAACCTTGATTTGTATATGCAGTAAAAAAAAAAAAAAAAAGTTGAATGAATTGTTCCTTAGCTATGGTATGATGACCTAAGAATCTAGAAAGTTCGTGGACATTGATTTTAGCGATGAAGCTGGCGATGATAAGCTTGGATGAACACTTAGCGGGGTCATGAGTGAAGTACGTGGAAGCTGGGAATTCGATGGAGAAGTACATGGAGGTTAGATGCGATCGAGGCAGTGGCATTGGGAAAAGGGATCATTCAGCGATTTCGGTACCAGATCAGGGATCTCTAAGGTTTTTCAAACCTCTTTCTCTCACTTAGTTTTCTGTTTTGCTGAGGGCAAGCAAATGAAATGGGAGTTGATATATCATGGATTTTACCGTTTTAGCCATGATATAAGTCGTTTATCGAGTCTTTCTAGTGCTTTCTATCATTTAGAGTCTTTTCAGGTTTTAACACGTTTGGGACGAAATTGGAGATTTTGGAGACATTTGGAGCCTTTTGGAGCAAACCGAAGAAAGTACCCGTTTTGAAGCACGAGTATCGATCGACACTACCGTATCGATCGATACGCGTGGCCCTGAGTATCGTCGACACCATCGTGTCGATCGTACGCATATCAACGCAGCGAAGAGATTTTCAGGAAGCTATAAAGCCTCTTTCCTTTATTTACTGAAAGCCACGTGTTTTTAAATCTATTTAAGCAAACTCTTAGTCTTTAGGTCAGGGGACTTTACTTTTCACTATTATTCTTGAGCCACCATTGAGATTTGAGAACTTTTGTGAGAGACGGATCGACTGTGTTCATCATAGAAGATCCCGAACCCTTGTTTTTATTCTTTGTTTAATTTCATGATCTATTCAGTTATGTCTTGTTTCATCAACCATGTCGAGTAGTCTCATTTTAGGTTCAGGTTTTCTCATATGGATTTCTTTGATTTTTGATGATTGATTTGTTAGGGTTCATAATCTGAATAGTTCTTCACCATAGGTTGTTCAAAGCTTTATTTAACGATCACTTAGAATATAGAACCTGATTAATCGATTAGGCGACGGTGCATTGAGTAATACGATAAAACCTAGGGTGAGCTTGATGGATTATCTGCAGAGATTTGGTTTAATCGAATTGTGAACATATCAAACTTGAATTGATTGCTGGTTTCTGTGTAGGATTTGCAAAGAGATTTGGAATTTTACTTTAGACTTAGTTAGTTTTCGCCAGCAGGTTGGTTAACTATACTAGTGTTTGAGTTCGAAGCGGCAGCTTAATGAATTGAACCTTAATTGATTAATTGTTATTTATCATTGATTTCTAGAGTTACCCGAGCACAGCTTCCATCCATGTAATCGACTAATCTTATTTCAATCATTTGTTTCCTCGATTATTGTTTGCTTACAATCTGCATCTTTCATCATTATTATTGTGTTCTTTCTTGTGTTACCCACGATATCTTTGCAACGCTTTAGTATCATTTTAGGAGTATTAATTTGAGCATATCAGCTGCTTTCGAGTGGCGTCTCTCTGGTCGATCTTGGGTCCTACTTTGTGAAGCTCTTGAGATGGTTTTTGATGATATTCTCGACCCGAGCAAGTAACTCCAGAATCTCCATAGCTTCTTAGGACTCAAAAACACTCCACAATCATAGATTTTACTCAAGTACCTATAAACACATAAACACATGCGAATGCACTAAAACTATCCTAAGTGAATGTTATAATGCATAAAACTATACTAAATGAATGCATGAAAATATGTAAATATGAGCTCTATCAAGGAGCCCAACTATGTCTAGGGTTTTTAGCTATGTTTTCAAAACCTCGCAACAACAACAACAAAGAATCGGAATTAAGAACTAATAGTTAAGCCAAAAATATTGCTCAATTCGGACCAAATTAGAATCAAGCGAAAGTTAAATCAATCACCCAAATTCTAACAAGCTATAACGGTTATGAGATTCAAAATTAGGTTCAAAATATCAGGATAAGCACCATACACAGCCAGCTCAAAGGAGAATCAAAGACCAAGTCAAAAGCAAAAGTTAAAAGGAGTTGTACCATAAAAGGTTTCCTAAATCTATCAAAAAGGCCCTCTTCTTCCCTAAGCTCTCTCTAATAGCGGATTCAAAGAACTACCACAAGCTCAACCTAAATTTTCTTTTATAAACAGACCTAAACAACTCACAAAGCAAAACAACACAAAATCTAACACCCTAGTTCACTCAAAACTCAAAATCGAACCAAAAGATGAAAACTTTTTTCAAGTTTCATACCTGGGTCCGAACATACAAGCAAGATGATAAGGGTTGAGTCAAAAAGACACAACCTTGAGGAACTTAGGCTCTGTTACCAGATGGTACACTCCTAGTTCTTCAAGGGAGACAAGCTTAACGAAACATAAGGCCCGCGGACGGGATGAGAGTGTGACGGGTGTGGTTCTTGGCGGCGATGGTATTAGCGGACTGAAAGTGAATGGGATGGTGGATCGAAGTGAAGATGGAGGCACCACAAGAGTTATGGATTGCTCTTGATACATCCACACTCAAGTTCTGAGGACAAACCTCCAAGAACAAGAACTATTCTAGCCTAGAAGCACACTAGGGTTTGAGAGAAAAGAGCTACAAGTTTTTGGTGAAATGATGCTTTCTTATTAATGAAGAGAGTTTGCCGTTTTATAGGCTATACATGTGAATACTTAGGGTTAAATGGGGCCTAAGCCATTAGGAAACAAGCATGATACTTAGGCCCATGAACAAGTAAGCCCAACAACAAATATCAAGCCTTAAAAGCATCACACACACATGTCTCAAAATAATTTCAATTCAGACAGAACCGAAAAAGATTGGATTTCCTGATTGGTGGCTGCAAAATAGCCCGATTTAGTTGAGTAGCTCCCAGATTTCGTTCTTAACCAATGATTTTTATCCCTTACACCTGAAACACAGATTCTCAACGACAAAATATCATCCAGCAGGTGTGGGAACAAACATATTACTTTATATATGTCCCAGCAATTACTTTCTCTTTTCCATAGATTTCTCATTGTTAGCTCAGCATCCTTTTCTGCTGGCGGACCTATTGGTTTGAAACCCTCTATGGAAGAGATCTAGGGGTCACGCCAAATCTTTGTTTCTTGACCATTGCCGAGTGATTTAATGATATTTGGTTTTATCAGATCCCGACCTATCAATACACTTCGCCAGCCATGAGAGGGATTGGATGGGAGTTTACACTCCAAGAAGTCGATAAAGGATTAATAAGTGTTCATAAAGATATTTTTTGGACCAACCTATGGTTAAATAGAGAAAAAGGGAAAATTTTGAATTGGGCTTCGATGGTCAGGCTATCGAGATGGAAAAGTCAAGTGGATCGGGATGTTGGGCTGAAAATTCATATTTCCTTGGGCTAAACCAAAATATTAAAGACGGGGTAGTATAGTTGAACTCGAGACGAGAAATAGTATTGATTAATGCAAGAGAAAAATAAATAAGTTGAATAGAAAACTAAGTTGAATCGAGAGAAAAAAAAGAAGGCACAAAAAGAGAAACCACATAAAATAAATTTAACAATTAAGGAAAAATCGGTCAAATGAGATAAAAATCTTGCTAGGATAAGAAAATGAAATCTAATTAAAAGACGTATATTGGCAAAGGAAAAATTGAATATGAGGCAAGGAAAGATAAGAAAAAGAAAACAATTAGATAGGAAAACTCGGCCTTCGGATATAAAGAAGGATTATTTTATTTTGTTTAGGAGACCATCCACAACCAAGAGAGGGAGGGAAGGAGGGAAGGAGGGAAGGAGGGAAGGAGGGAGAGAGAGAGAAAAAGAAAGAGATAGCCGATCGAGGAAGAGAGATACCGTGTGCACCGTGTTTCACATCCGACCTAGGTGTGAGATCAGGTGAGATTGAACTCGTAAAATCAATATTTATATGATCTTCTACCTTTTATACTGTTTAAGAGTTAATACAAATGAACGTGGTGATTGAGAATCAAATTAAATGATGGCAAGAACATAGACAGACATGAATGTGGTGAATTGGAATCAACAGTCTTGTAGACCAAGAGAGATCTGAAGATGATTATCATTTGATAAATCATCTTGTGAATACCCCCAAATAGGGGGTTACTTTTACCCTGGTAAGAGTTATACGTTCTCATATAAAGCTTTCATCAAAAAGCCTCGAATCGATCTTTTTTTATGCTTCTCCAACTCGCAATCCTCCTTATTGGTGGTTTGATGACCACCTAAAACATGAGAACTTGAGAACCCTCTCTTGCAGAAGTTACCGATGTAAACCTTTTTATCCTTCGGCGGATATCTTTTTATCGTAACTCTTTTATGTTCGAAAAAACATTTAATTTGAAATTAGGCCTCCTAACAAAGATAAAATTTGGTGTTACGAGATTCGCCTAGTTTTGGATAAGATGTTGTCCGAACGTAAAGATAGGATGGTAAGATATCTGTCAACGAATAATAAGGTTTACATTTGTCACATCTACAAAAAATAGGTCCCAACCCCATGCCCTAGGCGGTCACCAAACCACCAACAAGGAGGTCTACGAGTTAGAGAGGCCTTATAACTCTAACTCGCTATTTGGTGAGTATGCATAAGATGCTTTATCAAATGATAATCATCTTGGGATCTTTCTTGAGCTAACTCCATTGGAGGCAGTATCAACGATAATAACAACAACATTTACTCATCGCTTAATGGTGGATCCACTTGAGGAATCACATATATGAACTAGTTAATCAAGTGATCCCATACCAATCATTCACTGAAAATATTAGCTATATATATCCGTCAAAGATCTCTTATCTTCTTTCAACTATAACCAACATATTTACACTACAAGAAAACAGCGCCATTACCGACGGCGTTTCCGATGGCCGTTGTTCCGTCGGACGTTTCCGATGGATTTCCTATAACAAAGCTTCCACATTTAGGTTGACGGAAAGCCGTCGGACATTTCCGAAGGATAATAAAAAATCGATGATTTTCCAACGGTTTTTTTCCGTTGGTAAAGCGGACAAAATTACGATGGCTAACCGACGGAAGAGCGACAGATTTCCGATACAGTTTACTACGGATTTCCCACGGATACGAATTCCGTAGGTAACCATAGGAAATTGATATTTTTTTCTAAGTAAACAAACATATAGTATTTTATATAAAATAAAAATAAAAATTAAATATAAAATTGTAACTTAAAATTCTAAAAATATATTAGGGAAAAAATATTACATATAACAACTAAATATATATTTAAAACCAAATGAAAATAAAAATATTACAAGAGTGAAATTAATAAAATACATTTGAACTAATTATCATCCGATGTACTATCTGAATACTCTGATGGTGATGAATCGGATTGTGAATCAAATTCTCCATGTTCCTCCTCGGAATAATCAAAAATCTCCTTATCACCTTCGTCGGTAAAATCGACAACAAGATCAACTTGTTGCGGTTCTGCGATCAGACCTAGAAAACCTATAGTGACGCATTGTTGCATAGCTTCGTTATCTGCAATACCATCCACCCTATCGCTTGGTGTAATCAATGAAACAATGATCCAAGGATCATGAATGTAACAAACTTGGTTTGCTTGTGATGCAAGGATGAAAGGATCGTACTTTTGCAGCCGTTTTTCGGAATGTATGGATATAACCCCAAATTCATCTTGGCGAACACCAGCTCCTAGGAACGGATCATACGAATCGCAATAAAAAAATAACGCATCACAAGTCGAGAAAACCAAGGTAATGGACTTCGAGAATTTCCCTTAGAATACCATAGTAGACAATGTCACCCGATTCTAAAGAAATACCATAATCACTTGTTGGCCGGATCTTTCCTTCGCGTAAAATCTTAAAAGCATATCCACGTGTACAATACATAGGATAGGCGTGGAGAACAGCCAATGGACTGTTAATCAACTCTTCTAACCAAGTTGGAAAAGACTGACCTCTACTTGCACCTGTCCTTACCTGCAATAAGTATAAAAGAAAAAAGTATATTCATACATTAAAAAATGATATTTGTAGTAATATTAAAAAGAACGCAAGTGAATCAAATAAACTTACATAAAATGTGAGCCATTGAGCGAACTCACTCTCTTTGAGCGCATTAAGTGCTTCCTCCGTGTAAGTTGAGTAATGAAAGCGTATGTGAGCCATATAAATCCTATAAATAAAAATATGAATACATTTTTCAAATTATGAATATTATTAGAAATATTTAGATATTTAAAAAATGAAATACCTTTCATACTCAAGAAGATCATCGCAATTTGTGAGAATATACATATGCAAATGATTTTATTCCTCCTTAGTTAATCTCCATTTTTTGCTTTTTCCAATTAGTCGTCCAACCTATGTAAATAGATTTAAGTTGTAATTAAAAATATTATTGAATGTTTAATTTTTATAATAAAAATTGAAATGCGCCTTACCTGTCGAAAGAGAGTAGGAATATAGATTGGATAACTTGCTTTTTCACCTCCGTCATCGTGCCGAGCGGGTCTACGACTCTTTGTTTGCACTTGTTTTGGAAAATAATATTCAGAGAAATGTGCCGCTTCTTCATTAATGCATTGAGGGACAATAGACCCCTCTATTTACTCAAATTTTTAACCTTTTTCTTCAGATGATACATATACCTCTCGAACGGGTACATCCACCGATATTGAACAGGGCCACTTAATGCTGCTTCGCAAGGAAGATGAATTGGAAGATGCTCCATAACATCAAAAAATGAAGGGGGAAAATCTTCTCCAAATTACATAGGATAATTGGTATATGCGTCTCCAAATTACGAATACCGTCAACCGTCAAAGATCTAGTACATAAATCCCGGAAAAAAACAGCTATACCTGAGAAAAAACATAAACCAATTAAAATAGTACTTGATGTAGTCTTTACCTGTGATATTTATGCAGACAAAATTAGACTTGTGAACGTTTTGTGGAAGAAGATATGCAAATGCAAACGGAAGAAGGCGCTGCATTATGACATGACAATCATGACTTTTTAAACCATAAAACTTATCTTCACCATAATCAATGCAGTTTCGTAGGTTCGATACGTATCCATCCGGGAATCTAATATTGTTGGCAATCCATTCGAAAAACTCATGTTTTGCAGCCGAAGGTAAACATAATTGGGGTATAGGACCTTTGTTGTTATTCCCCACAACATGAAGAGATTTTCGAGAACATATATCTGGCAAATCCAATCTAGACTTCAAATTATCTTTCGTTTTTCCTTGGACATTGAGAACAGTGTTAATCAAGTTTTCAAAAAAATTCTTCTCAATGTGCATGACATCTAGATTATGCCTCAATAGATGGTCCTTCGAGTATGGTAGATCCCAAAAAATACTCTTCTTATGCCAGTTATGGTATACATGTAACGCCCGTGTTCCAGAATTTTTGAGTTTCGATTTGTATCACGGAAAATACAAGAGTTGTATTTGAATTTGTTGCGGGAACAAATTCATGTCGCGTGATTTTTAATACGGTTTTAAGTAAAAATCTTGACGGTTGATTAATGAGATTTTTGATACGGTTTAAATCAAAAATCTTGTTGGTAAAAATAGGAGATTTGATTAAAATTCTAAGTTAGAGTTTTGAATTTAATTAAATGGGAGTTTTAGAAGAGTGATTAAATTTTTAAATGGAGTTTAAAATTTTAATCTTTGACATGATTTTGGAGAAGGAAAAATGTTATTTCCTTGTTGAATTTTTAGTGAAGTGGTAAATTTCAAATTTGGACTTTTTGAAATTTAACTAATTGAAGTTGATTTGATATTTGATTAAATTTCAAATTGGAGTTTTGAAATGAATTAAATATGTGTTTAAAGGATTAATTAGAGATTTTATAATTTTTTTAAAAAAGGGGATTTAAAAATTATAATCAAATTGTACGATTCCATGAGTCAAAAGGAGGTGATTTTTTGTTGAATTGTTTTTAAGTGTGGATTAGTGGAATAATTCTCACACTTTGGTAAAAGCTTTGGTTGAGAATTAATGGGGTTATTTTAATCCTAAGTGCTAATTCTTTAAGTGAGGTGATGTTTCTTTCTTCTAATTAATTCCCTAAGTACTAAAGAAAGAAATCATTTTCCATTTGTGCACTCCTCTTGTGCGACTCCTAAAGAGAGAGAAGGAGAATTCTTTTTGCTCTTTAAATTTTGCTAAATGTGAAAGAAAAATCTCTCTTGTTTCTCTTTGTTCTTCCTTTGTTCTTGAAATTGTTCTTGAGCTTCAAAAACTTCCTAGTTTATCTCTTTCAATCCTAAGGGAGTGCATGACCATGAGCTTATCTATGTGTTTATGAATATTGACAATTTTATTCATGTGTGTAGACCAATAATGTTATGAAGAACCCAGTTGTTCTAGAGTGTGCATATCATGATATGGTTGTTTTGGTGGTATTTGGTAACATGTTAATTTGTTAAATTTTTATAAACATATGTGTGTATAGCTTGTTGATGGGAGGATTGTCTCACTAAGTATTATCAATACTTATGCATCTCTTTCGATGTAGGTAAAGAGAAGTGTTGATCGTGGAATCATAGCTATGAAGAGGAGGATGATTCTAATCTCGGTTTGTTTGTAGTAATTTATAGAATTTATGCTCCATAAATTCGGATGTTATAATAATTTAAAATAATTACTATGTTGATGTTTTAATATGTTCTTGGTCGATTTTTATTTGTGGATTATGTTGTTACCCAAGAATATTTTGGTTGAATAATGGCATAAAAACCTTAAGAGCATGTTGAATAAATTTTTTAATAAAATAAAAGTCTAATGATTTCTTGGTGTTAGATTCATGAGTTTTGAATAAGGAAAATAAGTACGATATTATGTATGCCAAACAATTGATGGATATATGTTCAAGATAAATGGGTATTTGAGAACTAATTGTTTGATTGTATGAATCATGGTTATGTCGATGGGGCATTTAGTTCTTTATTATTAAGTGATGATTCTTGATTTTTATTTGGTGTCTATAATTCATTATAGTGAGCTTGATAAAAAAAAAAATTATTATGGGGTGGAGTCTTACTGTCGATGGGTACACAAGGGATGAACCTGATTTTTTTTTTTTTATTGAGATTTAAATTGGAGTTTATTTTGGTAATTTAATTAGTGTAGTAGATGAAATGGGAATAATTTTTGTCGAACTAAGTTGAAAAATTGTTTAAGGGAGGAATTTAACAAATCGGTTGAATATGAGTAGATGAATATTCATGTGTTAAATTCATGTATGAAGAAATCGTTTTTTTTAGTAAGTTAAAAAGAGTAAGAATTTATATAAATAATTTTAGTAATAATTTAGAGTATAATTTCAAGTGTTAAAAACTATGGTGTGTTGTTTGTGAAACTAATCATTCGAGTTTGAGTTGAGATCTTGATGTATTCATGATTAGTTTGATGTTTAAAAGTTGGTTTGAAATGCAAAAAAAAAAAAAAAAATTTGGGTTCGGTTGTTTCAATACACCAACTCCATCTATCGGACTACGTCCGTTTCCGCCACAACGAACCGTTTCCTCCGCCCCAAAATCTCGTAATTGTGTTAAAATGCTATAACCATCTAACTCAGGAGGTGGACCATCAAAAACCTTTTTGTTTTTGGTAAACAATGTGGTGCTTAGGCGATAGGGATGATCGTCTCGCAAAAAACGTCTATGACAATCAAACCAAGATGTTTTACGCCCATTTCTCAATTGGAACGCATCTGTATTGTCTTGACAATATGGACACGATAATCTCCCATGTGTCGTCCATCCAGATAATATACCATATGCTGGAAAATCACTTATGGTCCACATAATCACTGCCCGCATCAAAAAATTTGCCTGCAATAAAACGTCGAATGCCTGAACTCCATGTTCCCATAACATCTGCAACTCATAAATCAATGGCTGTAAGAAAACATCAAGTGATCTCTTTGGATGTTTAGGTCTAGGAACGAGAATTGAGAGGAAAAGAAACTCTCTCTTCATGCATAAAGATGGTGGCAAATTGTATGGTGTTATGATTACTGGCCACAATGAATATTGTCTTCCATGCTTTCCGAAAGGATTAAAACCATCGGTGCATAAACCAAGGTACACATTTCTGCTCTCAGCTGCAAAATCAGGATAAACACTCTGAAAGTGTCGCCATGCTTCAGCGTCGAATGGATGTGATATATCTCCATTCCGTGGATGATCCGAATGCTATCTCATAGAATGTGATGTCCGCTCTGATTGATATAATCTTTTCAACCTCTCCGCTAGTGGCAAATACCACATCCGTTTGTATGGAACACTGACTCTTCCACCTGTATCTTGATACCGACGATTGCGACAAAACCGACAAACTAACAGATCTGAATCCTCTCTCCAGTAGATCATACAATTGTTGCTGCACACATCTATCACCTGATACGGTAAGCCAAGCCCAGCCACCAACTTCTGAATCTCATAGTATGTTGATGGATAATTACAATCCGCAGGCAAATGTCTTTTCATATAATCAGCAAATGCATCAAAACAAGTCTCCGACAAATTGTAATCCGTCTTGATTGTCATCAAATCTGTTGTAGTCGATAACGGTGATATTCCCTCTGGACAACCTCTATACAACGGCTGCTTTGCCGCATCTAACATATCGAAGAATCTTTGTGCTTCTAAATTAGGCTCCTCTACTGATCTTTCTCATCTAGAATCAACAAAGTCCGGAGCATTTACATGATATGCATCATGTACCATCTGAACATAACTGACATTACCCCCTATTTCCGGTGTAGATTCTCCTATTATATCCGACATAAAAGTTACACTTGTACTAGCAAAATCTACCATATAATCATTTTCTCCATGCGAATACCAAATCGTGTAACCCGGCATAAATCCTCTACGATATAAATGCGAACTAACTTCTAAAATATTGAGAAATCTATGATTCTTACATTTAAGACAAGGATAATAGATTTTACCCGTTTGCAAAGCAATTTCCTGATTTGTTGCAAAATTCATGAACTGTCGTACACCTTCGACAAACTCTTCTATAAGTTGCTCTGTCTCGGGATCACGCATTGGTCTGTCCATCCAGGATCGAAAATAATTATATTGACTTGATGATAACATATTTGTAATAGACGATGTAAAGATAATATGAAAATAATATAGGTAGAGAAATTTTATGAGAGAGTGAAATGTTCATGTGAGGCAATGTGGTTGATATAAACGACTGAACCGACGGAAAACTGACGGCAACGGCTACTGACCGTTCACCGGCTCCTGACTGCGAAGTTAATTGTTAAATGGCTAATTTTTAAACGGTCTTATTTTAAATATACCAACGGAAAATCTACGGTGATGTTTATTTATATATATATATATATATATATAGATAAGAAATCAAATTTAAAAATACATATAAATTCATAAATCTAAAATAGTTTAGAATGCATATGAAAACATATTTATTAAATCTTAATTATTAAAAATCTTATTTATTTAAAATCATATTTATTTAGGGAATTAGGATTAAGATTTTGTAAGTACAATTAGATATAAATTTAAAAGTAGACACCGTCGGTTTGCCATCGGTATTACCGATGGAAAACCGACGGTTTTGTTCTTTCCGTCGGTTTTACCGATGGAAAACCGACAGTGATGTTTATATATATATATATAAGAAATCAAATTTAAAAATACATATAAAATCATAAATTTAAAATACTTTAGAATGCATATGAAAACATATTTTTAAATCTTAATTGTTAAAAATCTTATTTATTTAAAATCATATTTATTTAGGGAATTAGGATTAAGATTTTGTAAGTACAATTAGATATAAATTTAAAAGTAGACACTGATGTTTATTTATATATATATATATATATACATATAATATCATATTTAATTAAGAAATTAGAATTAAGATTTTAAAAGTATGATTTTATATGTTTTTCTACCAAACGTCCCATTTCAAATTTTCAATGTCTCGATAATTAAACCCAGTGACAGAAAAAGAAGCCAATAATAAAACGTCTTGCAGTACATGAAAGTATTCAGTACTGTTCCCGCGTAAATCATAACTATGTAGCAAATCAAGTCATCCCTTTTTTCCCTAAATCCCAATTCCTAACATTTCTGTTTGCAAACACAAAAACGCTACTATGGAAGACGGTGATCACTCCTCCGGTTCAAGTTCCTTTTCATTACTGTTGACCCCTTAATTTCTAAAGTTCCTTCTTCGTTTACAGTTTATGAATCTTTCTGTGTTATCTACTAGTTTTAGTTTCTACTACCTTTGTGTTCAAATTTCCTCTGAAATTTTTGAATGCATAATGAGATCTTAATATCTTACATCATCTTATTTCTTTAAAATCAGATTTAATGAAAATTGTAATAATTTTATAGAAACATAACAATTTTTCATAAGATTATATATATATGTAAAAGTAATATCCGTGGGTATTCTATCGTTTATTTAAAATCATATTTATTTACAATCATATTTATTTAAAATCGTTTGATTAAATGTTTACAATTCTAGTAATTTAGATATTCCAAATCATATTTATTTAAGATATTAGTATTAAGATTTTATGAAAAATCTAAATAAAAATCTAAAATCTAAAATCAAATAAATATTAAATCATTTTTATAAAATCTAAAATCAAATATAATAGCCAATTAAAATGCATGCAAAAAATTCGATAACCGTCGGTTTTCCATCGGTCAAAACCGATGGAAAACCAATGGAAAGTAGAATTTCTGAGGGTAAACCGACGCGAATTTATTGTGGCGCCAGAACACGTGTCGGCGGGAAAATGAAATCCGTTACCCACGGAAAACATTAAACCCGATCGAGAACCTTCTCTTCTTCCCCATTTCTTAGCTCTTCCGATTTCTCCTCTGATTTCTCCTCTATCCGGCTATTCCGTTACCCTCCGGCGAGCCTCTCTTCCTCCCTCCGCGCATTTTTCCCGACTCGCGGCTTCCTCTTCCTCGTCTCTTTGCCGCAGCTTCTCCTCCGGCGCTCCACTTACGGCGAGTCTCTCTTCCTCCGCCGCTTCTCCACCGGCGAGCCTCTCTTCCTCTGGCGATTCTCTACCCATTAGTTACAATGTAATTATTTTTTATTTTAGATTTTGAGATTTAGGATTTTGTGATTTAGGAAATGGATTTCGATTTTGATTTACGATTTAGGAATTTTGATTTTGTGCTTTAGGCTTTAGGAGTTAGAATTTAGTTATTTAGGATTGAAGATTTAGGATTTTGGAATTTTTTTTTTAAATTGTATGATTTTATTTTGTGATTTTGGAATTAGATTATATGATTTTGCAAATTGTATTTTGGAATTAGATTAAGGATTTTTAGATTTGTTATTTAATTTGAATGATTTCTATTTTTTTGATTGAGGAATAACATTTGGATTTACTAATTTTGTGATTTGTGTTTTATGATTTAGAATTTAGAATTACTAATTATTGATTTAGGTTTTATGATATAGATTTTTTGATTTAAGTTACAAATTATTATTATGAATTTAGGATTTAGATTTAGTTTTTTTTAATTTAGGTTTAATTATATAGAATTTGTGATTTACGTTTTATGATTTAGAATTTGTGATTATGTTTGAAATTAGTATTATAAATTTATTAATTTGTGATTAATTATTACTGATTAATGTTTTATAATTTTGATTTTTTATTTAGGTTATCAATTAGTATTATGAATTTAGGATTTCAATTTACTAATAATTTATGAATAATATTTTTGATGTAGGATTCCAATTATGATATTTCTTACTAATCATTTACTCGTTTTAGGAGTTATGAGGATTTCCTCCGTGCTTCTCAGGGAGTTCCGAGTGCTCCTTCGAACCAGAGGAGTAGTTCCGCCACTCCTTCAAATGTTCCACCTTCTCAGAGTTCCGAAACCCGCACCAGAATCACCATTGAGGAGGTTCTCGCTCAACGAGGCTGAGAACGTTTACCGATGCTTCACCCACAGCGTCTGAATGGAGCCACTTGGTATACAATTTTAGTATTTTATAATGTCTTTAACACTTATTATTTATTTGTTTTTATTATTTTAATTGTAGGTTTCGTCATAAAAACGGGATCACCAAGTCGATTATGAATATGCTCCATCACCGACTCCCTGACATGTATCCCTCATACAGAGATATGCCAAGAGAGCGGCGAGAGAGCTGGTTTCGTACTTTCGCGGTATGAAATTTTATTACTTTATTATGATTTGTTATTAACATTTAATCTTGATGTAACTAATTCTTTATTTATTTTTATTTTTTTAGCAAGATTTCAATTGGGACTATAGAATTAACCTCGAGGTTCGTAGGTCGTTCGATAAGCAAGCTAGTTCGCAATTCAGCGAACATGTCTACAGTCGGAAGCAGAAGTGGAAGAAGGGTAAACMGAAGCCCAGGGATCTCGACCCAGATGTTTGGGAGGCGTACATATCGAGTCAGAAGAGGCCAAGCGATCTCCGCAAAAGCAGGCGAACCGCTGAGGAGTGACGGATGGACTTGGAGTTGCAACACATAATGCGGGTGCAATGACGTTCGAGAGTCATGCTGACGAGCAGGTATGAATATAATCTTTTACTAATTATTAATTTCTTTTATTTTTTTATTTAGTAACACTTTATTTGTTTAATCAGACTGCCAAGGCCGGTGGTGTGTGACCAGATTTGTATGAAATCTTGGTCGACACACACACCACTAAAAAAACCGGGCATGTACAAGACAAGTTGGCGTGTAAAATCATGAACAACGTCGAGCAAAAGAAGCAGGAGAAGCTTACTTAGCTATCTGAAGAAGGAGAATCTGCTTCGGGTTCTAATTCGTTGCCGCGGGAAGTCATGAACCAACTAGTCCTCGAGATAAATAAATTTCCATAAGTTGTACTATTTTTATTAATTTTCAGTATTTTAATATTTGTTTCTAATTTATTAGGAAACTCCTAGAAGCCGAGGACGTGTTTTTGGATTAGGTCGCCTTCCAGAAGCTGACACTGCAACGACGTCGTTTACACAACAAGCGGATCCTGTGGTCACACAAGAGCTTCAGAGGCTGAGGACTGAATTGGAGGAAAAGAATGCAAGAATTGCCAAGTTGACTACCTCTCAGGATTACTTCTCGACGTTTTTGAGCCAGTATTTTTCGGATTTCTGTCCTCCAGAGATGGATTAGTACATTTATGTTTTTATAGACCAATTCGTGTCTACAGACCAATTTTCGTGGCTATACGTCCAAATAGCCATGGAAAACCACGAAATATTTCCGTGGCTATAGTTTCGTGGCAAAAAAAATCATGGCTTTCATGGTTTATTTCACTGTTCCTAGCCACGAACGATTCATGGCTAAAATAGCCACAAAGTAGCCACGAAATATTCAGAGGATTTCTGAATTATGCCACGAATTATTTCGTCGTTAATGCATGGCTATTTTTTAAAAAATAAATAAAAAATAAAGAAAACAAATTATTATTTTTTTATTTTATTAATTACAAAAATCAATAATTAAATGAAATATATAAATTAGAAAAACAAAAAAAATTAATTAAAAAACAAAAAAAATATGTTTTCTACGATCTCTTCTTCGGCGACGGCTCCGACGTCTCCGACGGCGAGCTCCGGAGATCTTCATCTTGCATCTGCCTCCGCTTCAGCTTCAAGCATCTTCGTGGTCTGTTCTCGGTGAGGGTGGTGGTGACTTCTCGGGTCTTGGCGAGGGTGGTGGTGATTTCTCGGCGAGGGTGGTGGTGACTCTCACGAACTCCCGCGACAACTCCTCTTCTATCGGCTCTGGTGACTACTCGGATCTGATGGGAACGCCGAATTCAGCTCCGAGATCCGCCTCAGACTTCTTCTCGGATCCTTACATCGAGATCCGCCTCAAACATGATGTGGGCTGCGGCGAGTGGGCTTGCATCTAATCTTGTCGACCACAAATGATCTTCCTTGATCTTCCTTTTCCCGCTTTAAAATCTTGAAGCTTCCTCGTGATCTTCATCGCCGGATTTTGCTTCAGGGTGAGCAGTAGACGGAGGAGTGAAAGTCGTGTTAGTCACTGGTGGTGACTTTGGTGGTGGAGAGAGCAATAGGACAGAGAAGCTTTCAATGAAGGAGAAAGAGAAGAGAAGCTTTCTGCAAAAAAACAATGGATTTGATTGGATGATAGAAGCTCATGAGGATTGATGATGTGGAGCTTTGGTGTTTGTTAGATTGATGGCAAAAAACAATTGCAGCGATATTATTTTCTTTTGGTATTTTAATAGAGTTAATTGTGTGCAATGCCACATTTTTTAAACTATTCACCCTTGTATGCCACAATTTTTAAAACTTGTCAAAAATGTCAAATGAGTGTATCTTGGCATAAGGAGGAAAGACAAAAATGCTCCCTAAAACAATTATTTGACATCTCTTTCTTCTATTTTCTCATTTTTCTCTTTTCTCTTTCTTCTTTTTCCTCTCTCTCTTCTCTTTCGATTAATTGAAGAAAGAGAAAAAGTCATTTTCATCTCTTTCTTCTTCTCTCATTCTTCTCTTCCTTCTCTTTCCTCTTTTTTTTTGGGATTAATAGAAGAAACTCTTCGATTTTTGTTGTTTGGAAAAAAAAAAAAAACTCTCCCAAATTTTCTTCTCTGATTCTTCAGATTTGAGAATAAGATCTTCAGCTCCGATGTTCTGGGTGGAAGGAAGAGATTAATGAATCATAAGAGATCATTAAACATGTCCATTAAGTTTGTCTATTAAGCTTGTCCATTGATCATGTCCACTAATATTGCCCTTGTCTATTAAACATGTCCACTGATCTTGTCAACAGCGACGGATAAACGTAGATTGGGGCACCAGTTAAGGGATGATCTCGTCAATTAATTGTGTTTACTAAATAAAAATATTTATGTCAACGTGGAAGAGTTGAGTATGTCCACGGGATTATAATAATTACATCGAGAGGCAATAAAATAACTTGTCCACTGGTGTAGTAATATTGTCCATCATGTCCATTAGCCTTGTCCATTGATCATGTCCACTGATATTGCTCTAGTTCATTAATCTTGTCAATTTATCTTGTCTACAGCGACGGATAAACATGCACACAATTGATCTTCGCCGAACCAAAAACGTCAAAATAATGGGGAAGGAGACAAATCCATTTTCTTGAACATGGGAAGTGAACTATATCGAATATGGAAGAATCATTCCTCCTGAAACAAAATTCGAACAAAAAAAAAAGAGAAAGAGGAAAGTGAAGGAAGAGAAGAATAAAGAGATGAAAATGACTTTTTCTCTTTTTTTCAGTTAAGCGAAAGAAAATAGGAAGAAGAAAGAGAAGAAAAAGAAAATAGAAGGAAGAGATGTCAAATAATTGTTTTAAGGGGTATTTTTGTCTTTCATTGCAATGCCAAAAAACTTACTTTTGGTATTTTTGACAAGTTTTCAATTTTTTTGGCATTTTTCAAAGTACAGTAACCGAAATATGGCATTCCTCATAATAGTCTCATTTTAGTATGTGTTCAAATTTTAGTTAGCATTTAGTATTTGACTAAAATTTTCTTTTTCTATTATAAAATTTTAAAACTTAAACATGTCCATTAGTGAATTATTTGGTGGCTAAAATATTGGTTTTATACTTTAAAATTTAGAATGATAAATCAACCTATTTAGTTTTAGAGTTCATAAAATGTGATATTTTATTTTTTTGTCAACAATTTTGCTCTCTTTTTGGTAATATTAGTTATATTATTGATAATTTTAAAATTTAAGATTAGATTTGAATTTTTAAATATTTTGATAATTCTTAATTTTTAAAGCTATAATAACTTAATATTTGGTTTAGAGTTTTAAATATATATATATATATATATATAATGATATAGACTTAAACATGATGGATTTGAAAGAGTTTATAAAATGATTTACATTTAAATGATAGATTTAGGAATAAAAATGGTAGATTTAGGTATCGAAAATGATAATATTTGAATTTTTAAAACTATTTTGAAGATTTTATTTTTTATGATTAAAATTAATGTTTAATGTTTAGAGTTTATGATTTTTTATGATTAAGAGTTTTAATTTTAAGGATTAGAGTGTATGATGTAGAGTTTGTAGTTTAGGGTATAAGATTTTATTGGAGTTTATGTTTAAGGTTCGAAAAAGTTTAGATTTTTAAAAGTTAAGGTTTTATAAGTGTTAGATGTTAGTTTTTAGAGTTTGTGTAAATGGTTTAGGGTTTTAGAGTTAGTGTTTAGTGTTTAGTGTTTAGGGTGTAGAGTTTAGGGCATAGATTTAAAATTACTCACGTTTTAGCCACGAAATATTTAGTGGTTATAGTTCAAATACCCACGAAAATAGCCACTTTTATTTTTCGTAACTAGAATAGCCACATTTTAGCCATGTTTTATTTTTGTGGCTTTCTGAACAGCTTCAAGGATAGCCAATCCTTCAGCTTGGAGAGGAGAGGCTACATGTTTCACCACATGGGAAAACTCACGGAATGAGGAGGAAGATTTGTCAGAAACACACATTCCTATTCCTGCAATTTTTAGGTCAGAATTCCATGCTGCATCAGTAAAAATGGTGGTATCCTGAAATTATGGTTTCTACGCTCAAAGATGCAGGGGCCCTGGCAAAGGTTTAGCCTCTTGCGCTTCTTGCCATTCTCGAGTTTCCACCAACGCTTTTGATAAAAGATCCGCTGGCGATACAGAAATGTCTTTGAAAACTGTTTCGCTCTTTCCATGAATTCCATAGAATCCACAAGACTACTGATCCTTTTGCAATGCCATAAGGTGGGAGACAAATCAGCTTTTGGTACATAGAGAGAATACCTTCAAGAGAGTGAGGTCCGGAACGGCGGAACCTGTAAGTGGCTGCTGTTGGGTTTTCCAACCCATTAATTCCCAGACTTTTACAGCAAAACGACATGCAAAAAGAATGTGGTAAATGGTTTCGACCTGATTGCATCTGAGACATAAGGGATTTAGAGATAAACCTCTTTTGCTGCAATTTGCACCTGTGGGGAGTGCCTCATTCAGGGCTTTCCAAATAAAAGTTTTGATCTTAGGAGCACTGTGAGCATTCCAAACCTGTTTGTGCCAATTAAAACTCGCTGAAACAGGGGACCAAACAGGGATTTTGTTATCTGCTTCTGAAGAGCTATAGTAACCTTACTTGGTTGTATAAAGACCAGTCTTTGTTTGTGTCCAATGCAAGACATCCACATTCTCTACTTTGCTGAGGCTAATGAGAAGAATCTCAGAGAGTAGATGTGGGAAGATTCCTGCAATTTTTACCTTATTCCAAACAAGCTGATTAGGTTCAAAGAGATCTGCAACTTTTAGGAATTGAGATTCTTGAGTTGGAGGTCCGTGTGGTCTCTTCCCTTCTAAAGATGGAATCCAGGGATCACGCCATATGTTGATATCACGTCCCGTGCCTACTGTTTTTATGATATTTTTCAGGATCAGATCTCTCCCTAGGAGGATTCCTCTCCATCCGTGAGAAGAAGTGGCTGGTGGTTTGCATTCTAAGAAGTTTGTTTGACGTCAATACTTATTTAGCAGCAGCTTGCCTAGAAGCGTGTTAGGGTGCCCGAGAAGCCTCCAGCTGAGTTTTGCAAGGAGTGCATCATTGAACTTTTGGATTTCTTTGTAGCCAAGACCTCCTTTCGCCTTAGGTGTAGCCATCTTATCCCAAGAAATCCAAGCCATTTTCCTTTTTTCGGGTTTTGAATCCCACCAAAATCTTGTGAGGAGAGATTGGATTCTTTTGCAAAGGTTTGTAGGAAGTTTGAAGCAAGACAAAGGATGATAACGTTTACATTTTTCACATCTACAAAAAATTGTCCCAACCCCATGCCCTAGAAACAACCAGCAAGGAGGTCCACGAGTTAGAGAGCAATAGAAGAAGATTGAGTAAAGAATTTTTGATTAAATAACGAGGCCTTATAACTCTTACCTAGTTAACTCTAACTCGCTATTTGATGGGTATGCATAAGATGCTTTATCAAATGATAATCATCTTGGGATCTTTCTTGAGCCAAGTCCATAGGAGGCAGCATCAACGACAGTAACAACAACATTTACCCATCGCTTAATAACCAACATATTTATCACATAATAATAATTTTGTGCTATTCGACAGCTATCAAGAGCTCTTTATCACATATTTATCACTTACCCATTGTTTAATGGTGTAGTCATTAAAAGAATCACATAAATAAAAACGTCCATGTATCCTCATTTGAATCCAAACCGTTTCCTCACCGAGAACGTTATCTAGGGAATCTAATGAAGTTTTCGAATTTGTTAAAAATGAGGTTGTTAACTAAACTTTTCATACCGTATCAAATTCTTTTGACTACGCATGTAATTGTGGCCTAGGCGGAGATCAGTTTTGCAAAATACAAATTATTGAAAAAGTATTTGTGATCTTCAAGTCTCAAAACAAAATTGTTGGTTTATCTATTTTATGCATTAAAAATAAGTTAGTATATAGCATTGATTTTAAAATTGGTATTCATGGTTTCGCAATAGTAAAAGTCGAAAAAAATGGTTTATATGACCTTTTTTATATTTTAGAAATGATTATTAGTTTCGTTTTTTTTTAGATTAGAAAGGATAATATTTCAGTGTGAAGGTTTTTGTAAAAACAAAAATCTAAAAAAAAACTAGGATAGAAAAAAGGAGCATAAACAAAGAAGAGACAATTGCATAAAACAACCTTCCTTCTATTTGATATTACTAGATCAACCTATCTTTTTAAAGGGTTATTAAAAAGACATAAAAACCAATGCTTTGATTACGGAAATACCATTCAAATTTTTTTGTTTTTTAAAGAAAAAAACAGCTTCGGCAACTCGGAGATTATCATGTCGAAACGGCGCGAAGTTGACGTCAACGACGATACCCGACGTCTTTTTCGTCTTCTTCTTCTTATTCGTCTTCGTCTTCTTCGTCATCTTCGACTTCGTCTTACGTCTTCTTAAATCATCTTCGACTTCGTCTTCTCGTCTTCATCGGCTTCCATCTTCGCTTCTCTTCATCTCTCTCTCTCTCGTTTTCTGCACAAATATGGTAAGAACTAACTCATGTTATAGTAGAGTTAACGATGTAATAGGTAGACKTAACTTTATGTGGTGGTAGAGATAACAGTATTATGTGTAATGGTAGACTTAACTTTATGTGATGGTAGAGTTTACAGTATGTGTAATGGTAGACTTAACTTTATGTAATGGTAGACTTAACTTTATGTTATGGTAGAGTTAACAGTATGTGTAATGGTAGRCTTAACTTTATGTTCTTAACAGTATGTAATGGTAGACTTAACTTTATGTTATGGTAGACTTAACAGTATGTGTAATGGTAGACTTAACAGAAATGCCATTAAATTTTTTTTGTTTTTTTTTTCACACAGTCTCGTTTAATTCTTCTCCTTATCTCCGTCTCTTTCTAGGGTTTCTCTCAAATCCATGCTCTTCATGTAATAGCGGTAGACTTTCGATATAACATAACGGTAGACTTAAAAGATGTAATAGACATAACGGTAGATTTAAAAGATATCGATACGGTAGACTATACTAATAGTTACGGTAGAGTTAGTGACATTTGGAGGGAAAACTGTTCAATTTTCCCGGTTAGGTTACTAGGGTTTTATCAAAGACAAGAGTTCAATAAAGAGACGGTAGAGTTTAAACAACGACTCGGTAGACTTAAAAAAACAGTTACTGTTGCGATTAATTATTTTTTGGTTTTGGGGGGAAATTTAATAGGACTTTTCATCTTCATTTGTCTCGAAAATCAAAAAATCGATTCTCTGCCGGCGATTCTCGATTCCTGTGAATCTTCACGTCTTCGCCGTCTTCGTCTTCACGCGTAAGTCTGGCGTGTTGACGTCTTCGACTTCTCGTCTTCTCGTCCTCTCCGGCGTTTTCTCGTCTTCTCCGGCGTGTTTTCGTCAAGTCCGCGTCTTCTTCGGCTTCTTCTCCGCTTTCTCAGACGTCTTAGTCGTCTTCTCTGTAAAAAATCTCTCGTCTTCTCTGTAAAAAAAAACTCACGTAAGCTCTCTTATCATATATTCGTCTCTCTCGTTATGAAATCTTTTGAGGAAAGTTTCGAAACTGAGGAAAATGATTGATAAGGTAGATTTTACTTAACGATATGGTAGATTTTACTAATTTTACTTAACGATATGGTAGATTTTACTTAACGATATGGTAGATTTACTAATTTTACTTAACGATATGATTGATAAGGTAGATTTTACTTAACGATATGGTAGATTTTACTAATTTTACTTAACGATATGGTAGATTTTACTAAGGGTTACGGTAGACTTAACTCTATGTCTCGGTAGACTTAATGATTTTACTTTAGGTTATGGTAGACTTTACTCTATGTGGTAGACCTAATTTTAATTCATATGTCGGTAGACTTAATTTTATGTTTTGGTAGACTTAATTTTATGTTATGGTAGACTTTACTTKTACTTGAGTTTATACGCGTTTGTTGGTACATTTAATTTGAGTTTGTTGTTCCTTCTTTCTCCTTGCAGACATGGCAATAGAAAGGTCTGAACCCAACAATGATGAGTATCCTCCTAGACTCTATGCACCCGGAAAATCACCTTTCCTGAAAAGAAGTATTTCACACCACAGTCATTTATCAGACTTAGTGGAGCTTCAAGATGCAATCGGTCCCAATGTTTTCAACGACATAATGAATAACTCGCAAGTCGGAGTCATGTTGAAGCTGGCTGTGGGTAAATACAATTGGTGCGGCAAGGTTGTCCATTATTTCATAACCCACCAATTAGCTGTTAGTAAGCCATAAGAATTTTGGTCTTTAATTGCTGGTCGTCCGGTCAGATTCTCCCTATACGAGTTTGAGGCGATTACAGGCCTAAACTGTGATCCCATTGACCTTGATGATTCCTTTGAAGGAGATCACACCGAGTTGTGGGGACAACTGAATGTTAAACCTTATCAGGGACCCTCGTGGCAAGAGATTCATGATGTTTTAGATAAATGCAGACAATGGGATTATGCGACTAGGAGAAAGGTGGGGTTGTTGTATGTTCTAATAGTAGGCATTTATGGTCTGCATCGCAATAGCAGACTACCTCTGAACTACGCCAAACGTGTCATAGATGCTGAAGCATTCGAAAGAGTTCCATGGGGTCGGCTGTCATATAAGGAACTTATACTGTCCATTAAATCTTTGAGTTTGAAAGGAACCTCTATGTSAATTCATGGATGCGTGCATGCAATGCAAATATGGGCATATATGGTTGTACCAATCCTTGGGGAAGAAATAGGGAGAATAGATGAATTGATATATGCTGGAGTTCCTCTATTAAGGTGGAAAGGCGGACGCACACGTTCCGCAATTGAGACCATTATCYAAAAGGATAAGTCGAAAAACAACAAGGTTTGTTGCATATTATGGTAGACTTAATTTTATGTTATGGTAGACTTAATTTTATGTTATGGTAGACTTAATTTTATGTTATGGTAGACTTAATTTTTATGTTYTGGTAGACTTAATTTTATGTTATGGTAGACTTTTAATTTTATGTTATGGTAGACTTATTTTATGTTATGTTAGACTTACTTAATGTTTATGTTCTGGTAGACTTATGTTATAGATTTTTATGTTCTGGTAGACTTAATTTTATGTTATGGTAGACTTAATTTTTATGTTCGGGTAGACTTAGTTTTGATGTATGTTAAACGGTAAAGTTTATTTTGTGACATACAGTTACTTACTTAATTTCGTGCTTAATTGTTGTAGCCACGAGTGAATCACATTCTCGTTCTGAAGTCTTTGGACGAAATTTATCCGGCCTTCCCAGAAGTAAAGGAAGAAGTTTTTGATCAGAAACTACATAATATGATTCGTGATATCACAGAAAACAGATTAGATGAAACCAGATGGGATATTTCCTCTAACAAAACAAAAAGGAAGACAAGAGAGAAGGAAGTTGAACCGCAGAAGAGGAAAATGAAAAGAAAGGTTGACACATCCCTACAGGCTCAGCCAGAGGAGATGAGTGGGGTTGATAAAATACTTCTAGCCGCGATTGAGAAGATGTCTGATCAAATGGCAAGAATGGAAGATGATTGGCGTGCTGACCGCCTTCGAATTACCAAACTGGAAGAGGGTCGGGCCAATGTTGGTGAAGAAGCTGGTACCAAACAAGCATATACGAAAGATGCATCTACCAAACATGGATCTMGTGGGACTGGCAGAGAAGAAGTTGAAGTTAGTAAACCTGTTGAGAAGGCTGCCAGTGATGCGGTACGTAAGTCTCTATTCTTGTAAAAGTAACTTTTTTAAGTTACTTGAGTGTCAAGAAAGTATCACATTGATACTACACATTGTTCTTGTACACATTTGAGTTTGAGTTACATCATAGTAGCGTTGTATACARCTACTATGGTAGAGTTGTTGGATACTTAAAGGAATTTCCTCCTTTTCAAAGGTTGACTTAATTGTAGACTTTTTTCATCCAGTTGACTCTGTTTATTAGTTATGGTAGATTTTATGGTTGCATTTTTTATTGCATTTTGTATTCATGGTAGACCTTGCTAACAATTCCTTTGTAATTTACCACCATCCATACAGTCGTGGTTGGAGATGTTTGGTACAGCACCACCAAAGAAGCAATCTACAGAGAAGACACCYCCTCCGAAATCAGTGCCACCTCTTGCTTATGTTGACATCAGTGGCCAGGAGACAACCCCTAGGAAAAAACAGCAGCCAATAATAGATGTTCCTCAATTGCAAGACAGCAGCGCGGACTCGTTGAAACAAAATTTGGACTTGGTACTGGCGAAGTACAGTTCTGCAGAGAAACCTAAGCGTCGTTTGAATGATGGGACTCAGGTATTAAAGGAAAGAGTGAGATATCCTCCCTCCAGTCAAGTCTCTCCTTTCATCGGATGCTCTGTAGTGAGGCGGATGCTCAAAAAGTCGTATGACCCTTTTGAACCGGTTGAGCCTGTTCGGGAGATGCACCTCATGAACTACATTGAGCAAGACCTGTAAGCGTTTATGTTATGGTAGAGTTTATTGATAGGTGATGGTAGAGTTTATTGTTAGGTGATGGTAGACTTTATTGTTATGTGGTGGTAGACTTTATTGATATGTTAAGTATGTTAAGGTATACTTAGAAAGTTTTAATATGGCGCATCAATCCTCTGATGAATTAGACCGGAATGTTGACTTATACATGCGGCTAATGACACCAAAGAAGATTGGAAAGAGGAGGAGTTCGGCTGGATACTCAGGTAATTTAATTTAAATGTGTTGTTTACTGTTGTAACAATAAACTACAATTTAAACCTATTGTTTCCTATTACGCAGCATATGGCTTTCGGGATGTCTTTCTTTCAGAGAGAGATAGGCAAGACCCTAGCCCTTACCGTCCATCATATTTTTACAAGTATGCTACAGACTTTGAAAATCGACTTCCTACCAAATGAGAAGGCATGGATATTTACAGACGGATACATAAGGCTGTACAATRGTGGAAACATGACCAACAAAAAATGGGTTGAGGATGTCGACACCTTATACATCTGCCACAATATCARCRGCACGCACTGGATTGCTCTAGAGGTGGACATACCAAAGAGGAGGATAACCGTATATGATTATCTATGCGAGTGCTTACGCGATACGTGGTGTCCATGCAATATGCGTCCATTTTATTCCACTTCTTATTAAGCATCTATCTCCCGGACTCGCAAAGCAGAAAAAGAAAATGTCGATGGCTGCTTTCACTGTTTATAGGAAGAAACAAATACCACAAAATGTTCAAAGTGGTGACTGKGGGGTATATACTTTGAAGTATATTGAGTGTCTGCTCTTGGTCAGGTTTTTGATGGCTATCTGCTACGTTCGAGATATGCAGAAAATATGCAGCTGATTTTTTGCGAAGGCAACCGACGGTATTTCGTTCAGTGATCCAAACCCTAGGGTTGCAGAGGRTAGTAAGGATGCAATGATCTCAGGTTCACAACCTGCCTGTAGCTTGACGGGTGTCTATGTGTAGACTTTGTGCATGTTGGTAGACTTAACAAAAATATTATGGTAGACTTAACAAAAATATTATGGTAGACTTAACTTAAATGTTAATATTGTGTGGATGGTTGTGGTTGTTTTGTTCTGTTTGTGAAGGATTATGATTGTATTTCTGTATATCTAAGCCCTAAACCTTAAATCCTAAGAATCTAAGTTTGTGTCTCGGCCCGTATTGAAGAATTAATTGCAAGCCGAAAACAAAGCGATACAATAACAAACAACAAGGATACAGAAGAAGTATACATACATTAACAAACAAGAATGAAAGACAAGAAGTTTATTTGGATAAAGTCTAGTTAGAAATACAAAATCATATGATTAAACAACACATGTTCTACGATTGTGACCTGCTGATTGCATTTTGAACACAAATGTTCTTTTCTGGACGTTTTGTTGGCGTAGCAATCTCAATTGCAGCTTTAATTCTTGATTTCTTTGGTGCACGCCCTTTGGCGCTCATCAACACGAGGAGGCTTGCAAACTTTCATAGCCACTTCATCCGGTATAGGAAGCAACATCTCTTGGCATTACACTCATAATGCATAAGACAAATTGTTATTGTGAAAATGCAGTGGCGAAAGGGAGATCGTGAAATCTTACATGTCTCAGCTGCTATGGCATGTACACAAGGAATTTTATCCAAATTCCTACGGCAAAGTACATGTTTTCTGTCAAATTCATGTGCAAGGATGTTCCGCCGACATTCGAATGATCGTATCTATCTCTTGAACACCAAATTGTTTTATTCTCGACTCTAACCTGATTCAAGTGTAAAATCAACAATCACATAAGGATAAGGAAAATCTAAATGCGTACGTATATCAGCATATCAGCATTAACTAAAAGATACCATCATATGAACTAAATCTACCATAACATGAACTAAGTCTACCATGTGAACTGAAGTACCGTCATATGAACTAAGTCTACCATGACATGACAAGTCTACCGTGACATGAACAAAGTCACCGTGACATGACCAAAGTCTACCGTGACATGAACAAAGTACACCGTGACATGACCAAAGTCTACCGTGAACGTAAGCCCAGACTTCTTAACTGGAAGTTTTTCAAGCTGCTTCGTAGAGCGTCTACCTCGAGATGCTTTTTTCCTCCTTTCTGCGAACCATCTTGTTAACATCGACCTTATTGCTTCGAGAAGTGGGACAATTGGCTCACCTCTTGCTCGGGATAACACTTTATTGATCGATTCTGCTATGTTGGACGTTGTAAAATTGTACCTATTCCCGGGAAAGTGAGCASGGCTCCACAAACGCACATCCGCGCGAACCAAATAATCATGGGCAGATGTACACTTTGAATCGGCTAACAAGGCATTGAACTCTGAAACAGTATATGCAGTCGCGGCTTTCTTTACTAGTCGAAAACACGCTTTTCCTTTGAATTTCAGCAAGATGTTCTTATGCAAATGATATGTGCATATACCGCGAGATGACAGTGGGTATACCTTATCTATCGCTCTTGATATTGATGTATGTCTATCGAAATAATGGCAAGGCGCTATCGGGATAACACGTCAGTAGTTGTGTAAAGAACCACTCCCAAGACTCATCATTCTCAGTATCAACGACAGCAAAGGCTATTGGGAATATATTGAAATTTCCATCTTGGGTGGTTGCGACAAGTAGTGTACCTTTGTATTTCCCATGCAAAAACGTACCATCAACAACAATAACTTTCCTCATGTAGACAAACCCTTCTATGCTTGCTCCAAATGAAATGAAAAGAAACTTAAACCTGTCATATTGGTCAACATCAAGCTTAATAACTGTTCCAGGATTAGCTCGCCTAATCATGTATAAGTAACTTGGAAGTTCTTCATATCCATACTCTGAACTTCCCATTATTAATTCACGCCAGAAACTTTAAGGTACGATGTGCCTTCCAATACCCAATTAGTCCGATCGCTTTGTTAGAGCATCTGCGACAGATTGGGACCACCTTGTCCGATAACCTACAAAATCTGCGATAAAGGCCCAAGTATCTCATAAGTAGTTGACATCTAGAACCATCACGAACATGTATGCTCGCAACGTAAACCTTAATATGAAACTGAGGACTATCTCCAACGGCCGTAGCCTAACCCTCCATGTACATCCTTTAACCCAACACTTTACCGTATATAAATGCTGTATGGTCCACGTCGAAGTCAAATTCTGATAACTGAAAGAATCTTCATTTCAACTCCAACTCCTCCTTTAAAATCTGCCCAACATATAGCTCTCATCAAGACAACTCCAATTGGCGAAACTCATTTTCCTTTGCTAATTTCGTGGGAGAATATGCTTCTCATCATCCTCATCCATAAACTTTTTACCCATATCGTAGTCATCATCGAGCTTGCCCCATCCGTGTCATCAGTAATCAAATCTATATTCATCATCTTCTTTTACTTTTTCTTCATTGATTTGTTCTCCTTTCTTTCTCAGTATCTTTTTCTTCTTTGATTTGCTGACTTGCTCTTTTTCTCTCTAAGCTCCCACGAGACGCATCGTGTCTTTGATTGTAAAAAATCTGCCAATCGACGACAACTCCCAACAAAACGTGTATCTTCCGCAAATTTGGAAAACTCCTTTTCGACAACATATATTCAATTTCAGCTCAATATTCGATGATCCAAGCTAAATTCATTGTAAACCAGACCAACCAAATTGACATAGGTAGTATCGTGATCAACACCTACTAGTTTACACCTCTCAGGCTGTCAACACTGAAAATCCATCGATTTTTCTCCCTTCTCCAACTACCACGACTAATATAATCTGCTCCATGAAGAAGAGAACGAACAAAATGTGGAGAACAAATAAAAATTTGATATGGATAGAGAATCAACAAAATTTCTGAGAAAGAAAAGAAAATGAAAGAACAAAATTTGGTATCAACGAGACTGCCACCGAAAGACACAATGATACCCTAGTTCGGTTAGGGCAAAACGGTCTTTTCGTAGAGTTTAGATGATACGGTATACTTTAAAAGCAACGTAAAGCCGCGGTAGACTTAATAAGATGACTCTTTAAATACATTCTCCGCTTCTCTTATCCGGGATTGGTTTTGCCTTCGTCCGTCATCTCTGCCATATTAATCTACACTCGTCAAACTCCAACATACGACCACCGATTTTACCGTAGTTACTTGTCTTTGTCTTCATCGCCTCTCATCTTCGCTCTCGCTCTTCTTCTCTTCGCCTTCTACTCGCCTTCATCGCCTCTCGCCTTAGACTTCATCTTCGCTGCCTTATGGTGAGTTTAAGATGTGTTATGTTAAGGTAGACTTAACTTTATGTTATGGTAGAGATAACAGTATGTGTAATGGCAGACTTAGATGACAAAACAGAAGAAGACGAGAACCTCATTCCATGCCATAAGTGCGGGCACGAAGTGAAGGTGAGTACGGAATTCCCGCGAGCTGTTTTTGTGGTGGAAGAGCAGCAATCACAACCTCATTCACCGCAACGAATCCGGTAAGATTCTATACTCAGAGAGGGCCGATGTAAGCATAAGAAAAATTCAGTTTTATGTTGTTCTTTGTTAGTTTTATGTAAGTATCAGTGTGATTGTCTTTTTCTTTAGGATGGAGGTTGCCATATTTGGAAATGGTGGGATGAGGCAATGATGGAGGAGTTCTGTGACATGAAGGAAGAAATTTCGACCTACATGATCGGATGAAATACTTTACCCTCGAGACAATGACGAGGTTGTTGATCCGCGATTGATGTGGCGCAATGTCGAAATTTATCGACAGGAGATATGTTTTCTCAAAGAATTGYTCAATGAGCTTGATGTTAACCACAATGAGCTTAAGGCGATTGTTGCTACAAGACGTGAAGGAAATGCCAATGATGAAGCTTATGTTAGGTCTTGGTATTGTGAGTGTTGTGGCCGCCCTTGTCTATTTCTTTCTTTAAGTAGATAAATTTTTTTTTTTTTTTTTGTCGATCGGTATTAAATTTCTATTCTATGCTATGTAATGTCTAGACATGGATCATCTTCGGTTTATTGTAAGTCTGCCTGACTTAGTATTTATTTCCGACCGACTCCATCGCTAAGTCGAATAAAGCAAAGACCTTGAAAGAAAAGATTTTCACCCGATTCCAGGAAAATGAGCATTTCAGTCTTTACACCCACTTGTAGCAACACCATCCACCCACTTGTAGCCATCACAACCGCGGGTCTTCTCCTATGTCCTCTATTAAGTAAGAGAAAATTAAGAGTGATGCACAACTTGATAGTAAAACACACAAACAAGTTTGCTGAGGAGAGGCTTGAAAGATTCATGAGTTGTAAAGAAAGCAAATCTTGGATTTCAAAGCTGAAGAGTACTGAAGATACCAAAAGTCTACCGTAATACAAAGTCTACAAGTCTACCGTAATACCACCATGGAGAGGTATACAAGTCTACCGTAATAGAAATTAAAATCTACCGCATCGGGAATATAAAGTCTACCAAAATTCCGGAAAATCTACCAAATTAAGTCTTCCCCCATGTGAACAAAGTCTACCAAACAAAATAAATCTACCGTCGCAGGCTAAAGTCTACCATAACTCATAAAGTCACCATCAATAACGAGATAAATCTACCACGGGTTACAAAATCTACCGTCGAAGTCACTTAAATCTACCAAAAAACCTAAAGTCTACAAAAAAAAAGTTAACAAGTCAACGCTGGTTTAAAATCTACCGTTAAACAACACATAAGTCTACCGTAACATAAAAAATAATATCTACCGTAACATGAAAACGTAAGTCTACCATGTCTTCTAAGTAAACTCTACCGTAACTTTGGTAGACTTATCAGCATAAACTCTACCATAACTTTGGTAGACTTATCAGCGTAAACTCTACTGCCTCAATAAAAGTCATCACAAAGCTTACTTTGTAAGTCTACCACTTCATAAAAAACTAAAGTCTACCGTCATTCTCTGGTAGACTTTATCGTCCGAGCTCTTAAGTCTACCGTCATAGCGCTGGTAGACTTAAGTTTTCGCGCGCTGACGTGGCAGAAATTCATTAATGGCATTTTCGTAATTACGTTTTTTTCACCAAACGAATTGAGGGCAAAACGGCCATTAAAATCGGAATTAGGTCATTTCAGTAATATTCAAATATTAAGGTCGTTTTAATAATAAAGTTTAAAAATATAGGTTGTTTTAGCTATCCACCCAACAAAGAACTCTTCACAAACAAATTCATTACAAAAACAATAAGAAAAGAAAGAGGAGCACACACAAAGAACTTTTTATTTGTGACTGTTTTTGTCTTGGATTACAGAATCGATTTCATATTATATGATAAGTTTGAGCTTTGGTAGCACTCACGTATTTTTATGCATTCATATAGACTAGTATTATGCATTTTAACCATCATTTAGGACTACTTTAGTGCATTTGCATATATTTATATGGTTCTAAGTACTTGTGCAAAACACAAGTGTTTGGAGTGTTTAAGAGCACTAAATGCCTAAGGGAATATTGGAGTTACTTGCTACTGATATATGCTAATTTGATATGGGTCAATTCCCTAATGCACTGTCATTGTAGCACAGAAAGGTGTCAATCCAAATGGGTGAGCTATTAACCAGAAAGGATGCAATCAAACCAATTTAAGTCAAGCCAAGCAGTAGATCATGAGATTAACAATCTAACAGAACCATAATTAAAAGCATTACAGAAACTAATAACAGAAGCTAACAGAACTGATAGTTACTAACAGAAACTAACAGAAGCAAATAGAAACGATGCAGACAGAGAAATCAATCAACTAAACAGAAGCTCCTAAGGATGGGGTTATTGATAAGTGTTTCCTCCTAATCTACCTAGTTGTTTAACAAACTCAAGCAGAGCTAATCCCTAGATAATAAACTCATCAGCAGTTAAATCCACTCTCATGACAGATAACCTCAAGCTAAGCCAGTTCCAGACCTTAATCTCTTTAGCGAAATCTAACCTAGCAGGCATTAAGATTCAGTCTATCAAAGCCAATAAACACCCTAGACAACCAATTTCTTAGGTTAGGAATGTAAATCTCCAGAATTAGTTAGTTCAGACATTTCATCAAACACTTGGTGGGTGTGGAAATGCCTAAGTTCTAATTTTAATTGATCAGAGAGAAACTAGCATTAATAACACTAATCCAAAAGGGAAATCAAGTAATCTAAACTTAAACCACCTAGGAGACTAAGATTCCACACTTAATCTAACCCATCCTTAAGATCCCTAAAGACTACTCACAGCCCATGAAGAACATCAAGAACACAAACCCAGAAATCATTAAAACTTGCAGAAAAGGAAAGATTAAGATGAAAATAGAAAGACTACTAAGAATTAAACACAAATACAAAGCAAATTCAAAGAAAACAGATTTCAAAGCAAGAACAGAGGTAGAGAGAAAAACCCAGCGGACTCCCCTTTTACCCAGTGGATAACACCAAGTATTTATAGGATTAGACAAAACCCTAAATCACAAAAAGACAAAATAGCAAAGTTCGGAAGAGCACTCGATCATGGGGGTCGAGTGCTTTGGTCGAGTCCGGCGAAATATCTTCAAGACTGCATTTTTATGGTGGACTCGAGCGTCTAGCTCGAGTTGGCTCAAATTGCAGTCTTTGGTGCTGACTCGGTCACTGACTCGACCTGTTTGCTAGAGTTAGTCTCCAAGTCCTCTCTTTGGTTCCACTTGACTCCCTTCTTCGAGTTCTTGTTCGAGTTCGGTTCAAAGGTCTCTGTTTTGTGCTCCACTCGAATCTCCTGGTCGAGTGCATGGTTGAGTTAAGCTCTCCCTTCTTCCCTTCTCTCCATTTGACCTCAACATCTTCAATAATCCCTGAAAGTACCTGATACAGCTCCAAAATGCAATATGCATGCAACCTAATGCAAAACACTCTAAGTATGCAAAACTGGAAACAAATGACATAAAAGGGTAAGAATATGGTATGAGACATGGCCAAATGGGTGATAAATGCATGCAAAAACATGTAAAATATAGACATATCAACTCCCCCAAACTTAGTATTTGCTTGCCCTCAAGCAAACAGACAAGTATAAGATGGAGGAGTGGTTTGAAGATGGGGATTCAGAACCAAAGCATGTCGATATGATAGATGATATCAATGTCCAAGTTGCTAGTTCTAGAATGCAAGATGTATGAACTCTACTTAAAAACTTTAGCCATACTTTTCACAACACAATTTCGATTAGTCTCAATCTAGACATGCATTCAAATCTACCATTCCCTTTAACATTTAATTAAGCAGAAGCCATGAATCAAGCTATGCACATTCAATGAACTCATTTGGCTAAGGGTAAGGTCATGAGACAGAGATGGTCCCTTTCATGTGGTTTAATCATTTCAAAACAGGGATCTCTCAAGAAAAGGAATGAGCTTCAGCAGAATGCTAAAGGTAAGATCCAACCTATGCATACAAGGATCGATTCTCATCTACCCAATAATACACAAGTGATCTTAACCCTCCTAGTTCCAAACCCAGAAAGACATCCTATTTCTACCCTTAACACTTAGGCAATCATTCTTCTGCCTTGAACTTTTTCTTGGGTCAAACTCATTTTTTTTTCTTCTTGTTCTTATTCTAAGGAGAGGTTCTTTAGACTTCTAGCGGATTGGGGTTTTTCACTTGGTTTTTCACTACCAGCTTAGGCTTTCTATATTTTTTTAGACATTAGGCTTTTTGCCTTTCATCTTTCTCCAAGTTTTTTTTTTCTTTCTTTTTACAGAACCAAACCCTATACCCAATAATCAAGATCCCACCTAGTCCTATCTGATTTAAAAATTGCAAATCAGAACTACATGAGATTATATCCTTGTCAGCTCAAACCTAACACTTTCTGCCAAGCTCATTCAAAATAGGCCTCACACGCTCAATAAAATAAAGATGGCTTGAAAAAAGGCTAGGTTAAGGGTAAGGGAAACTGTTCTAAGAATGAGAACAGCTACTTGGATTAGCAAGAGTGGTAAACAGGTGAAAGAAAATCCAAGTATGTATATGGTATCCATGAGTTCAAATGCAATGCATAGTCAAGATAATTAAAAATCAAGTTCAGGTTCAAATAGATAGGGAATGGTGTCAAATCACAACATGCTTCAATTGAGACAATAATCTAGTTGTGCATTCAAAGTATGGTGCAGTCTTACTTCAAGTTCATTCACAATGCATTAGACAACTAGAAACGAGGGCCTTGAGATTAACATATTAAATCAGCAAGCTTGCAAGGTTATAATCATCATAATCCCCTATGCATATGCAACAGCCCTATATGAAAAGAATCTAGACTCAATCCTGAAATACAACTACATGAACACTCTGTTTTTGTTTTTGTTTTTCAAAAATTTCAATTTTTTTTTGGTTTTTCTATGCCATAGATGCATGCAGACTCAAGTATGCACAAATTAAAAATAAGAACACAGGAAACAAATCAAACACATCTTAAGCCTTCCTCCCAAACTTAAATTACACAGTCCCTTGTGTAATAAAAATCTGAAGGGTGGTTTAAGAAACAATAAAAACAAAGACTAAAAATGCAAATGATATGTACAGGAATAGATGGAGCTGGTACCTCAAGGGTCACTGATTCCTCCATGCTCTCCCTGGTGTAAGCTGGTCTGTGTGCTGACTCGATCATGGGGGTCGAGTTGTTGGTCGAGTCAGTCCGTCTGCGTTTCTGCTTTCTTGAGTACTGCCTTAACTACTGCCTTGGTTCGTATGATGATGCTCTGGGTGGTTCCATGGCTGCACTAGACCTCGATTCTGCTCGAAGTGATCCACTTCTTAGCAATACTCTCTTTGGCAAGACCACCTTTTTAGAGGAAGGACCACTGAACTTATTTTGGAGCTCTTTGAACTGAGCCCTCACATCCTTCATCTGTTCCTTCAGCTCCTTCACTGTACCCTTCAAAGCGGCAATGGTTTTACCCTGAAGCTTGTTCCATTTCTGGAGCAATCCAATACGCTTATGTGCTTCCTTCAAGGCAGAGCTTGAACGTTCTTGAACGTGATACTCATCAAATCTGAATCTCGCTGAGGCATCTTCATCATCTTCATCATCTTCATCATCTGAATCCTCTGGCTGGGGATCTTCTTGCAAAGGGTTGTAGAGCACTTCAACAGGCGGGATGAAGTCTATGTTGGCACCTACCCTGATTTTGGTGATCTCGGTGCAAGGGAGACGCAGCTTAGCTTCTCCAGCGAACTGGTACCAGTACTCATCGAATGGCCTGCTCTTGTCAAGGAACTTAGCTTTCCTCAAGTACTCGATGTCTATCCATCTACGATAATATGGCTCTGAATTCATCCATTGGAGTAATTATCCCTCCAATGCTAAGTTTTCCTTCTGAATTCATCCGATGCATCCTCAATGCCTAATCCTTGTAGCACAGCAGCTGGCCCAACAGAACAAAAATGAGGCTCGTGTCTGCCCTATCTCCCATCAGTGCCCTTCCATCCCTTGTACAATCCAAGACTTCCTTCAAGGCCACATCCAGCATTTGCAGTTCGCCCTTATTGAGATTTCCTGTGACTTTCTGGGCAAACATAGTGTTAGCAATAGCTTTATGGAAATACCTCACTACTGGACTGTGGATATGAGAGCTCTTGGTTCGGGCTGACGAATAGGGTTTGTCATCCCCTATGGTAGACCATACTGCTTGCAGCTCCGCATTATCAATGTTTTGCATCGTTCCCGTACCGCTGGCAAATCCAAACAGGGTATCCAACTCTCTTATAGTAAGGGAATACAGCAAACCTCTGCAGGTGAAGGTAATGAAACCTGGGCCTCCATCGGATTCGTATTCCGGTTCATCTTCATAGAAGTGGACTGCGAGTGAAGAGAGGAAGAGGCATGTTTCCTCCCGGTAAGCTTCAAATTGACTCATCATCAATGTACTGAGGCTGCTTATCCGGTACAAGTACTCCACATCTCTTGCTATGCCAAGCTTCCTGCAAGTCTCTCTGTGCGGATACCTTGTTCCTGCAAAGCCTCTAGCGAGGAGGATGGTTAGGTACTCTTCCTTGGGGAGTTCCTGCAGAGTCTTCTTCGGTTGCTTCTTGGCCACTTTGATCTCCTCTTCCTCACCTTCGCTGCCTTCATCGAGCTTGCTTGGTCCTGCTGGTTTATTTCCTCTAGCAATATCATGTCTGTCGCGCGAGAACTCCCTAGCATCCACCCAGCTCGTTGACTCGATCTCCGGACTCGAGCAGGGGGTTCGATTCTGGCCTCTTCTACTTGACTCAATCGACCGACTCGAACACGGTGATCGAGTCTATCTTCTTCGATCTCCATAGGCTCCCTTTGTGGAGATACATGTCCTCTCATCTTCTCAAATTGTCTAGCCACGGCCTTAGAAGAGGGACGACGACCTGGTTCTGCTTTCTGGGAGCTTTTAGGCTTGGTGAAAAGAAACTGGTTGATCATTTTTGCAGGAATTTTTGAAGAGCTTGGTGAAGTGCAAGTGAACTCGAAACTGGCTTATAAAGACGTGGGGAGGAGCTAGAGGAAAAAGGGAGGAGCGTCCTTGGTCGGATTTTGAATTTGAAATTTTGGCTCCCTTGACTCGATCAAACCACTAGATCACGAGGGTCGAGTCGGTCACACGCTCGAGTCTGTTGGCACTCATGATCTCCTATAATTGTTCCTGCAAACCAAAAACACTAATTAGCACAATAAAATTTCAAAAAATCTAAAGCATTATGTACAAAGATAGACATGGGACTTCCTCCCAAGTGAGCTTGTTTAAAGTCTCTAAGCTTGACTTCCCCTTTTTTCCTCAGGCTTAGAGAGGTTCATCTAGAGGGATTGAGGTTTCCTCTGAGATGATGCAGTCAGCCATGTATGGTTTGAGCCTTTGCCCGTTCACTGTGAACTCGATTTCATTTTTACCGATAAGAATAACTGCTCAGTAGGGTGAAACTTCCTTGATGCTGAATGGTCCTGACCATCTAGAATTCAGCTTTCCAGGAAACAACTTGAGCCTAGATTTGAACAGAAGCACCTGATCACCAGCTTTGAACTCTTTGTGCAAAATTTTATTGTCATGGAAAGCTTTAGTTCTCTCCTTGTATACCTTAAAGCTCTCATAAGCTTCCAGTCTGATCTCTTCAAGCTCGTGCAAATCCATCGTTCTCTTCTCCTGAGCAGTCTTGATATCCAGGTTCAGAAGTTTCGTTGCCCACAGTGCCTTGTACTCGATCTCAACAGGTAGATGACAAGCTTTACTGTAGAGTAGCTGGAACGGTGTTCTCCCAATTGGCGTCTTGAAAGCTGTTCGATATGCCCAGAGAGTCTCATCAAGCTTAGCATACCAATCTCTCTTTGAAACCTCCACTACTCTTGCCAGAATAGCCTTGATTTGCTTGTTAGATACTTCCACTTGCCCACTGGTCTGAGGATGGTATGGTGTAGCTGCCTTGTGCTTTACCCCATGCTTCTTCAGCAGGTTCTCAAAGAGTTTAATGATGAAGTGAGACCCTCCATCACTGATCACTACTCTTGGCACTCCAAATCTGGCAAAGATGACACTCTTGAACATCTTCAGAACAACTTTTGCATCATTAGTAGAGCAGACCATTGCTTCAACCCATTTTGAGACATAATCAACAGCCACCAAGATGTAACTGTTCCCATAAGATGGTGGGTTGAAAGGTCCCATGAAATCGATGCCCCACACATCAAACACTTCAACTTCCAGAATCGGGTTCTGAGGCATCTCGTTCCTTCTACTGATGTTCCCCATCCGCTAGCAAGGATCACACTTGGCAATGAAGGCGTGAGCATCCTTAAACATCGATGGCCACCATAAACCTGCTTGGAGTATCTTCTGAACAGTCTTGAAGGTAGCAAAGTGACCTCCATAAGCTGAACCATGGCAATGCTCCAAAACTCCCCTTGCTTCTTCTTCAGCTATGCATCTCCTGAAAAGGCCATCTGAACCTTTTTTGTACAAGTAGGGTTCATCCCTGTAAGCATCAAGACTTGCAGGAATTTCGCCGCTTACAAGGTAATTGGCGAAATTTGCATACCAAGGAAGCTTCTCTTCTTCTAGCACCTTGACTTCACTGATTGTAGCAGCATCATGATAGGCTTTTATGACAGTCCTAACTACCATGAGTTATTCTTCAGGCATGGAATCGTCAATCGGCAATGCATCTTCCATTCTCATCCTTGACAGGTGATCTGCTGCCCCATTCTCTATGCCCTTCTTGTCAACAATCTCCATATCAAACTCCTGAAGCAAAAGGATCCATCTGAGCAGTCTTGGCTTAGTCTCCTGATATAGGTCAATTTCTTACTAGACCAAGTTTTCGTTGTAGTAGTAAGGTGTCAATCCATAAGGGTGAAGATATTAACCAAAAAGGATGCGATCAAGCAATTCAAGTCAAGCAAGTATTAAAGCAACCTAGACAAAAACTGAGAATGGACACTAAAACAGGTATCGATAGGACTAACAAGAACTAAACGCCAAATAAATAGCATATGGGGTAAAGAGCAGCGTATAGGACTAGCAGCTAACAATACAAGAGAAATTCCTAAGGATGGGGGTAATCGACTGTGTCCTCTTATTCAAGTGGTTTAACAAAACTCAATCAAGCTATTCCCTAGACATCAAACATCAAAACCAGTTAAGTCCACTCCCGTGGTAAGTAACCTCAAACTAGACCAGTTCCAGACCCAATCCCTTGGCGAAATCTACCCTAGCAGGCAATACGAATCAGTTCAATATTGTCGATAAACACCCTAGACAACTAATCCCTTAGGCTAGGTATGCAAATCTCTAACATCAGTTCATTCAAGCATTTTATCAAACACCTTCTGGGCGGAAAAACACCTAAGTTCTAATTCCAATTGATCAGAAAGAAACTAGCATTAAGAACACTGATTTAGAAGGGAAATCAAACGATCTACACTTAAACCACCTGAAAGACCAAGATTCTACACCTAATCTATCCCATCCTCAAGAACCCTAATGACTACTCAAAACTTATGAAGAACATCAAGAACACAAACCCAGAAATCATAAAAACTTGCATAGATGATAGAAATAGATAGAGATAATGATAGAACAGAAGGAATAAACTCAAAATAACAAGTAGAAATCAAATTACAAGTTCTGGAAACTAAGAACAGAGAAGAACACAAGGAAAAACTCGAAATATTAAAGATAAAAACGTAGTACCCTTAGTCTTAACCCAACATTAGGTATTTATACTAAGTCTTAAAAACCCTAAAAAGTCATGCGCAAAATAGTAAAAATGTGCAGGATAAGGTCCAGCTCGGCTAAGTCTTGGTCGAGTGCTATGCTCAAATGCACTAAATCAAGACTGCATTTTTCTGAGATGAGCTTGAGTAGTCCACTCACAAGGGGCTCGAGGTTCTGAAACTTCAAGACGCCACCTTTGTCTCTGTTGATCATACAGCTCGAGCATGGGGCTCGAGCCGAGCCTGCTCCATCTCCCGCTCGACTCGATCACGCCCGTGGGTATCCTGCACGGACTCGATCAGCATGCCCTGCATAGCTTCTGCTCAGCACGGACTCGATCATGTCCCAGACAGCTTCGCTCAGCACGGACTGATCACAACTGCTGTATGGACTCGACAGCATGTCCAGACAGCTTCTGGTCTAACTCTCCAAAATCACCCGAAAAGTCTATAACAAGCGATCTAATTTCTTAAACAAGTATGCAAAACTCGAATAAATAACAAGAACGGGTGAATAACACGCCAAAACGTATGATTTATGCAAGCTAAAACGATGCAAAATGCAAACATATCAACTCCCCAAACTTAGTCTCTTGCTTGCCCTCAAGCAAACAAAGGAATGAGAATGGAGAAGAGGGTTGAAAGTGGGGACTCAGAACCAAAACTTGCAGATAATAACGGATGACCTCAATGTCCAAGTTACTAATTCTAGAATGCAAAGTTTATGAGCTCTACTTAAAAGCGTTAGCCATACTCTTCGCAAAGACAAGTTCAATCAAACCTCAACCTAGTCATGCATTCATTTCTATCATTCCCTTAACATTCATTGAACAGAAACCATGAATCAAGCTAAGCATATTCAATGAACTCATTTTGGTAAGGTCAAGAGACAAAAATGGTCCCTTCAAGATATTGACGCTTCGAACAAGGATCTCTCAATGAAACGGAATGAGCTTTAGTAGAATGCTAAAGGTAAGAACCAACCTATGCATACAAGAATAGACTCCCATCTACCCAGTCCTACACGTGTCTTATCCCTTAGTCTAAAACCCACATTCATCCTAATTCTACCCTTCACCCTTAGGTTTTTTTTTTCTTTTGATATCCTAGATCTTCATCTTTTTCTTTGTTTTGGTCTCAGGAGGGGGTTACATACACATCTAGCGATCAGTTCTTTTCTAGCTTAGGCGTTGTGTTTTTTTTTTTTCAGACTTTGAGCTTTCTGCTTTTCTTTTTCTTTTGCTATGCACATAACCCAATCCTTTACTAGATACTCAAACATTCAGATCATTCCCCTCCTAAGAACTCTTACCCTTTTCTTTTCTTTTTCCAAGTTTTTCTCATTCTTTTCTATTCACAGAACCCACCCTAATATCCAATGATCAAGATCCCACCTAGTCCTATCTGATTCGAAAATTGTAAACCAGAACTACATGAGATTCTATCCTTGTCGGCTCAAACCTAACACTTTCTACCAAGCTCATTCAGAAATAGACCTCACACACTCACTAAAGTAAATAGGCTTGAAAGAAGGCTAGGTAAGGCATGGTAAAACTGATCTAACAATGAGAATCACTACTGATTAGCAAAGAGTGGTATAAATAGATGAAAGAGAATCCAAGTATGTATATGGTATCCATGAGTTCAAATTCTATGCCTAGACATGATAATTATAAGTCAAATTCAGGTTTAAATAGATGGAGAATGACAGAAAATCGCAGCATGCTTCAGCTAAGACTCGATCTAGTTGTGCATTCAGAACATGGTTCGGTCTTACTTCAGGCTCAATATCAAGGCATTAAACAACTAGAAACGAGGGCATTGAAGTCATGCAGAAAACAGCAAGTTTACAAGGTTTAAAATCATCATCCCCTATGCATATGCAACAGCCCTATAAACAATCTAGACTCAATCCTAATATGATGCAATACTACATGAACACTGCTTTTTAAAGATTTTCAAAAATTTTGATTTTTGGTTTTTCTATATGATGAAGACTCAAGGATGCACAAAATCAAAATAACAGAGAAAACACATCAATCCAGATCTTAACCCTTCCCCTTAAACTTAAATTACATCCTCGTAATAAAAAATTTGGAAAGAAAGATTAAGAGGTAACAGAGAACAATAAAAATGATGCATCTAATATATACGTAAAGGGTCAGACGGGTACCTTGGTGATTATGGTGAGTATGTCGGCTCGACTGGTAGTGGTCGAGGAGCCGAATGCCCGGTGTCTGCTCGCCTGGTGCGTGAGCCAGATGCCCTCCTGCTTGGCGTCTCTTCCTCGCGTGTTGAAACTGCCTTGCCTCGAAGGAGGAGGCTCGGTGGTTCCATCTCGGTGCATGATGTCTTGGTTCCTCGCGAAATGACCCGCCCCCATCAGAATTCTCCAGTACGATGGTTGTCTTGGGTGGGATTTGAACTTTAGCGTGAAGTCCTTGAGCTGGTCCTTCACGCCCTTCACTTGGTGTTTCAGGTCCATCACGGTCCTTGAGTGCGGCGACGGTCTTTGAAACTTGTTCCACCTTTCAAGGAGATTAATCCGCCGTGCCTCCTTCGTGGCTGACTATGTGGGTTTGAGCTTGTACCTCAAACGAGTACCTTTCTGGATTAACCTCCCAAGCATCTTGATCTGACCCCACCTGTTCCATGATCTCCTCGCCTTGATTGTAAAGTCTATCGAGAGGAGGATGGAAATCAATGTTTCGGCCTGGCTTGGTGAGATCGGTGCAAGGCAGGCAGCTTGGCTTCCCCATGTTGGATGCATGAACTGATAGATGTACTGCCTGAGTTGTATGGTCCAGGAACCTGCACCTCCTCAAGAAGTCGATATCTATCCATTTGGGTGGATAGGTACTGATCGTAGCTCTACATCACAAGCAACAAGTATCGGGTGATGATACCCCAATACAGGTCACCGCGCCATCCATCTTCATCTTGCCCATCTTTATCGCCCAGTCCTAGTAGGAATTGCTCCATCGAACAAGGGCGAGGTTAGCATCCGCTCTATCGCCTCGCATCTTCCGCCCATATCTTGTGCTCCCTGAAGTGGCAGTAGGCATAAGTCCAAAGATCCTAGTTCACCTTCATTCACCGTCCCGGTCACCTTCCGCAAACATGTAGCTTGCTATATGTTTGTGTAGTACCTCGACGGCTTCGGATGCTTGAACTCTTGCTTCTAGAGGAGGAGAAGGGTTTGGTGCTGTCTCCTATGGTCTAATATAATTGGAGCTCCTCATGATCAAAATCTTGAATCGTCACCTCCGAAAAACCATATAGGTTGCAGATTTCGATGGTAAGGGCATAAGATTGTCCTCGACGCGAAGGTAATAGCCTGGCCGTCATGTTCAACATCGCTCCTCATCGTAAAATGAACCTTGAGGGACGAGAGGGAAGTAGCACTCTCTTCCTTGTAGGCTTCCAGCGTGTGTTCATGAATTGTCTTATACCTCCCGCCTCAAAGAGATATTCCATATCTTTAGCAATCCCAAGTGCGCATTGTTTCTTTGTGCGGTATCTCGCTCCTTCAAAATTACGCTCAAGGAGGGCCTCGGTACTTGTTGCAGAGGGTTTGGTGTTCTTCTTTCGGGTTGCCTTATCAACTTAGGCTCGTCTTCCTCTGTTTCACCATCTTGATGCATACTCGGCTTGATTGGTGCTTTTCCTTCACTTTGGCCTGAGTGAGCTTTTGTTGATACCGTAGGCTTGTCCCGACCTCCAGCTCGAGCGGGTGCTCATCCGCCGAGGCTTCCTTATCAACGAGGCTCGTCTTCCTCTGCTTTCATCAGCAGATGCGGATAGCCTCCATCTGGTCTTGTCCCTCACGCGTGACACGGGTGACTCGCCTGCTTCACCGGCTCGAGGGTGCTCAAGCGAGACTTCCGGCCCTTCTGGCTTGATCCTGGGCTTGGGCATATGGTCGAGTCCGTGACTTCATACTCCATGGGTACCAATTTGTTCTTGTTCGGCTTGTTCGTGTTCTTGCTCTTCGGCTGGAGGAATGCTCTCTCTCCACATCTGGAAGTTTCGGCGAGTGCTTTATGACCTACGACGGGCTTCGAGGGTCCATACCTGAGACTCGATCAAAGACAAGGAAAGAGAACTCAAAATCGTGAGGATTAGCCTCAAGAGCAGCAAAACAAATTGAGAAATTTCTGGAAATGAAAGAGAGAGAGGATTGAGAAATTGTGGTGTGAGTAAAGTATGTAAAGCGAGCCGAGTGGAGGAAATAAGGCGTGTTGGAGGAGCGCCTGCTCAGCCCGACACCTTTGACCGAGTGGACGCTTTGGCATCTTCTCGAATCGAGTTTGGCTGTATGACAAGTGGGAGGGACAAAGACGGACGTTGTGGGTCGAGTGTGGGCTCCATCCGTGAGACTCGAGCTGACATAATCGGATTCTAGCGTGTGGGTCACCAAACACTCTTGACTGTTCGTGACGTCGTATTGACCGTGACACCTCCGACTTGGGCATGTGAGCTGTATTGACCATGACACCTGATTGGGCATGTGAGCTCTGATTCATGACACCTCCGACTTGGGTCACATGTCAAATTTTAAATTTTGAAAATTCCTCCTAAGGTTTATGATCCACCTCTCTTGCTTTCCTAAAATCACACAATCAAGACAAAATAGCTTAGCACACTTATTTGACGTTTTAAAAACTAAGGCAAAGAAATATGTACAGAGATAGACATGGGACTTCCTCCCAAGTGAGCTTGTTTAAAGTCTCTAAGCTTGACTTCCTGTTTTGTTCAGGCGGTGGAAGGCTCATCCAGGAATCAAGTTCCTTCGGAATGATGGTATCAGCTAGATAGGTTTGAGCCTCTGTCCATTCACTGTGAATTCGCTTTCCTCCCTTTCCAAATAAGGTGATCGCTGTAGGTGAAACTTCCTCCTGACGTAAAACGGTCCGACCATCTCGAGCTTTAGAGTCGAGAATTGAAAAGGAGGACTTGATCACCAACCTCAACTCCTTGGCAAGATTCTCTTGTCATGGAAGGCTTTGGTTCTTCTTTGTAGATCTTAGAACTCATACGCATCCAGCCTGATCTCTTCTAGCTCATGCAGTCCATACTCTTTTCCTGGGCAGACTTGATATCCAAATTCAGAAGTTTTGTTGCCCATAACGCCTTATACTCAACTTCAACAGGTAGGTGACAAGCCTTGCCGTAAAGGAGCTGGAATGGCGTTCGCCCTATAGGAGTCTTGAATGCCCCGACGCCCGAGGGTTTCATCCAGCTTAGAGACCAATCTCTTCTTGAAACGCCACTACTACCAGATGGCTTTGATCTGCTTGTTGACACCTCTACTTGACCACTAGTCTGGGGTGATATGTGTAGCCACCTTGTGCTTTACCCCATGCTTCTTCTAAGATTCTCAAAGAGCTTGTTGATGAAGTGAGACCCCCATCACTGATAACAACTCTTGGCACACCAAATCGGGAAAAATGATGCTCTTGAACATCTTCTAACTACCTCAGATCATCAGCAGCTATGGCTTCAACCCACTTCGAGACATAATCAACAGCTACCAAGATGTCTTTAAGATGGTGGGTGAAAGGACCCATAAAATCAATCCCCAAACGCCAAACACCTCCACTTCCAAAATTGTTCTGTGGCATCTCATTCCTTCGCTGATGTTTCCATTCTCCGGCAAGGATCACACTTGGTGATGAAGGCTGAGCATCTCTGAACATTGTAGCCACCATAGACCGCTTGCAGCTTCGAACAGCCTTGAACGTAGCAAAGTGTCCTCCATAAGCAGAGACTCCATGACAGTGCTCAAGCACACCCTGAACTCCTTGTGCTATGCACCTCCGAATGTACCATCATCTCTTTAGTAGAAAGGTTCGTCCCAGAGTAGTGCTTGACATCTCTCAAACTTCTTTTTCCTCGTAAGCCAAGATCATCGTGTAACTCACCACATGCAAGGAAATTAGCTAGATCAGAATACCAAGGTATGTCCTTACTCCTATCACGAAACAGCATCTGAGTCTCTGCGCATGGTGTCATCAACAGTGCTGGGTCATCTATCCTCATCCTTGACAAGTGATCAGCCACACCATTCTCTATTCCCTTCTTATCAACAATTTCCATGTCAAACTCTTGAAGAAGGAGTATCCACCTGAGCAATCTTGGCTTAGTATCCTTCTTAGCATAGATATGTCTTAGTGCGCATGATCGTATGTATCATCACCTTAGACCCAACAGATAGCTTCTAAATTTCTCAAAGCAAAGACTACAGCCAGCAACTCCTCTCTGTTGTAGCATATCTCCTTGAGCATCATCAAGCGCCCTGTTGCATAGTAGATCACATGCAAGCTTCTTCTCAATCCTTTGGCCCAAAGACAGCTCCTACAGCATAGTCCGATGCATCACATGATCTCAAATGGATAGTCCCAGTTTGGTGCTTGGACTATTGAGCAGTAACTAAGGCTTTCTTAATGAGCTGAAAGCCTTCAAACATTCTGTATCAAACAGAACTCTTGCTCCTTGCACAACAGCCTTGTCGCTGGTCCGCTATCCTCGAGAAGTCCTCGATGAATCTTCCGTAAACCCAGCGTGCCCAAGAAGCTTCTGATATCCTGACATTCTTGGTGGTTGCAGCTGCATCATCACGCCCACCTTGGCTTGCTACCTCTATACCTTCTCAGAAATTTTGTGCCCCAAGACGATCCCTTCCTTGACCATAAAGTGGCACTTTTCCCGCCAGAACCAGATCTGCCTCTTCACACCTAGTGAGTACCCTGCAAAGGTTCAAAAGACAGAGGAGAAAGAAGAGCATACACGAAAAGTCATCCATGAATACCTCAACAGTCTCCTCTATTAAATCCGAGAATATAGAAGTCATGCATCTCTGAAAGTAGCGTGCATTACAAAGACCGAAAGGCATTCTCCTATACGCAAATGTTCCATATGGACAAGTGAATGTAGTTTTCTTGATCATTAGGATGAATAGGAATTTGAAAGAAACCACTATATCCATCTAAGAAACAGTAATATGGATGATTAGCAAGTCTCTCTAGATCGATCAATGAATGGCAATGGAAATGATCTTTCCTAGATGCAGATTTAACTTCCTGTAATCAATACACATTCTATGGCAGTGATAGTTCTAGTGGGTATCAATTCATCCTTATCATTCTAACCACAGTAATGCCTCCTTCTTAGGTACACAATGCACAGTGAAATCCAAGTACTATGATAGGGTATATGATTCCAGCCCCTAACAACTTAAGAATTTCCTTTTTAACAACTTCTTTAAATTAGATTCAATCTCCTCTGGGTTCAATACTAGCATATGATTCATTTTCCAGATGGATTCTATGAGTGCACAAGCTAGGTGAAATTCCCTTTATATCATCAAGAGAGTATCCTATTGCTTCCTATACTTCCTCAACTCAATCAACAGCAAATTCAACTCATCATCATTCAGCATGTCATTTACTATGATTGGGTAAGAGAGTTTGGTCCAAGGAAAGCGTCTTAGCCCGAAGGAAGAGGTTTGAGTCTACCTTAGGTGCCCGGAGTTCCCACTCGCCGTCTGCTGCAGAGGCTATGAGACTCGATCGCAGGTCGAGTTTGACGCCTTGGGTATCTTAGCTCGACTGCTGGTCGAGCTCAGTATCCTGGACAGCTAGAATTTCTGTGTTGACCCCTATCAGYACCTCAAACCCTTCTGATTCTTCCAGAACCTTGTGTGAGTCCAAAATCATTTCATACCCCAAAGCCTCAGCATGTAGATACCCATCCTCACTACTCGTTAAGGCAGTGATCATCTTGATTAAGCTCCTCCGAAGCTCATCAGCAAGCTTGTCCATGACCTCAACATAGAAGACTTGTCCTTCTATTTCCGGCTTTTCATAGTCTCCTGACATCAAATGTCATCTTGAGTCATTCCCAAGTTGAGATCGATTTCCTTTTCGACATCAATGATCGCACCAGCTGAGAAGGAAAGGTCTTCCAGAATCAGAGGATCTCTTGGTTCATCCATTTCAAGAACTATAAAATCTGTAGGTATCTCCACTGTACCMACCATCAGAGGGAGATCTGCTAGCATACCATGAGGAGTCCTAATTGATCTGTCTGCAAGCACCAGAGAGATGTTGCAGGACTTATAGTTGYTGAATCCTAGCTTCCTTGCTACCGAGAGTGGCATAAGACTGATAGATGCGCCAAGATCACAGAGAGATTTCTTGAAAACTAGTGGACCTAGAGAGCACGGTAAAGTGAAAGAACCTGGGTCGCCTAACTTCTCTTTGACGACTCTCTTCTGAATGATGGCGCTGCACTCCTCTGATAGGACAACCATACCCTGCATCTTCTTGTCTTTCTCAGCTACTGCATCCTTCTTCTGATAGGCAGGTACCATGGAGAAGGCATCAATGAGAGGCAACCTGATCTCAGCTTCCTTGATATGTTTATCAAAGATTTGTTTATGTTTCTCCATTAAGTCCTTCTTAAACCTCTTTGGGAAAGGCAATTTGGGCTTGTAAGGAGGAGGGACATATGGTGCCTTCTTTTCTTCTGAAATCACAGATTTAGGTGCAGGAGGTAGACTGTCTTGACCATTCAGTCGAGTGGGTGCTCCAGCAGGCGTGAACTCTTGTCTGGTGTTTTGGGAACCAAATCCTCCCCGTCTTGATCTTCACTGTCCTCAGTGATTGTAGGAGGTCCTTCCCGCGCAGGTAACTCCTTCCCACTCCGCAGAGTGATGGCATTGATGTGAGCGTAGTCCTTAGGGTTCTGGACCACTTTACCTGGGAGTTGGGAAGTGTGAGAGGATGAACCTGTCTTGCCCTCGATGGAACGAATCTTGGACTGGAGAGACTCAATCTTGCTGTTAAGATCATTGTAGGTGTAGTCCATCTGGGTTTTAAGTTCACCAAACTTCTTGGCTGTGTCAAGTGCACCAGCTGCTTGACCCTGTAGGAGTTGCTGCAGCGGCGCTTGTCTGATCGGAATAAGACTGAGCGTGGCGACGAAAACCTGGTGGTGGAAACGGGCCTCGTGTTGGTGAGGATTCTGAAAATGCGGGGCAAAGTTCTGTTGTTGATTGTAGGGAACAAAAGGCTTGGACTGAGGTTGCTGGGTGGGTAGACTTGATCCCGAGGGTTAGCAACGCTGTCCCGAAGGATTCGGTGTTTCAGTAGTTGATAAAACCTTTGTGTACTGACCCTGATTCTGCACATAGCATCTCCTCTATATCATCATCCTCCCATCTTGAACTTGGAAGACTGTATCCTCGAAGCAAAGTGAACCTGTTTCTTCGCGTAGTAGCTGATCTAACTTAGGTCAAGGCCTCGATGGCCCTAGTCTGATCATCTGCTCCAATACTTGGCCGGACACCTATCATACTCAGCAGTGTAGTTACCATCGATATAGATTCTCCACAAGTGCCCAGCCAGCATCAATCAACGCCTTGGTTGAGGAAATTACCAGTGGCGTATCAGAAGCATGCGGACCTTCGAGAACTCCTCTAGAGAGTGCTAAGGAGTGACTCATCGCTGAAACCATGGTGAGGGCATCGGTAGTGTAGCCCTTGCGCTCCCAGCATTCACAGAAACTTTCACCATCCTTCCGAGTGAATCCAGAAATTTCATTCCTCAAGAGCTGTCCGGCATTGAGAAGAACTTGGCCAGAAGGCTTATCCCATGAAGTGATGGATCCATGGGGTAGAGTCTTTTCAGTGATGGGCTCACCTAGAGAGAAGGGAAAGAGCCTTAGCTTGAAACCATCTTCACTGACCCATTGATCTTGGTAAGGCTGCAGAGCCTATCGAACTCATCCAGATGATCAAGAGGGTCCTCCATGTACCATGAAACTTGTTGTTCAGACAGGCGATCAAGCTGCTCTTGATCTCGAAATTGTTGTTTGGACCGTAGGAGGGACAATGCCTTGTCTGTTGGTATGAGTGTTGCATCTCCGCTCCTATCAAACGGGCCTCCTCACAGAGGTCTTGAACCTGGGTCTTCCATGCCGAGTGGATTTTGATGATGCCTTGATGTTTTCCTGCGCCGCAACTGTGGTAACTCAATATTGATGGGGCGGAGGAGGTTCTGACTTCTTGATCTGGTTTCAGCAGGTGGATGTGTACCTGAAAATGGAAAGACACAAGTTAGTAAGAAGAACTGAAAAGAACTTGATCTAGAATATTTTGAAATCCTAATTGTAACAAACAACACCCAAATGGCAACGCCAAATTGATATAGTCAATTTCTTACTAGACCAAGTTTTCCAGTAGTAAGGTGTCAATCCATAAGGGTGAAGATATTAACCAAAAAGGATGCGATCAAGCAATTCAAGTCAAGCCAAGCAAATAGCGGGTCTAGCAACCTAGACAAAAACTGAGAATGGACACTAAAACAGTACCGATAGGACTAACAAGAACTAGCGAAACCAAGCAATAAAGTAAATAGATATGGGGTAAAGAGCAGCCAGATGTGACTAGCAGCTAATTCAACAATACAAGAGAAATTCCTAAGGATGGGGGTAATCGACTCTGTGTCCTCTTAGCCTATTCAAGTGGTTTAACAAAACTCAATCAAGCTATTCCCTAGACATCAAACATCAAAACCAGTTAAGTCCACTCCCGTGGTAAGTAACCTCAAACTGTAACTAGTTCCGCACCCAATCTCGCTAAATCTACCTCTAGCAGCAATACGAATCAGTTCAATATCACATAAACACCCTAGACAACTAATCCCTTATAGGTATGCAAATCTCTAACATCAGTTCATTCAAGCATTTTATCAAACACCTTCTGGTGGAAAAACACCTAAGTTCTAATTCCAATTGATCGAAAGAAACTAGCATTAAGAACACTGATTTAGAGAAATCAAACATCTACACTTAAACCACTGAAAAGACCAAGATTCTACACCTAATCTATCCCATCCTCAAGAACCCTAATGACTACTCAAAACTCATGAAGAACATCAAGAACACAAACCCAGAAATCATAAAAACTTGCATGATGACAAAATAGAGATAATGATGTAAGAATAAACTCAAAATAACAAGTAAATCAAATTACAAGTTCTGGAAACTAAGAACGTAAGAACACAAGGAAAACTCGAAATATTAGATAAAAACGTTGTGTCTTAGCTCTTAACCCAATATTAGGTATTTATACTAAGTCTAAAAACCCTAAACGTCGAAAATAAAAGAATAATGCCAAGTTCTAGTGCTTGCTCAAATGCATTTAAATCAAGACGCATTTTTCTGAGATGAGCTGAGTAGTCCACTGATCAGGCTCGAGCTGGGTTCTGAAACTTCAAGACGCCACCTTTGTCTCGCTGATCATACAGCTCGAGCATGGGTTCGAGCTGAGCCTCCATCTCCTGTGACTGATCACGCCGCATGGGTATCCGACTCGATCAGCATGCCCTGTAGCTTCTGCTCAGCACGACTCGATCAGCATGCCCCACAGCTTCTGCTCAACACGACTCGACAGCATGCCTAGCATGCCTCGTCAGACGGACTGATCAATGTCCTGCATAGCCGCTCAACACGGACTCGATCAGCATGCCCTGCATAGCTTCGCTCAGCACGGACTCGATCAGAATGTCCTGACAGCTTCTGCCAGCACGGACGATCACAACTGCTCAGATGGACTCAATCAGCATGTCCCACAGCTTCTGGTCTAACTCCAAAATCACCCAAAATATAACAAGCCAAATATGTGATGTATGCGACCTAATGCAAAATACTCTAAGTATGCAAAACTCGGAATAAATAACAAGAACGGGGTGAATAATACGTCAAAACGTATGATTTATGCAAGCTAAAACGATGCAAAATGCAAACATATCATTAGGTCCAAGAAAGGCATCTTAGCCCAGAGAAGTGGTTTGAGGTCTACCTTAGGTGCTCGAGTTCGACCGCCTGATGTAGAGGAGTCTCGCCGAGCTCGAGGCACGGTCGAAGTCCGCGCGCAGCGAACATTGGCTCGATTAATGCACTCGAGCTGAGGCCGCCGAGCACGAGTAGATCCTGGCAAGTGACTCGAAGGCGGTCACGCCAGTGTGTTCTGCCGCAAAAACTTCTGTTTCGACCCCGATCAGATCTTCAAAGACCTCTGACCCTTCCAAAACCTTATGCGAGTCCAAAATCATCACGTACCTTATGTAAATACCCATCTTTCCCATTCTTTGTCAAAGCGGTCTGGAGGTAATCTTCCTCATTAAGTTCCTCCAGAAGTTCATCAGCAAGTTGATCCATTTCCTCAACATAGAAGATCTGCCCATCTATTTCCGGCTTYCTCATTGTGGCTTTGATGTCGAACGTCATTTTGAAGTCAGCCCCAAGGTTGAGATCGATCTTTCCCTTTCGAACATCAATAACTGCCCCAGCTGTAGCTAAGAAAGGTCTTCCTAGAATCAGAAGATCTCTCGGTTCTTCATCCATCTCCAGGACTATGAAATCTGTAGATACTTCAACATTTCCAACCACCAGAGGTAGATCTTCTAACATGCCATGAGGAGTTCTAACTGATCTGTCTGCAAGCACCAAAGAGATGTTGCAAGGCTTGTAGTTGTTGAATCCTAACCTCTTAGCCACGGAGAGTGGCATCAGACTGATAGATGCTCCAAGATCACAAAGGGATTTCTTGAAAACTATTGGACCTAGGGAGCATGGTAGTGTGAATGAACCAGGATCACTTAGCTTCTCCTTGATAACTCCCTTCTGAATGATAGCGCTGCACTCTTCTGACAAAACCACCATACCTTGAATCGCCTTGGCTTTCTCATTTACTGCATCCTTCAAGAATTTCTGATATACAGGTAACATTGAAAGGCATCGATGAGTGGCAGCCTAACCTCTGCTTCCCTGATATGTTTATCAAAAATTGCTTTGTATTTCTCCATTAGGTCCTTTTTGAATCTTCTTGGGAAAGGCAATTTGGGTTTGTAAGGCGGGGGAACAAAGGGTGTCTTCTTTTCCTCTGGGACGATAGGTTTTGCAGCAGGTGGGGCACTCGAGCTGGGTGCTAGTTACAGCCTCCAGACGAGTTTCTTGGTCTTCTTTGCAGCTCAAATCCTCCCCAACTTCAATCTCACTGTCCTCAGTGACTTTAACTGATCCTTCCCTCTCAGGTAACGCCCGTCCACTCCTTAAAGTGATGGCATTGCTGTGTGCAAAATCTTTGGGGTTCTGTACTGCCTTGCCTAGAAGCTGGCCAAGAGGCTTTGTGGAAGAGCTTGATGCAGTCTGGTTCTCCAAGTATTTGAATTTGGAATTCAATGTCTCAAACTTGCTGTTGAAATCATTGTAGGAGTAGTCCATCTGAGATTTGACTTCACTAATTCTCTTAGCTACGTCCAATGCACCGGCTGCTTGACCTTGTAGAATCTGTTGCAGCATGGATGCCAGCTGGGGATCCATAGGTGTAGAAGGCTGAGCTTGGGGATGTTGAAAACCCGGTGGTGGACCCATTACTCTCTGTTGCTGATGGTTGCTCTGGTAGTGTGGCTTAGGAACAAAACCTTGATTTTGGTTGTAAGCGGTGAAAACCTTTGTTGTAGCCGCCCTGATTCTGAATGTAGCTAACCTCTTCCATACTAGTATCCTCCCCATCTTGAATCTGGATAATCTCATCTTCACTTGCAAAATGAACGTGCTTCTTCTGGCTGAGAAGGAGTTGATCCAGTTTGGCATTCAAAGTTTTGATGTCCTGCCTATGCCTTTCTTCCGAATCAACACTGCTACACACACTTCTGTCATAGTCTGCTGAGTAGTTCCCATCTGATTGAGCAAGGTTCTCCACTAATTCCCAGCCCTCAATGACATCCTTGTTGAGGAAATTGCCATTGCTTCTTGTATCAAGAACCATCATTAGCTTTGGTTGAACCCCTCTGTAAAGTGTACTGAGTAGAGACTCGTTGCTGATACCGTGGTGAGGACACTGAATAGTGTAACCTTTGAATCTTTCCCAGGCTTCGCAGAATGTTTCCCCACCTTTCTGGGCAAAACTGGATATCTCATTGCGGAGTCGAGCCGTGCGAGCGTTGGAGAAGAACTTGGCAAGGAAACCGCTCTTGCAATCATCCCATGAAGTGATAAAGCCATGGGATAAATTCTTCTCCCACAGATGTGCTTTGTCCCCAAGAGAGAAAGGGAAAAGTCGTAGTTTGAAACCATCTTCACTGACTCCATTAATCTTGGTAAGGCTGCAGAGCATATCAAAACTCATCCAAGTGATCAAGAGGGTCTTCCATAGGCAGTCCATGGAACTTGTTGCTCTGTACCATAGCGATCAAACCACTCTTGATCTCGAAGTTGTTATTCTGGATTGTAGGAGGGACAATCCCTTGCCTCTGAGTGTGAGTGTTAGGAGCATCGCCTGCTCCAATCAACCGTGGCCTCCTCTGAGGAGGTGCTTCCTCGTGCAGTACCTGTGGGCTATTGTCTTCCATTCCCACTTGATCCTCGTGATCCATTCTGGTGTGTTCTCTCTTTTCCCTCAACTGTTTTGGTCGATTAATGTAGTCAACGGAAGGCAGGAGGTTTTGGTTTCCTTTTGATCTCGTTTGCATGCAGGTATGGGTGGGCTCGATTGGATAACTTGAGTAGGTGGGTCGAGCCAAATGCGAAGGTCGCGTCTTGATGGTCGACTTGGTCTGGGCACTCGAGTGGTTTGGTCGAGCTGGGATCAAGACTGCTCCTTTGGTGCGGACTAGAGTAGGGGCTCGAGTGGTTTGGCTCGAGCTGACTCCAAGACGGCACCTTTGGCATGGACTCGAGTTGCTGGCTCGAGTGGCGCGGTCGAGCTGGTTCCAAGACGGCTCCTTTGGCTCCGGCTCGAGTGGTTGACTCGAGCTGTGTGGTGAGGACCTTGGCTTTCCCTTCTTCCTTCTCTCCATTCGGCCTCAACAGCTTCAATACTCCTTAAGTGCACCTGAAAAGACTCCAAAATGCGGAATATATGCAAACCTAATGCAAAATGCTCTAAGTATGCAAAACTAGACACAAATGCTAAGAATTTGTTATTAAACGAGGTTAAAAGGGTGATAAACGCATGCTAAAACCTTGTAAAATATAGACATATCAGGACCCACCCCGGTCTACTGATGTATTAGGATCAATACCACATGATTCCAATCGGTAAACCCCCCCCCAGGTTAGGATTAAATACCACATAATCCTAACCAACGTCATTAGAACTAAATACCACATAACTCTAATGACCCCTCATTAGGGTTAAATATCGTATAACCCCAATGACCCGTCAATAGGATTAAATATCACATAATCCTACCGACCCCACCCACGTATTAGGATAATGACGTAGACCCATAAATCACCGAACCAAGACGGAATAATACTTCGCTCTCAACTCCGCAACATATGGAACACCACATCATGTGTCAAACCCGTCGATACATGAAATACCACATCATGTACTCGACATCTCTAATACATGAAATACCACATCATGTATTAATCATTCTCGACAAATTCGATAAACATCCACATATTAATAATTTCTCGTCAAGTACAACAATTCCCGAGGGTCCATTACTACAAACATCAAATACAATACAACTCGAGAGGATGGCTAAGGAACACGGATGTTACATTTCTAGACTCTTCTTCTCCTTTCCTTCTCATTTTCTTTGGGAAAAATATCTAGAGCTAAGGAGAAAGAATGGGAGTGAAAAGGAGAGAAAAAGAAGGAGAAAAAGAATAAGAAGAAGAGAAAGGAGAAGAGAATGAGAAAGGAGCTTGAAAACAGAATTTTGGTGGTGATTGTGAGATCCGATCGGGGCATCAAACCAGCACGGATTGAGCTGAAACTCTGTGGGTATGTTCTTCAATATCTTGACTAATGATCTGCCAAATTTCGTCGAGAATTGTTGAGTAGTTTAGGAGTTATGAGTTTTCTCCCTAGACTGCTCTGTTTTCGGGCTGTAGCATCGGGTTGAGTTTGAGAGTGTTTGAACACTAAAAGCTTGAGGGAATGGGATGAAATTTGATAGATAGGTTGTTGAGAGGTTGATCTTGAAGTTCAATGAAGGGATGTTTTCCCAAATATGGTATAGGGCAAGAGTTATGATTGAGATTAAGGAGACTCTGTTTTTGGTTAAGAAATCCGATTTGGGGGTTTTAATCAATCCGAGTTTGAAGCTTGTAATTCATCATTTGAGAGTGTGTTTGGTGCTATAAATGTCAGGAAATTAGTGGATAGCCTGGTGGTGTGTTGTGCCAAGAAAAGAAGTTAAGCTCGTGGGTTTGAAATCAAAGAAAACGGTTGTGTAGTTTCATCGTTTCAACCATCAAAGCAAAGGTGAGTGCGTGACCGTGGTTGATCTATGTGATCATTGATTTGCCGTGATTGATATGTGTGTTAGGACTTGTTCATGGGTGTGATTTATGGTTTGTCCAAGTTATGTGTTTGTGTGTGTGTGATAGAGCTCTATCATTTCTTGCTTGATTGCTTGTGTGTGTTGCTTATTGTGTCGGTAAGTCTTGGATCACATGTGTATATAACCGTGGGACGGGATGACCGCCTCACTAAGCATTATCAATGCTTACGCACCTATTTTGGTGCAGGTAAAAAGAAGTCTTAGGGTCATGGAGCTCGTGGAACCAAGGCCGAAGGAGGAGGATGATCTAGGCGGTTTAAAAAGGTATTTTCGTATCTTTTTGTGTTGGATGCTTAATATACCTTGTGTTGGTAATGTTTTGGACTTGTTGGTATGCTTGTTTGTAATGTTTTGTGGTTGTTTATGAAGGGTTTAAGTTGTGTACGCATGCTTAGTTTCGATGGAACTAATTTATTTTACTTGGGGTTTAAGTAATTAGTAATGCTTTGCTTAGATAATTTAAGTCGATTTAAATTAACATTTTAAAAATTTCGGGTTTTATCGTTTCCGCGCGTTTTTGTTTGTCGTCTCTCGGGGTGTGGTGTTTAAATTTGGTATCAGAGCCGTAGCGGTTCTAGGACGTTGTGTTTGGATGTTGCTTGCTTTATGATTGCTTGATGTTTGATGATTGTATATTGTTGTATATTTTTGTGGGTGGGGTTAGAGATCATCCTCTTCGGCCAAGTAAAAGGTTCCACGGTAAGACTTCCCTCATGTTATGTGTTGTTAAAGTTTTGAGTTATTGATTACCTTATTGTTTTGTAGTATGGGGAGAAGTACAAGAAGTGGTAGAAGTAGAAGAGGAGTGGCGCGGGAGCCGGCTGAGCCTAGGGAACAAGCGGACCCCCGGGGTGAAGACCAAGTGATGGTCGAGGATGTTGCTAAGTCGGGAAATGGTGGATCTGCAAGTGATGCGACTCAAGCGGCAGAGAGAGAGCCGTAAGTACAAGGGCAGCAACAAGAGGGTCCGAATCAAATGGGGCAGATGTTGGGATTGTTGGCTCAAATCTTAGAGCGGTTACCAGGGGCGGCTCCAGCTCCAGCTCCCGTAGCGCTACCTAGGGTTAATGAAAAGACCCGCCCCAAAACAAAGAACGAAATCTACAAGATTTTTGCGAACCCAAAACAGAGCACGATCAAACAACCATACGCTGAACTTGATCGATCGATCCACCCATATGATCGATCGATCGGAACTCTGACCGATCGAACTCAAGTATCCAGGTCGTCGAACAACTTACTGGAAATTCAGTATTAATGATCGATCGACTCTTCGATCGATCGATCGGAAAAAACTCTAGGCGCTTTAGTCAACTTACTGGATCGATCGATCGTTGATCGATCGATCCCCTTGCCCTGCGCCCAAAACAACCTCATTCAAGTACTACATAACAATCATAAGTAACCTTAACTCATGCATAATTTCGTATTAACATCCCTACAAGCGTTCTTACGAGCCAGACATCACAATTAAGGCATCCAAAACACATGAACACAAGAATCAAACCAAAAACCTTCAACCCCGAGATCATCCCTTCTCCTCGGCCTTGGTTCCACGCGCTCCACGTCTAAGTCTTTTCTTTGTCCTTCCCTGCACCAAAAGAGGTTCGTAAGCATTGATAATTCTTAGTGAGGCGGTCATCCCGTCCCCACGGCTATACACACATGATCAATGAATTTAACGCAATCAACGCATGATTAGAGAACAAGTCAATACATACCGTGAAAGAGCTCAATCACACACAATCATCACACATTATGGCTAAGCCATAAGTCACACCCATATGGACTAGTCCCTAAACACATATCAATCACGAAAACCCATATGGACTAGTCCCAATGCTAGTTCACGCTCACCTCGGTTGACGATTGTCTGCGATTCCAAGCTTTAAGCTTGCTTCCCTTGAATCTCTTGGCTCCCACTTGCAAAATCTTACTCTTGCCTAGCAAGAGACCAACAAACACTTTAATTGAATGAACATAAGCTCAAAAACCCCATGACATTAAACTCGGATTACCCATACATGTTCCCTTTGCTCAAAAACAGGGGCAACTTCGATTGCTCATAACTCTTACTATAGGTCGAATTTGACAAAACCCTTCGGTGATCCTCAATACAAAACCCTCAAGAACTAACAAGATTTGAGTGTCCAAACACTCACTCAAACTCACCCCGTCGCTACAGCCCGAAACAGAGTAGTCTAGGGAGAAAAATCATATCTCCCAAACCACTCAACATAATCTCACGAAATTTCGTAGAAAACTAGTAAAGAGATTGAAGAACTTACCCTCCAAAATTTAGCTCAATCCGCACTCGGATGATACCCCGATCAAGCCTCACAAGTTCACCCAAAAACTCTGTTTTCTCAAGCTTTTCTCTCTCCTCTTCTTCCCCTTCTTCCCTCGTCTTCTCTAGCTCTCTCTCCCCCTCTCTCTCTCTCTCTCTCTCTTTTTCTCCAAAATATCTTCCTCAGAAAATGATAAGGATGAAGATGGAGAAGATTATAGAAGTGGGTAGAAGTTTATGGAGAGGAGAATAAGATAATTGGGCCTTAAGTGGTAATTAGCCCACTAACCTCTTTTCTTAATCAAGCCCATCCTCAACAATCCATTAATATCTCCTCTTGTTTCATCAATCCATTACTTCCTGAATTATTCGAGACATCACTCCGTCCACAATATTTCTTCCATTCTCGCCAAAATCCCTTACCACTTAATTCCACTCTGAACCGATTTCTCCATCAACTCCTTTGATCGTTTCACCTGCTTCCGCCTAGGACCACCAATCAAGCTCTGCCGTCCATACTTGGTTCAATAACACGAGTCTAACATCGCAAGATCCTACGTGGTCACTCAATGGCTAACCCGTCGAAATCCAATTATCCCATTCGATCGAGTTAGTCCACGACTAGCATATTAGAATCCAATATCACATGAATCTAATATGCTAAGTCCCCGTGAGAACCAATATCACCGGTATCTCACCCCCTGTTTACCATCTATTAGGATTAAATCACCCATAATCCTTATCGGTAAACCACCCGGTTAGGATTAAATCGCCCATAATCCTAACCCACATCATTAGAGTTAATATCACATAACTTTAATGACCCGTCATTAGGATTAAATACCACATAATCCTAATGACCCCGTCGATAGAATTAAATATCACATAATTCTACCGACCCCAACCACATAGCAGGATCTATTGACGTAAACCCAAAAATCCCCGAACCAAGACGGAACGAATACTGCGCTCAATCCCGCAACACATGAAATACTACATCATCTGTCGCCCCGTCAATACATGAAATACCACATCATGTACTCGACACCCCAATACATGAAATACCACATCATGTATTATAACTCACAATTAATCCATCATATTATTAATCAACGTCAAAAATACAATATCCCGAGGGTTCATCACAACAACAACATAAATAAATACAACTCGATAGGACGACTTAGGAACACGGATGTTACAGTTAATGAACCACCGAGAGTGGTGAATCCCGAAAAGAGGGAAGATATCGCGGTGGTAGGGCCGATAATTCTGCCATATATCACCATATTGGACCACATGCAACGACTTGGCACCAAATTCTTTTCGGGAATTGCAAAGCCGGTGGAGGCGGATGAATGGAAGTCGAGGCTAGAAAGAAATTTCTTCTCGTTGAGATGTCCCAAAGAGTATAAGAGGGACTTAGCGGTGCATTACCTAGAGGGAGATGCACATATTTGGTGGAGAAGTGTCTTGGCTAGGAGGGGAAATGGTGTGACACTTGGGAAGGTTTTTGTGAAGAATTCAACCTCAAGTATTTCCCGCAAGAGGTGATGGATCGACTTGAAGGAGAATTCTTAGACTTATCTCAAGGAACCAAGTCGGTGCGGGAGTATGAGACGGAGTTTAATCGACTCCGGAGATTTGCGGGGAAAGGGCTAGAAGATGAACAAGCTCAAGTGAGAAGGTTTTTAAGGGGTATGCGCTAAGAGTTAAGGAATAGATGCATTGTGAGATCGTATGCATCGGTGGCCGAGTTAGTGGAGAGGCGGCCATGATTGAAGAGGGATTAATGGAGGAGGCTAAGGTGGCTAGTTCGGAGACTCAAGCCAAAAAGTCTCTTAGTTCTGGTTCGGGGAAGAGCGGGGAGTTTGGGAAGGAGCAGAAAAGGAAGTGGGAAAACACTTTTAAGAGTGTTTCTGGTACGCAATCCGGATGTTATGGATGTGGTAGCAAAGATCATCGGATTGCTAACTGCCCGAAGGGCGACACCAGGCTATGTTTCTACTGTGAGGAGGTGGGGCACATTAAGACTTCGTGTCCTAAGTTGCAGCATGGTAGAGGGGGGGTCAGAAGCACCACCACCTAAGCGGGCTGTGGTGACTCCCAGAGCTTACTCTTTGAGTATCGAGTCGGGAGAGGCGAGCAACTCCAAACCGACCACATGTGAGGATTCTTATCTGGTTGAATTATCTTGATGTGCTTATAATTATATTGAGTGTTTTAAGTGAATTAAGTCATTGGATGTGCATGGGTTAATGAATTATATAAGGAACTTGAATGGTGTAATCGATGGAGAGTTTGAGAGGTAAGAAATATGTTAGTGCTTGAGTGTTTTCTTCAGATGCATTCAGACATGGGTTAGGTGATATTGGGAAGCATCGTTTGATAAGAAGGTTGGGTAAGATGTTTTGTTTCAGTTTGTTTTCAGTAGTCAAGATCGATCGATCAAAGGACTGGATTGATCGATCCGAGCTGATTTTTTTTTGAAGAGTATTCAGACAGATGACGAGGTAATCGCCGGTGCAATCCTTTATGGAATGGTTAGGATTGCTAGATCGTATGATCTAGGTGACTATTGATGAGGTTGTCATATGGAGTGAGGATATATGATGGTTAAGTATTGATACGATCTAAGGGTATATTAGATCGTAGAATGTGAAAAGTCTGGCATATGGCATGAGGGCATATAATGACCAAATGATGTTACGATCTAAGGATATATTAGATCGTAAAACATAATGGGATGAGATGATGGTTCTCATTATATTACTGACCAGATTTTTATGTGATGGGCATTTAAATGGTATGGAGGTATATTAGATCGAGTATCTAGCGTTGTAAATGGTACATGATGAGAATTTCATGTATCGGTGATGATTGATACATGATGTGGTACTTCATGTGTTGTTGGGGGTTGTACGAATACATGATGTGGTGTTTCGTGTATTCGTAGTTGTTAGACACATGATGAGGTAATTCATGTGTTGTCGTGATTGTGTGCGATGCGTTGTTTCACTACTTGGTTCGATGGATTTATGCCGTCTTGGAACTAGCTAGCCCACACTCGAGCCTACTACGAGTCCGCACAAAGGAGCAGTCTTGAGTCCAACTCGAAACCTACTCGAGCCACCTTGTCGAGTGACCTTAAAAATGCAGTCTTGATCCCAGCTCGACCAAACCACTCGAGTGCCTGCTCGAGCCGGAAATAAAAGTGCCGTCTTGAAGTTTTTTACGGACTCGACCACCACACGATCGCTTGCTCGAGCCCGTTTCCTAATTTGCTATTTTGTCTTTTTGTGATTTAGGGTTTTTAACTAAGAGTATAAATACTCTGAGATTAGGGCAGAGGGACTCTCGTTTTTAGGCTCTTATCATATGTTCATCTCTTCTTGCTTCTTGGATTATAGAACTCTGAATCTCACGTATTTGTGGTTTGAATCTTTCTATCCCTTCTATTCTTTTCCTTATCTTTATGAATGCAAGTTATTTTCATTTCGGTTTTGAGATGTGTTCATCATGATCTGTGAGTAGTTTTCTAGGGATCTTAAGGATGGGTTAGGTTTAGGCTTGGAATCTTAGCTTCTAGGTGGCTTAGGGTTAGATGAAATCCCTTCTGGATTAGTGATCTTAATGCTAGTTTCTCTCGATCAATGAATCTAGATCATAGGTTTTTCCACACCCAGGTGTTTGATGAAATGCCTGAACCAACTAATTCCAGAGATTTACATACCTAGCCTAAGAGATTGGATGTCTAGGGTGTTTATGCTTAAATAGATTGAATCTTAAGTATCTAAGCTAGATTTCAGAGAGATTTAGTCTGGAACTAGTTTAGCTTGAGGTTATCGTCACGAAAGTGGATTTGGCTACTGAATCTATTGTCGGGCATTAGCTTAGATAGATTTTGTTAAGCCCCTAGCTAGATTAGAGGATGATGACCAACCCCATCCTAGGACCTTCTTGTTCGATTGACTTCGTTTTCGTGCTTATGATCTCTGCTTTACTCTGTTTTTCTCCTGTTTTCACTCTGTTTTTAGTTTCTGTAATTGCCTTCGATCTCCTTTTGCTTAGTTGATAGTTTCACCATTTAGTGCTTGCTTGGCTTGACTTAGACGGTTTGATTGCATCCTTTCTGGTTAATATCGCATTCATTTGGATTGATATCTTTCTGTACTACAATGGCATGATAGTGCATTGAGGCATTTGACAGATAGCATAAACATAAAAATTTGCTATTTCAACTTAGCCTATTCGGACCGGTGATATTGGATTCCAATAGGCTTAGTCATTTGGGGGACTTGACTCATTCGGACCGGTGATATTGGATTCCGACGGGTTTAGTCATCATGGGTTAGACTTAGCTCATTCGGACCGGTTATATTGGATTTCGATGAGCTTAGTCATTTTGAGGGGCTTAGCTTATTCGGACTGGCGATATTGGATTCCGATAAGTTTGGTTCTGCGGGACCTAACTCGTTCGGACCGGTGATATTGGATTCCGACGGGTTGGTCATTTTGTAGCCACGTTGGATCTTGCGGTATTGGGTCCGGGGATTGTTGGTGAACCAAGTATGAACAATGCGTGATGTAATGAGAAAAGTGAAGTCTCGTACGGTGTAATTGAGCTTTAGTATGGGTGTGACTGCAGTCACTGCTGGGTTGTAGAGTAAGTACAGTTATGACTAGGGTTGAGTCATAACAGAAGTATTGGTATATTTGATGGTGAGTTATGGCTAATGATTTGTGACCGGGTTGGTGATATAGTTGTGGTACCACGACTGCCGTTAGGATGTAGCTGTTGTGCTACAGTTGTTGCTAAGTGTAGCAAGTGCATTTGGAGACGGATCTAAGCGGGCGATCCAAATTTTGAGTTGCTGAGGATGTATATGTTGTATTGGGGAGCACATTGAGGGGATTGCTTGAACTTGGTAGAGTTCATGTAAGATGTGATACCATATGAGGTTTGATATGGTAGGTCAGGCATGACGTCATTATGTTAAACTCAAGTGGGGGAGTGAAGCATATTGACGAGAGTTTCGTGCAGGAGACTCCAGAGGAAATCGGAGTCTTAAAGATTAAAGAGGAGAGAGGAAGCTCCAAGATTAAGGTCATATGGGAGCATGTTAGGGTTGACGAGGAAACTTGGGAACCTGAGATTGGGATGGACGTGCAATCCTCCCAAATGGGTTGTAAGACAGGTTAAGCCTTAAGATTTGAGGACGAATCTAATTAAGTGGGGGAGAATTGTAACATCTGTATCCCAATCTCTTTCTTGCCGAACAAGTTATTGGTACTTGTGGTATAAGTTGGTACCCTGTTTTATTGTTCCTGAAAGAAGTAGAAACAACATTGAGCTCAATTGTTTAACCTACGGGTTGTGATTGGTTTTATTAATTGAAGGATTAATTGTTTTGGAACCAATTAGGGTTAATTTGGTTGGAATAGTCTTTTACAGAAGGAATAATGTTTTACAGAAGGAATACTATTTTGAAGGAATTAATCGGTTTAGAGAAAATTAAACCGAGATGGGTTACGGGACGATATCGAGCTCGAATGATGGCCCTAGGTGCGGTGATTGAGTTAAATCGAGCAATAGATCGATTGTGGTTAAGTAATCCCGAGCGGTTTGGTTTAGCGGAATTAAGCGGTAATTCCGGGGAGATATTTTGGGACGGAGAGATATCTCAAATATTTCGGGAAATTGGATGGAGTCACTAAACCGAGCGGAAAAAATTAATTGGAAGAGTTAATCGAGAATTAATAATTTTGGTTTAGTGATCCGGGTTGGTTTGGTTTAATTTTGATTAAACCATAAATATGTATACACATATGTATACATTTCCTTCTCCATATTTCTAGACTCTTCTTCTCCTTTCCTTCTCATTTTCTTTGGGCAAAATATCTAGAGCTAAGGAGAAAGAAGAGGAGAGAAAAGGAGAGAAAAAGAAGGAGAAGAAGAAGAAGAAGAAGAGAAAGGAGAAGAGAAGGAGAAAGGAGCTTGAAAACAGAATTTTGGTGGTGATTGTGAGATCCGATAGGGGCATCAAACTAGCACGGATTGAGCTGAAACTCTGTGGGTATGTTCTTCAATCTCTTGACTAATGATCTGCCAAATTTCGTCGAGAATTGTTGAGTAGTTTAGGAGGTATTAGTTTTCTCCCTAGACTGCTCTGTTTTCGGGCTGTAGCATCGGGTTGAGTTTGAGAGTGTTTGAACACTAAAAGCTTGAGGGAATGGGATGAAATTTGGTAGATAGGTTGTTGAGAGGTTGATATTCAAGTTCAATGAAGGGAGTTTTCCCAAATATGGTATAGGGCAAGAGTTATGATTGAGATTAAGGAGACTCTGTTTTTGGTTAAGAAATCCGATTTGGGGGTTTTAATCAATCCGAGTTTGAAGCTTGTAATTCATCATTTGAGAGTGTGTTTGGTGCTATAATTGTCAGGAAATAAGTGGATATCCTGGTGGTGTGTTGTGCCAAGAAAAGAAGTTAAGCTCGTGGGTTTGAAATCAAAGAAAACGGTTGTGTAGTTTCATCGTTTCAACCATCAAAGCAAAGGTGAGTGCGTGACCGTGGTTGATCTATGTGATCATTGATTTGCCGTGATTGATATGTGTGTTAGGACTTGTTCATGGGTGTGATTTATGGTTTGTCCAAGTTATGTGTTTGTGTGTGTGTGATAGAGCTCTATCATTTCTTGCTTGATTGCTTGTGTGTGTTGCTTATTGTGTCGGTAAGTCTTGGATCACATGTGTATATAACCGTGGGACGGGATGACCGCCTCACTAAGCATTATCAATGCTTACGCACCTATTTTGGTGCAGGTAAAAAGAAGTCTTAGGGTCATGGAGCTCGTGGAACCAAGGCCGAAGGAGGAGGATGATCTAGGCGGTTTAAAAAGGTATTTTCGTATCTTTTTGTGTTGGATGCTTAATATACCTTGTGTTGGTAATGTTTTGGACTTGTTGGTATGCTCGTTTGTAATGTTTTGTGGTTGTTTATGAAGGGTTTAAGTTGTGTACGCATGCTTATTTTCGATGGAAGTAATTTAGTTTACTTGGGGTTTAAGTAATTAGTAATGCTTTGCTTAGATAATTTAAGTCGATTTAAATTAACATTTTAAAAATCTCATGTTTTATCGTTTCCGCGCGTTTTTGGTTGTCGTCTCTCGGGGTGTGGTGTTTCACGATGCCCTTCCTGAAGACGACGATGCTTCCTCCTCAACAAAAAGACAACCTGATTATCTGACGAAACAGAGTTGTAATGTCGTGATAAGTCAACAAAGGCCATGGCTTGGTGATACATTCAACAACCTTTCAAAAGAAGTAGTCCCGGTCTCTATAAGTTACCTTGTTCTATCCTTGGTCGTGATTTTGATGATGCCTTGTGTGATTCTGGTGCTAGCGTGAGCGTGATATTGTTGGAGGGAGCCAAGACGTTGGGACTCAACAACCTTACACGTTCGACTACCCAAATCGGGTTTGCAAATTCTGAGATCATATGTTCGCACGGGATCGCTGAAAATGTCGAAGTTTGGATCGGCGATCACGGAGTCCTAAACGATTTCCATGTGATCGATATGAAGGAAATGACGACAATCTCATCATCTTTGGTGGATTTTTCCTTGCAACGGTTGGATCAGTTATCGATTGGCCTAATCGAAGAGTCTCATTCACCTACATAGACAGAGACGTATTCTACAGTGCAATGCCAATCGGTAACACTCCACGATGCTGTCTGGGAAGGAGATATTTTGGTGCTAACACCCGCGTTAGTGAAGACACTCCTGCTGGGGAGCGACTAGACCATCACAACAGATCCTTAGGCGGACAACTAGGATAAGAACTAATCCCGAGCCCTACTGCGGGAGGATCTTCGCTCAAAGACATACATCTCCACCATCATCTCCATTGGCCAACCATTCCATGAGGTCATCGAGCTCACGACGTTAAAAAGAACAAATCTATCCCTTTTACTTACGTTTTAAAATTTCAGTTTTCAGCATTTTTTTTCTATTTAACTGATAAAACATTGATTTATTTATATAATTATTCATATTAAATAAATAAAAATTATTATTTATTTAAGGCAAAAATTATTATTTTGTATTTCCTTTTTGTTTTTCTTAAATTTCAGATGTATTTTACCATAAACAAATATATATATATATAAATGACTTGCAACCGTGGGACCTGCCAACACACACACCAAATAAGAGAATTACGGTAAAATTTTCTTGCTTTTTACCCCCTTTACAGTCTTTATCACAATGCGGACATTGTGATTTAAGTGTGGGGGAGGGAGAGTCTTGCGATTTATGGAGGTAATTCTTTTTTCTTGACATCTTTTTGATAGAAGTTTTACCATAAGTTTTTTGCATTTTGAGAGACTGTTACACTCTTTTACTCGTTCATAGGTTCAATAACATGTGAAAAGGTTTTTAATGAGGTAGCGATAGAAATTGTTAATTGTGTTATTTGTTCTGATGTTTGGATGCTTTATTACGATTTTGTAGTTTTTAATCATCATATTAGTACCTTTTTGTGTGTTTTCCTTGCATATTAGAGTCTTAACAGGTTGGAACATGTCTAAAAAGCATGAAGAGGTCGAATCGGGAGCAAAGGATCGTATTAGGACGTTTTTAATCATCCATCGATCGATCAGAATATACGATCGATCGATCGTACTTCCACAATTCCAGCGTCACGCTCTTCAATCGACCAAGAAAGCAATGACCGCTCGATCAACAATTCAATCGATCGATCGTCCGCGTATGATCGATCGATCATGATGCGAGAATTCGCCAGATCAACATATGATCGACTGCAGGATGATGCGATCGATCATCTCGAACCATCCGATCGATCGTCGATTCCAATCGATCAAGCAGACCTGAGACTCTGAAACGATCGATCGATCGCACACCGATCGATCGATCACGCCTGCCGACATGTTTCGATATTTGTTTTGACTGAGACATATAAAATGATAGTTTTCGACTTTTGTAAAGGGGAGACTCATTCTATAGCTTATTTTCTCTCTGAAAGGGTGAAGAGACTGAAAAAACTTTTGTTCTTGATTTTGCTTCTTCTTTAAGATTTCTTTGATGAAACCTTGTTGAATCTTGATTATCTTAAGGATGAATACCTTTCTCTTATTCTCATCTGTTTTCTTTGTTTGTATGGCTATATGTGAGTAGTTTTCAGATTATGGCTAGGTTGATGGCTTAGTTGATGGTTAGAGTTGTGTTTATGGTTTGATCTTTGTAGATCCTTCACTCTTAGTTGTCCTCTATGCTAGATTAGGCTTGGAAGAGTAGAATCTAGATTTTAAGAATTTCACACCCGGAAGGTGTTGATGAAATTTTATAACCAAGCTATTTGTGAGCTTTGTGATCCTAACTACTAAGTAGTTGTTTAGGTAGCTTAGTGGTAAGTTGAGATGATTTTGAATGCTCACTAAGTTCCAAAATTGCAAACGGAAGTTTGTTCAATTTGTTCTTATTGTAGGGATTTATAGCATGGAAATGTGTAAGTCTACTTGTGATCTCAAGGCCAGTTAAGCATAAGTCCTTTTACACAATGACTAAGCTAGAGTTTAAGCCATCAATTGTCTAGTCATAGTTAATCATTTTTAGTATAAGAATCAATATCGCTTTTCTTTTTACGTATTGCATAACACTTGTTAGAATTGAATCTTTGAATTGCTTTAACTTATTAARKTTTYYT